>JAAALK010000283.1:43127638-43467856 GCA_019279435.1 Zizania palustris | reverse complement strand
TAATTCCCTTTTATACCCTTTTGAACTACAACATAGAGTAGATGACCAAACTAGGAGGTGAAACTTTTTGTATATGATCCTAAGACCAAATATAATTTTGAGAATTTTTATAAATTTTTACCAGCCTTGGAAGTAGCCCTAATATTTTAATCTATTTTCTGGAATTATTTTTATTCAGAAAAGTATTAGAACAGTAATGGGCTCCCCTCCCTCCCTTCTCTCTCTCCCGGCCGGCCCAGCCCACTCCACCCGCGCGCTCAGACTGACAAACGGACCCCACCTGTCGGCGCCGAAGCCTTCCCCTCGCGCGTGCACCCGACACCGCGGCCCCACCCGTCAGCCTTCCCGTTCGCTCGCTCGCGCTCACTGGCCAGTGGACCCCACTCGTCAGACCCGTCGTCAACCTCGCGCCACCGCCCCCAAATCACGCCGGCCGACGACCTCGCCCTCGGATTCGCCTCGCCGGCTCGTCCCCCATTAAATTGCCGCCATTACTCGGTCCCCCGCGTCGCGCCGACCGTTTCCCCCCGTTAAAACACGCCTTTAAGCCACGGGATCACCGCTGCCGTGCATGACCGAGCCCTCGCCGGCGAATAAATCCTCCCCCTCGGCTTTCCTTGTATGCAACCCTCGCCGACGCCACTATTTATACCCCTGGCCTTCACCGCGTTCGACCCCCACGCTCATTCGCACTCAGACCGAACAGAACAACCACGATTCACCGTTTAGCGCATTCCCTCTGGTTCGTCTCCGGCCACCGCTCGCCGTCGCACCGGACCACCTCCGCCCGTGCCTTCGCCACCATCGTGACCGCCGGGACCTCCCCAACGCCGGCCACCATTCCGTCGACGACAACCCTCGCCGGATCGCCGTCGCCGCCCAGAACCCGAACACCTCCACCGCCCCCGCTCGTCGCCGGCCTCGCTCCGTCGACCTTTTCTCACCGCCGAGGTACCCTCGTGATCCCCGTAGCACCCTCGTTCCGTTTTAGGCCTTAGACTAGGTCACCGTCACTCGCCGTGGCCGCTGGCCCCCTCGCCGTCGTCGGAGAAGACGACCGGCACGGGTCGAGTACCCGTGCCGTGTCGGATTCGATCCACGCCGTGCGATCCAGGTCTAACGGCCCGGATTTAATCCCTCGTGCGATTTAATCGGCGCCGTCGGATCTGAGTGAAGCGGTACGGTGCGATCTCGTGCGTCCGTTAGTTTTAAAATCCCGCGTTTGATCTCGTGCGTCCGTTAGTTTTAAAATCCCGCGTTTAATCTCGTGCGTCCACGTGGTACCCCTTCGCACGTTTTAATCCTGGCCGTCCGTAGCCACTTACGCGTCCCGCCTCGCCCTCGCGCGTCGGATCTGGATCCGACGGTCCAGATCGACCCGGCGCACGCGCACAGTGCGCGGGTTCACCGTGGGCCTGGCTCACCGTGGACCCGAGGGGTTTAAAATTTGAAAATAAATTCCAGAAATGCTTTTAAACTTGTAAAATTCATATCTAATGCATTTGAACTCTAAAAATTACCATTCCAATTTCAGAAAATTCATAAAATTATTCTCTACATATTTATGCAATAAAAACAGTAGGTTTACTTTGACATTTTCATGTTTATTTAAATAAGTATTCAAATGCCCTTAGGATTAAAATGCACATTTAAATATTTAAACTCCAGAAAATTTATATATTTGTTCCTTTCTGTTTAAACACTAGAACCACAGAGTTTTCTCTGAATCATTCATATTAAATTAATTAGAAAACTTAATGTGGTATTATTCACACTTAAAAACCCTTTTATGAAAAACAATAACTCATTTTGATTCATTTTAAATTATTTGTGAAATAAATTTCAGGACCTTAACAACTGATTTTCTTTAAAATTAAACCAACTAAAGCCCACATGCTTGTTGTGTGATTTTACGTTGTTTATATCGAATGTTGTATTTATTCTACTTTATTACTATTGAAAAGACTACGACGCCGTCGAGGAGCCGGAATACTTCCCGGAAGTCCCTCCCTCGCCTTTCGCTGAACAAGGCAACTCACCAAACAATTCTTTTGAACATATTGAACCCATGTTTGAATTGACTATCGCTATAACACATAGATTATATATGCATTAGTCAAACGAACCCTTACATTATATTTATTTAGGATCCCCCGACCTTGATGTGCAACCCAAGCCATGCTATCTCGCCTAACCTCCTTGTCACCATATGATTAATGATATTAGCTAGTGTCCAAAGTATTGACACGGCCGCTATAGGATAAAAATGAGTCGTAGTAAAATGGTTCTATTATATGATCCCCGTTACTTCTTATCCTTGGAAATTCTGTTGGTGATGAGTCATGGTTGTGAGTGTATGCATGGTGGGTTCCGGGTGCAAGCTAGGGCATTGGTCAGTCGCACCCGGGGCACTATAAGGACCGGTCTGAGGGATCCGTTGCAATACACTTACGTACTAACCACAAGTCTAGTGGGTAAGTCCTAACTAAGGTATGGGTTGTTCCAAACCGAGGCCACCATTTGGAGATGGGTCAAGTTGCACCTGCGGGTGACTTGTACCAATGTGGCGCAAAAGGGGATGCGACGTTAGCCGGGATGCGGCCCGGCGCGCCGGCGAAACCTAGAGCGGGTGGTTATCGCTTGGAACATCTCATATTGAGGTTTTGGCACGAGTTCCCGTGTAATGGGTCATCTCGTTGAGATGAGTGCGTGCCTTGTGGGTACAGTAGTACATCTCTGATCAGAGTCTTAAATCTTTTCGAAAAGCCGAGCCCACGGTCAAGGGTGGGTTGCGTGACATCCCCCAGTTAGTTTACTTTGAATATGAATGTGCATGATGGATTGACATGTAAGGACTGTTGTGCGAGGAGGTAAAACGTACTCCTCGAGTTAGTTGGTGTTGATGATGTTCATGTTTACTTTCCGCATGATTAAAATATGATTACACTAAATGCCATAACTGCAACTGCTTTATACTGCAATGTTAGCCACTATCCTTCCTTGTTTATTATCCTGCATTATTATTTGCATTTGCGGTGGCTTGTTGAGTACTTTTTGTACTCATACCCGTTGGACCCCACAGAGGATGCTTACTTTGAAGACGGTCTGGAGTAGCGACCCAGTCGAGAAGAAAGATCCCGAAGAAGACGTTCGTCATGCCGCTGTTTAAATTATCTTATTACTGTTTTTACTAAAACAATGTTGTAATAAATATGGTCTGCGTACCATGGATATTATCGTATGTACGTTGTCGCATGATGAACCTCTTGTATTATTGTTTTTCTTTGGAAATTCAATAATGTCTCGATTTTGTTAAATCGGGGCGCTACATTCGGGGAACCCAAAAACGAAGTATGTTTACTTTTATCATAGATAGATGATACATATAGAAACTGATCTCACGACGATGAGTCACCTACATACTTAACAAAAAATGCAAATAGAAGAGCAAGTAAATCAAGCTCAACTACACGGAAGGCACGGACTCCGCAAGTGTTGATCAAACAGTCTGGGATACTCACCGCTTCGGTGTTTCGAGCAAGGGTTGTCGCCCTAAAGAGCAGACAGCCATCGCTGACACAAACACGCCCTAGAAGTAGACGAAAAATCAATCCGACAAAGACAAGCCGAAGGAGAATCTTTCTTCAATTGCGCCCATGAAGGCAAATGGCTTCCAAGCTAGTGACTTGTATGGATCATTTAGCTCGGGGTTGTCTCCTTTTGAGGGCCAAGAAGACTACCTCCAAAACTGTTTTTCCACTTGGCCCGCTGCCAACTTATCGGTAGTGTCTCAACTCTTGACTACCAAAGCGTTCTAAATTTAAGGCAACTTGCCCGGGGGAAAAGTGACATCCATCCGGTTAGAATAATAAGAAAGAATCAAAGTCTAGGTTGGTTGGTGAGCCTAGTGATAGGAGACTATCTAGCTTGGTTCGGAGAGCACTTGTTGGGTTTAAGATTCATTGCAAAAGTTGTTTTCACATCTATGAATCCTCGCATCCATATCCATTGGAGGAGGGAGAACTGCAAGGAGCCAACCCTATTACGAGAGGACTAGGTTGGGTCAACCTATGGTGTACCGGTTGTTATGCTAATAGCAGCGCCGGGCGGCTAAGTTGGATGACCTGCCAAAAACTGCCTCGTCTTATTCCATTCTTTTTTCTTTGAATGGAGCCTTAGCGAGTTCCGTTGCAGCCAGTTCGAATTCGGATAGTAGGCCTCCCAACTCGCTACAAGGCAAGAACCAACCACACTTTTTGTAAAAAGCTCGACCAGTGAGAAAAAGTGTTTGGACCGAGCCAAAAAGAGGTTGATCCACTTTGTCCTCATAAAATGGAAGCATTCATAAGCCACAATAATATTGTAAGAAATTGAATTCCACTCACTCCGTATAAACAAAAAAACTTGATTTTCCTTTTTCTAAAGTGACATTTTCAGCTCCTCAGCGTGACAATTAACACCACTTTCTTATTACTACCTAAGAGATTGGATAAGGGAAGAAGGCAGGCGTCCATCTACTACGTCAGTACTTTCGTTGGCATTACAACACCCATCGTCGCATTAATCAAAATCTTCAAAAACAAGCTCAAAGTGATGCCCTGGCAGAATGAGCTGAACTTGGTCAAACCCAAAGGCTCATATTCATGTGTTTTTGGCCCAAAGACTTATAATATTTAGTTTTTTGTCCAAAGAGTTGTTTTCATGTGTTTTTAGCCTAAATGTTGAATATTCGAATGTTTTTTGAACAAAGACTTATATTGGTGTTTTTTGGCCCAAAGGCTTATATTCACTTGTTTTTGCCTCAAAGAGTTGTAGTCTTGTATTTTTTTAGCGGGGGAAATGGACATATGCCCCAAAGTACATATGCGCTTGCAGAATTGCCCCGAACTTGATGTTCTTTGCAAATATACCCCAAAGTTTACAAATTTCATTGCATATTTACCCCCACTGTCTAATTTCAATCTTTTTATGCTATTTTTAACATGTAAATTCTCATTCTACCCTTTTTCACTCGCCTCAGTCCAGACATCTCGATCACCCTTCGTCGCCGATCTAGAACTATCGCCACCGCCGCAAGCCTGTCGTCAGCCTCACATGGCTACCGACCTCGCACCCACAGACCACATTAGCCCTACTCCCCGTCGGCCCCCGCCCACCGACCTCACCGGTCCCTTCTCCTTCACCGTCACCGGCCCCGCGTGTCCGACCCTAGTCCTCACCACTGTCGGCTGCCCCGCGCGGGAGGCGACCCAGGATGCGGCCGCGTGCGAGATGTGGTCTACTGGTCTAGGACGCAGGCATGCGAGAGATGTGGCCTAGACGCGGCGGTTGGTTGCTTTCTTGTTTATCGGGGGTTCGCATGGAGGATGTCGTGTTCTACAGCATTTTCAACGACCAATCGGCCATGGCAGGTGCGGTCGCCAGTTAGTTATCAATAAGTTGGTCAGGGACTACCTTCCGTTCAAGATCCTCAAGCAACAGAACATGTTGTTCTTGGCTGCCAATGATGGCCATCGTCGTCGTCGTCAGTGACACGCAAATGCTAGAGGAATGGACGAAGGCTTGCACCAATGCAGTTGAGGGAGACAGAGGGTACAAAGGGAATTTTACATGATGAAAATGGCAGAAATGGATCAAAATCAGATGAAGATAGAAAATAGGGCAAATCTGCAATGAAATATACGAACTTTGGGGTATATCTGCAAGGAGCACCAAGTCTGGGGTAATTCTGCAAACACTCACATACTTTGGGGCATTTGAGCAATTCCCCCTTTTTTAGCAAAGGTGCATGTAACACCCCAAATTTTCAATACAATAAAAATATTATTAAATACAATTTCCCAGAATATATATTTTTGAAAATACTTTAATACCCTTTTATACCGTTTTGAACCACAACATAGAGTAGATGGCCAAACTAGGATGTGAAACTTTTTGTGTATAATCCTAAGACCAAAATATATTTTTGAGAATTTTTATAAATTTTTACCAAGCTTGGAAGTAGCCCTAATATTTTAGTCTAATTTCTGGAATTATTTTTAATCAGAAATGCTTTAAAACAGTAGTGGGCTCCCCTCCCTCCTTTCTCTCTCTCCCGGCCGGCCCAGCCCACTCCCTCCCGCGTGCTCGGACTGACAACCGGGCCCCGCCTGTCAGCGACCCCTCCCCTCTTCACGCACGCGCTCGGCGCCTCGACCCTACCCGTCAGCTCTCTCCCTCGCGCACCCGCGCCCGCTGGCCAGTGGCCCCCACCTGTTGGATTCGTCGTCCCCGCGAGATCCATCCCCAAATTACCCCCCCCCCCCTCGCCGGCCGAAGCCCTAATCTCGCCTCGGATCCGCCCCCGCCGACCCCCTCACCGTAATTACTCGCCGGCAATGAATTCCCCTCAACGCGCCGACCGTTTCACCCTATTAATCTCAGCCGATTCGCGTCCAGGTTCGATGAACCGCGTTCAACCCGAGCTCGCCGGCGTCAAAACGTATTTATCCCCGGCCACCGTCGATTGCGCCCTCCCTGCCCCCGCCGGTACCCCTATATAAACCACGGCCCTCCACCACGTTCGGTTCACGTGTCCATCAGCACTCAGACCAAACAGAGCGCCCTCCATTCGGTTCTTAGCGCAACGCCGCCGCCCGACCTCTGGCCACCCCTCGCCGTCGCCTCGGACCGACTCTGTCCGTGCCTCCACCACCAACGTGACCGCAAGGACCTCCCCAACGCCGGCCACCACTCCATCGTCGACGAATCTCGCCGGATCGCCGTTGCCGCCAGGGACCCGAACACCTCTGCCGCCTCCGCTCGTCGCCGGCCTCGCTCCGTCAACCTTTCTTCGCCGCAAGGGTACCCTCATGATCCCCGTAGCACCCTCTTTCCATTTTAGGCATTAGCTTCGACCGCCATCGCTCGCCGTGGCCGCTGGCCCTCTCGCCGTCGCCGGAGAAGACGACCGGCACGGGTCGAGTACCCATGCCGTGTCGGATCTGATCCTGGCCGTGCGATCTGGATCTAACGGTACCGATTAAATCCCATGTGCGATTTAATCTGCGCCGTCGGATCTGAGCGAAGGGGTATGTTTTAATCTCGCGCGTCCATTTCCATTTAAAACCCGCGATCGATCTCGTGCGTACACGTAGTACCCTTTCGCAATCCTGGCCGTCCATTGTCACTTAAGCGCCCCGCCTCGCCTGCACACGTTGGATCTGGATCCAACGGTCCAGATCGATCCGGTGCACGCGCACAGTGCGCGGGTTCACCGTGAGCTTGGCTCACCGTGGACCCGAGAGGGTTTAAATTTGAAAATAAATTCCAGAAGAGGTTTAAAACTTGTAAAATTCATATCTGGCGCATTTGAACTCTAAAAATTACCATTCCAATTTCAGAAAATTCATAATATTATTCTATACATGTTTATGCAATAAAAACAGTAGGTTTACTTTGGACATTTCATGTTTATTCAAATGGATATTCAAATGCCTTTAGGGTTAAAATATAAATTCAAATATTTAAACTTCAGAAAAATTTATATTTATTTCCTTTCTGCCCATGTACTGAAAACCATTAAAATTAACATGAACTTTTCATTTCAAATTTATTTGAGAACTTAATATGACAATAATCACACTTAAACACCCCTTTCAAAAAAGGACAACTTTTTAATTCCTTTAAAATTTATTTATGAAATAAATCACAGAACCTTAACAATTGAATTTATTTTATTTTTAATCAAACCAATGTTAACTTATGTGCTTATAATGTAATGTTATATTGTTTAATTGAATGTTGTGTTATTTTTATTTTACTTTACTATATCAAAAACTACGACGCCGCCGAGGAGCCGGAATACTTCCCGGAAGTTCCTCCCTCCCCATTCGCTGGACAAGGCAAGTCACCAAACCAATCTTTTGAGCATATTGAACCCATGTTTGATTAAACTATCGCTAAAACTCATAGGCTATACATGCATTAGTCAAATGAAACCCTTACAATATATTTATTTAGGATCCCCCGACCTTGATGTGCAACCCAAGCCATGCTATCTCGCCTAACCTCCTTGTCACCATATGATCAATGATATTAGCTAGTGTCCAATGTATTGACACGATCGCTATAGGATGAAAATGAGTCGTAGTAAAATAGTTCTACTATATGATCCCCGTTACTTCTTATCCTTGGATTTTTGTTGGTGATGAGTTATGGTTGTGAGTGTATGCATGGTGGGTTCCGGGTGCAAGCTAGGGCATTGGTTGGTAGCACCCGGGGCACTATAAGGACCGGTCTGAGGGATCCGTTGCAATACACTTACGTACTAACCACAAGTCTAGTGGGTAAGTCCTAACTAAGGTATGGATTGTTCCAAACCGAGGCCACCATTTGGAGATGGGTCAAGTAGCACCTGCGGGTGACTTGTACCAATGTGGCGCAAAAGGGGGTGCGACGTTAGCCGGGATGCGGCCCGGCGCGCCGGCGAAACCTAGAGCGGGTGGTTATCGCTTGGAACATTTCATGCCGAGGTTTTGGCACGAGTTCCCGTGGTATGGGTCATCTCGTTTGGGATGAGTGCGTGCCTTGTGGGTACAGTAGTACATCTCTGATCAGAGTCTTAAATCTTTTCGAAAAGCCGAGCCCACGGTCAAGGGCGGATTGTGTGACATCCCACAGTTAGATTACTTTGAATATGTATGTGCATGATGGATTGACATGTAAGGACTGTTCAGCGAGGTGGGGCTGACTGTACCCCTCGAGTTAGATGATGTTATTGATGTTCATGTTTACATTTCCGCATGATGAAATTGATTACACTAAATGCAATAAATGAAATTGTACTTTTCCGCACTATTAGCCATTACCCAACCTTGTTTACTATCCTGCATTATTACTTGCATTTGCGGTGGCTTGTTGAGTACTTTTTGTACTCATACCCGTTGAACACCTCAGAGGATGCCACTACGAAGACGGTCTGGAGTAGCGACCCAGTCGAGAAGAAAGATCCTGAAGAAGATGTTCGTCATGCAGAATTTTAATTATCTTTATTACCGTTTTTACCAAAACCCTGATGTAATAAATATGGTCTGTGTACCATGAATACTGTCGTATGTACGTTGTCGCATGATGAACCTCTTGTATTATTGTTTTTCTTATGAAATTCAATAATGTCTCGATTTTGATAAATCGGGGCGCTACAAGATGGTACCAGAGACGACTCGACTGTAGGAAGCCAAATAGACCCGCCTAGCCATTAGCCACAGGAAATTATTTCTCGAAAATCTACTTTATAAACTTTGTTCCTCTCCTCACTTTTATTCAACTTGTTTTTTTGTAGATGCCAGTATACCAAGTGCACAGCTACTGCCGCCATTACGAGGGCTTCATTCGGGAGCTCCGTATGATGCTCACCTTCCTCGGGTTCCTCTTCGAACCCGAATTCCAAGGAGTGTACCCCGACGAGGTTGCCGGGCCTTGCGACATCTCCCTCACCGTCCACGACTCCGGAGAACACCTGCCGCCCTACACCATAGCCCTTGGAGGCCCGACTTTCGACGTCGCGTGCCAACGAGTTGCCCTCCAGGCCCTCATGGAGATGAGGATGATCTACGATGATCGTCTTCAGAACTCGTCCTTCCGGCTCGTGCCGAAGCGTACTCCGGAGCCCACCGTAGCATCTACCTCGGAGTTCACTCCGTGCGTGATCCGGTCATGGCCCGGCAGTCACGTCTTCTGCAGTCTATGGACGACCTCCATACCGAGGCGGTGCTCGACGCCGATGAGCACCATGAGGCGGTTGAGTTCCTTCGCGAGGAAACAAAGAACTTGATCCAACAGAACGGCGAGCTGCAGCGCAAGATCATGCAGCTGCAGAAGGATATTGCGGAGATGGTTCCTCTTCCTCCAAGGAAGAAGCCCATCTGTGAGCCCCTCCCTCGCCCCAAGAGGATCCCGATACGACCCTCCCCCGCCAGACCCTCCACCAGCGCCCCTACACCACGCCCCGGCCTCGTCTCCGACTCCATCATCGAGAATTTTCTCGAACCCACCATCCCTCTGGAGCCACGTACTCGTGGTTCCGAGAGCACGGAGACCGCCTCCGGTGGCGAGTAGGCGTTAGGAGTAGCTATTTTAATAAAAAGCATAATTTTGTATGTGGTGCTACCCACGACGAGTGTGTTGTGGGCAGAATAAGATCATGATTGAAATGAACATTTTACCACTTGATTTATATATGCTTAAACTACTCTCGTTAATTGTGTTGTCGTCTTTTTGCCTTATAACCTTATGAATTCAGAAGATGGCCGACCACCACAACACCGGCTCCAACAACGGAGCAGGAGGAAGCCGTGATGCGCCCGAGGGTGTTGTACCCAACTGGGGTGCAACGGGCCCGCGTCAGTCTGGGTCGCCCTCCGCCAACCACCCCACCTTGGCGGAGATGATGGCGAATCAAAACCAACTGATCACCGCCCTCCTCACTCAAATGCAGAACCAACAGGCTCAGTTGGACCGTCTGCAGAACGGGGAACCAGCCCCTCGCGCACAAGCACCCGCGCCCGCTCCGCAACTCTCGGAGTTTCTGCGCATGCGCCCGCCCATTTTCTCGAGCACCACCAACCCGATGGAGGCCGGAGATTGGCTTCGTACCATCGGAAAGAAGCTCGACCTCCTCCCCTGCACCGACCGAGAGCGAGTGGCCTTCGCCACTCACCAGCTTCAGGGTCCCGCCGCTGAATGGTGGGACAACTATCGTGAGTCCCAGCTAGAGGACCACGTGGTGACTTGGGCGGAGTTCACCATCGCCTTTCGTGCCGCCCACGTCCCCGCCGGTGTCATCGCGGTGAAACAGCAGGAGTTCCGCGACCTGCAACAAGGCAACAGGACCGTCATGGAGTACCTCCATGAGTTCAATCGCCTCGCCCGCTACGCACCGGAGGAAGTGCGCACCGACGCCCTCCGCCAAGCCAAGTTCCTCCGGGGACTTAAGGATGAGCTATCCATCCAGCTCGTCGTCACCGACTACGCCGACTTCCAACAGCTAGTCAACAAAGCGCTCATCCAAGAGACTGAGCAAAACAGGCTGGACCTAAAGAATAGGAAGATGATTGCCTTCAAGCACCAGCAGGCGAACTCTCAGAGGCCCCGCTTCGTCCCTCCGCCACCAGCGCCCGCCTACCATCCTCGGCCCGCCTTCAGGCCACCTCACGCCACCGGTGGATCCAACGCCGGGCATCCTCGCCCCGCTCCACCAGCTCCAGCCGCACAGCCGACACCAGCCGCCAAGGCCCCGATCTTGAAAGATCGCCAAGGGAGGCCGGTTGTCTGCTTCAACTGCCGCAAGGAAGGGCACTACGCACACCAGTGTCCCCACCCCAAGCAGCCCCAAGGCGCAGCACCCAACCAGGCGGTTCGCGCCCGCGTCAACCATGTCAGCGCGGAGGAAGCTCAGGAGGCTCTTGAAGTCATGCTCGGTACGTTTACTGTGAATTCCGTACCAGCCGTAATATTATTTGACTCTGGAGCAACCCACTCCTTCGTCTCGGAAGATTTTGCAAAAACAAACGAACTGGACGTGCTCCCTCTACCCATCCCCATGGTGATCGCCACTCCCGGCAATAGGACCTTAGCCCGCTTATACAGTCCTAAGGTTCAAATTGACATCCAAGGAGTATTGTTTCGGGCCGAGCCAGTCTTCATCCAATGCACCAGACTCGACCTCATACTAGGGATGGATTGGTTGATGAAGCACAAGGGAGTGATCGACTGTGCCAACAAGTCCGTCACGGTGACCAACCCTGAAGGTGCAGCCGTCACCTTTCGAATGACCAGTCGCAAACCACTCAGAGCATCCCTTCGCTCGATAGCTCTTGAAGAGGTACCCATAGTCAAGGAGTTTGCGGACGTCTTCCCTGAAGACCTACCCGGAATGCCTCCCAAGCGGGACATCGAATTCAGAATCGAACTTGTCCCCGGGACCACTCCAATCTCCAAGCGCTCGTACTGGATGGCCGCTAATGAACTAGCCGAAGTCAAGAGCAACATCGAAGACCTAGAGCAGAAAGGGTACATCCGACAGAGTACCTCACCCTGGGGTGCACCGGTTATATTTGCCATGAAGAAGGACAAGACCAAGAGGATGTGCGTGGACTATAGAGCCTTGAACGACATAACCATCAAGAACAAGTACCCATTGCCTCGGATCGACGACCTGTTCGATCAGCTGAAAGGATCCTCGGTGTTTTCCAAGATTGACCTCAGGTCAGGTTATCACCAATTGAGGATTAGGGAAGAAGACATACCCAAGACTGCCTTCACCTCCCGCTATGGACTCTACGAGTACACCGTGATGTCGTTCGGACTCACGAATGCCCCGACCTTTTTCATGAACATGATGAACAATGTATTCATGGAGTTCTTGGACAAGTTCATCGTGATATTCATCGACGATATCCTCGTTTACTCCAAGACCAAGGAAGAACACGAAACTCACCTCCGTCTGACCCTCGGAAAGCTAAGGGAGCAGCAATTGTTTGACAAGTACAGCAAATGTGAATTTTGGTCGTCTGAGGTGAAGTTCCTCGGCCATGTTATATCTGCCGGAGGGATAGCAGTGGACCCAACCACCGTTGAAGCAGTAACCAACTGGCTGCAGCCCACGACCGTGACCGAGATCCGGAGTTTCCTCGGATTGGCCGGATACTACCGACGGTTCATCGAGAATTTTTCCAAGATCGCCAAGCCTATGACCAGACTTTTGCAGAAGGAAGTAAAGTTTGAATGGACCCCCGACTGCGAAGAAAGCTTCCAGACCCTCAAGAAGAAGCTAGTGTCAGCTCCTATTCTGACTCTGCCAGACATCCGGAAAGACTTCCACGTCTACTGTGATGCCTCTCGTCAAGGATTGGGATGCATCTTAATGCAGGAAGGGAAAGTGATATCCTACGCCTCCCGACAGCTAAGGCCGCATGAGCTGAACTACCCGACCCACGACCTGAAATTAGTAGCCGTGGTTCATGCCTTGAAGATATGGAGACATTACCTTGTGGGGAATCGGTGTGAGGTCTTCACCGACCACAAGAGCCTCAAGTACATATTCACCCAACCAGATCTGAATCTCAGGCAAAGGAGATGGTTGGAACTGATCAAGGATTATGACTTGGACATCCATTATCATCTAGGCAAGGCCAATGTGGTGGCAGACGCCCTTAGTCGAAAAGGGTACTACAATGCCATCATGATTCAGGACCAAGCTCCTTTACTTTACAAGGAGATGGAAAGGCTAAACCTAGGGATCACCACTCGAGCGTACCTCGCTGCCTTGGAGTCTCGGCCTGTCTTAATAGACCAGATCCGAGAAAAGCAGAAGGAAGACCCGGACATCCTGGAGATCCAGCAGAACATGAGGAAGGGTAAAGCCCCCGGATTTTCCGAGGACGAGCATGGTACCATCTGGCTCGGAAATCGGATCTGCGTACCCGACAAACCTGAATTGAAGACCCTCATCCTCCAAGAAGCCCACGATACTCTATACTCCATCCATGCCGGGAGAACAAAGATGTATCAAGACCTGAAGGAAAAATATTGGTGGGTTAGCATGAAGAGAGAAATAGCTGAGTATGTGGCCAAGTGCGACACATGCCGGCGAGTCAAGGCAGAGCATCAGAGGCCTGCCGGACTTCTTCAACCTCTCAAGGTCCCTGAATGGAAGTGGGAAGAGATAGGAATGGACTTCATCACGGGACTGCCCAGGACCCAAGCTGGTCATGATTCTATCTGGGTGATCGTCGACCGACTCACCAAGGTAGCTCACTTCGTTCCGGTCAAGACAACTTACATCGTCGCCAAGTTGGCTGAGTTGTATATGACTCGGATCGTGTGCCTTCACGGAGTTCCTAAGAAGATTGTATCTGACTGCGGGAGTCAGTTTACCTCCAAGTTTTGGAAGAACCTTCAAGAAGAACTCGGCACCCGGCTGAACTTTAGCACCGCCTATCATCCACAGACCGATGGTCAAATCGAAAGGGTCAACCAGATATTGGAAGATATGCTTAGAGCTTGTGCTCTAGACTTTGGCGGAATGTGGGACAAGAACTTGCCATATGCAGAGTTCTCCTACAACAACAGCTATCAAGCCAGCCTACAAATGTCCCCGTTCGAAGCACTCTACGGACATAAGTGCAGAACGCCGTTGCTCTGGGATCAAACTGGAGAGTCACAACTGTTTGGTACCGATCTATTAAGAGAAGCTGAAGAGAAGGTTAAGATCATAAGAGACCGATTGAAGGCAGCCCAATCCCGGCAAAAGAGCTATGCCGACAACCGTCGAAGAGACCTAGCCTTTGAGGAGGGCGATTATGTCTATCTCCGAGTCACTCCCCTCCGTGGCACTCAAAGGTTCAACATGAAAGGCAAGCTAGCACCCCGCTACATCAGACCTTTTCAAGATCCTCCGACGACGGGGAGAAGTGGCATATCAACTCGAACTGCCTCCATCCTTGGCAGGAGTTCACGATGTATTCCACGTCTCTCAGTTGAAGAAGTGCCTTCGTGTACCCACCGAGCAAGCCGATCTTCAACAGCTCAACGTCCAGGAAGACTTGACCTACATAGAGAAACCCATCAAAATCTTGGAAACCAAGGAAAGGGTAACCAGAAGTCGTGTAGTTCGCTTCTGCAAGGTTCAGTGGAACAACCACCCCGCCGAAGAAGCTACATGGGAAAAGGAAGACGAACTTAAAGCCCAATACCCCGAGCTGTTCGAGTAACGTTCCAATCTCGAGGACGAGATTCTTGTAAGGGGGATAGGTTTGTAACACCCCAAATTTTCAATACAATAAAAATATTATTAAATTCAATTTCCTGGAATATATATTTCTGAAAATACTATAATACCCTTTTATACCGTTTTGAACCACAACATAGAGTAGATGGCCAAACTAGGATGTGAAACTTTTTGTGTATGATCCTAAGACCAAAATATATTTTTGAGAATTTTTATAAATTTTTACCAAGCTTGGAAGTAGCACTAATATTTTAGTCTAATTTCTGGAATTATTTTTAATCAGAAATGCTTTAAAACAGTAGTGGGCTCCCCTCCCTCCTTTCTCTCTCTCCCGGCCGGCCCAGCCCACTCCCTCCCGCGCGCTCGGACTGACAACCAGGCCCCACCTGTCAGCGACCCCTCCCCTCTTCATGCACGCGCCCGACGCCTCGGCCCCACCCGTCAGCTCTCTCCCTCGCGCACCCGCGCTCGCTGGCCAGTGGCCCCCACCTGTCGGATTCGTCGTCCCCGCGAGATCCGCCCCCAAATTCCCCCCCCCCTCGCCGGCCGAAGCCCTAATCTCGCCTCGGATCCGCCCCCGCCGACCCCCTCACCGTAATTACTCGCCGACAATGAATTCCCCTCAACGCGCCGACCGTTTCCCCCTATTAATCTCGGCCGATTCGCGTCCAGGTTCGATGAACCGCGTTCAACCCGAGCTCGCCGGCGTCAAAACGTATTTATCCCCGGCCACCGTCGATTGCACCCTCCCTGCCCCCGCCGGTACCCCTATATAAACCACGGCCCTCCACCGCATTCGGTTCACGCGTGCATCAGCACTCAGACCAAATAGAGCGCCCTCCATTCGGTTCTTAGCGCAACGCCGCCGCCCGACCTCCGGCCACCCCTCGCCGTCGCCTCTGTCCGCGCCTCCGCCACCAACGTGACCGCAAGGACCTCCCCAACGTCGGCCACCACTCCATCGTCGACGAACCTCGCCGGATCGCCGTTGCCGCTAGGGACCCGAACACCTCTGCCGCCTCCGCTCGTCGCCGGCCTCGCTCCGTCAACCTTTCTTCGCCGCAAGGGTACCCTCGTGATCCCCGTAGCACCCTCTTTCCATTTTAGGCATTAGCTTCGACCGCCATCGCTCGCTGTGGCCGCTGGCCCGCTCGCCGTCGCCGGAGAAGACGACCGGCACGGGTCGAGTACCCATGCCGTGTCGGATCTGATCCAGGCCGTGCGATCTAGATCTAACGGTACCGATTAAATCTCATGTGCGATTTAATCTGCGCCGTCGGATCTGAGCGAAGGGGTATGTTTTAATCTCGCGCGTCCATTTCCATTTAAAACCCGCGATCGATCTCGTGCGTACACGTAGTACCCTTTCGCGCGTTTTAATCCTGGCCGTCCATTGTCACTTAAGCGCCTCGCCTCGCCTGCACACGTTGGATCTGGATCCAACGGTCCAGATCGATCCGGTGCACGCGCACAGTGCGCGGGTTCACCGTGAGCCTGGCTCACCGTGGACCCGAGAGGGTTTAAATTTGAAAATAAATTCCAGAAAAGGTTTAAAACTTGTAAAATTCATATCTGGCGCATTTGAACTCTAAAAATTACCATTCCAATTTCAGAAAATTCATAATATTATTCTCTACATGTTTATGCAATAAAAACAGTAGGTTTACTTTGGACATTTCATGTTTATTCAAATGGATATTCAAATGCCTTTAGGGTTAAAATATAAATTCAAATATTTAAACTTCAGAAAAATTTATATTTATTTCCTTTCTGCCCATGTACTGAAAACCATTAAAATTAACATGAACTTTTCATTTCAAATTTATTTGAGAACTTAATATGACAATAATCACACTTAAACACCCCTTTCAAAAAAGGACGACTTTTTAATTCCTTTAAAATTTATTTATGAAATAAATCACAGAACCTTAACAATTGAATTTATTTTATTTTTAATCAAACCAACGTTAACTTATGTGCTTATAATGTAATGTTATATTGTTTAATTGAATGTTGTGTTCTTTTTATTTTACTTTACTATATCAAAAAGACTACGACGCCGCCGAGGAGCCGGAATACTTCCCGGAAGTTCCTCCCTCCCCATTCGCTGGACAAGGCAAGTCACCAAACCAATCTTTTGAGCATATTGAACCCATGTTTGATTAAACTATCGCTAAAACTCATAGGCTATACATGCATTAGTCAAATGAAACCCTTACAATATATTTATTTAGGATCCCCGACCTTGATGTGCAACCCAAGCCATGCTATCTCGCCTAACCTCCTTGTCACCATATGATCAATGATATTAGCTAGTGTCCAATGTATTGACAGGATCGCTATAGGATGAAAATGAGTCGTAGTAAAATGGTTCTACTATATGATACCCGTTACTTCTTATCCTTGGATTTCTGTTGGTGATGAGTTATGGTTGTGAGTGTATGCATGGTGGGTTCCGGGTGCAAGCTAGGGCATTGGTTGGTAGCACTCGGGGCACTATAAGGACCGGTCTGAGGGATCCGTTGCAATACACTTACGTACTAACCACAAGTCTAGTGGGTACGTCCTAACTAAGGTATGGATTGTTCCAAACCGAGGCCACCATTTGGAGATGGGTCAAGTAGCACCTGCGGGTGACTTGTACCAATGTGGCGCAAAAGGGGGTGCAACGTTAGCCGGGATGCGGCCCGGCGCGCCGGCGAAACCTAGAGCGGGTGGTTATCGCTTGGAACATTTCATGCCGAGGTTTTGGCACGAGTTCCCGTGGTATGGGTCATCTCGTTTGGGATGAGTGCGTGCCTTGTGGGTACAGTAGTACATCTCTGATCAGAGTCTTAAATCTTTTCGAAAAGCCGAGCCCACGGTCAAGGACGGGTTGCGTGACATCCCACAGTTAGATTACTTTGAATATGTATGTGCATGATGGATTGACATGTAAGGACTGTTGAGCGAGGTGGGGCTGACTGTACCCCTCGAGTTAGATGATGTTATTGATGTTCATGTTTACATTTCCGCATGATGAAATTGATTACACTAAATGCAATAAATGAAACTGTACTTTTCCGCACTATTAGCCATTACCCAACCTTGTTTATTATCCTGCATTATTACTTGCATTTGCGGTGGCTTGTTGAGTACTTTTTGTACTCATACCCGTTGAACACCTCAGAGGATGCCTACTACGAAGACGGTCTGGAGTAGCGACCCAGTCGAGAAGAAAGATCCTGAAGAAGATGTTCGTCATGCAGAATTTTAATTATCTTTATTATTGTTTTTACCAAAACCCTGATGTAATAAATATGGTCTGCGTATCATGAATACTGTCGTATGTACGTTGTCGCATGATGAACCTCTTGTATTATTGTTTTTTTATGAAATTCAATAATGTCTCGATTTTGATAAATCGGGGCGCTACAGTGCATAGACATTTGTTTTTGCCCCAAAGGCTTATATTCATGTATTTTGGCCCCCAAAGGTTTATATTCATGTATTTTGGCCCCTAAAGGCTTATATGCATGTTTTTTGACCTAAAGGCCTATATTTGTGTGTTTTTGCGCAAAGATATATACTGGTGTGTTTTTTGCCGAAAGGCATATATTTATGTGTTTCTCGCCTAAAGGTTTATATTTGTGTTTTTTAGCCTAAAGGCATATATTCATGTGTTTATGGCTCAAAGGTTTATAATCTATTCTAAATATCTATCTAAATAACTTTCTAAAGAACTATTTAAATAACTATCTAAATATCTACCTATCTATCTATCTAAATATCTATATAAATATCCATCTATATATATATCTAAATATATTTCTAAATATGTTCCTAAATATCTATATAAATATCTATGTATCTATCCATCTATCTAAATTTATTTATATATATTTAAATATCTATCTATCTACATATATAAATATCTATCTATCTATAACCTTAAAACTCTATATTAATGTGTTTTTGACACAACTATTCATATTCATGAGTTTTTTGTCTGTATACCAATATTCATATTTTTTTGTCGAAAGGCCTATATTCGTTTGTTTTTTCTCAAATGCATATGTTTCTATGTTTTTAGCCAAAACGCTTATATTCGTCTATTTTTTGTCCAAAAGCTTATATTCGTGTGTTTTAACGTAAAAGATTTTACCCGTGTATTTTTTGCCCAAAGGTTTATGTTTATATGTTTTGGACATAAAGCCTCATATTCATATGTTTTTGATCCAAAGGTTTATAATCTTTAGTTTGTCGTCCAAATCGTTGTTTTCATGTATTTTGGGTTCAAATGCTGATATTCATGTGTGTTTTGAACAAAGACTTATCGTGTGTTTTTTATCCAAAGACTTATATTCATTTGTTTTTGTCTCAAAAGGTTATAGTCTTATATTTTTTGAGCAAAAACATAGACTTATATTCGTTTTTTTTTGCCCCAAAAGCTTTCAAAGATGGAGGTTTATTTATAATTGGAGAAAGTGGCAGAAAGATTGAGTACCCTTTTGGGTAAAATTATAAAATCTATTTATTCAGATTGTAGATGGCGTGGTGACTCATCCCGCCAGGGTTTACAAAAAATGCGGTAATTAGACCAATTGCCGTGGTTTTTGTCTAGGACCTCTGGGATCATCTGTCCGCCACTTGTTAAGCCTATTGACACCCTTCGTTGGTCAGTCTCATGAAGACGGCGCTTGTTCTCTCTGGGCGATTGTTATTTGTACGCTTCACAGGCTCACGATGACAATGGATTCATTCGAATAGATGGTGTAACTCACAGTCTACATAGCGTAGGGACAATTTTGCCACTGAATAGTGTCAGATTGCTGAACGGGGCAAGACCTTAGCATGTGAGTATACGTCTCTCCAGAAGGTCTCAGATAAAAAAAGGGCAAATTAATATCCTTCTAAACATACCAAGTCACTTTTAAAACATGCTTACTGAGCACAAGACAGGACACGCGACTGGCTAGCAATAAACAAAACCATTAAAAAAACAAGGAGCCCATGGAATAAATGGTTACACATAAAACAAAACTAGCAATTGAATAAGGCAATGTTTCTAACAAGTAGAAAGCATCTCCAGCAACCTTTTTGATGGTGCAGGAGCACAAATAAGTAGAGAATCGCCAGCTCGCTCATTCATTCAATGTTGACTGCACAAGAATTATACAATAGCTGCACTTATCATAATGTTCAGAAACCTCTTAATGGAATGATGCATGCAAAGGAAAATGAATATCTGCAGTGCATGGTCATCAATAACTTGGCACTTCACTAATTTCACAAGCATGAGCATCTAAAATCAGCAATAAATGTAATCGAAAAAATCAGTAGTACGATATACTAGTCTGCAGTCCATTTCTCAACACAATGGGGATAGGCCATAATTTTATCAACAAGAATTCAAGATAAGCATATCTCAGAGTGCACTGAAGTCAGATCATAGGCTTGTTCAAGCATAGATATGAGTGTTAAACTGTTAAAAGTATGGATGTAATGATTGTGCTTCCCTAGAAGCTTGAGATTTTTAGGTGAAACTGATTGATGTGTGATACTCAACAAATGATGGTGGATACATTTTGTCAGGTTATTGTAATTTGCAATAAGCCAATAACTTGACATTATGCCGTCTTCAGTTAGGAACCATACCCAACCTCTCTAAAAAAAAAAGAACCTTGCCCATGAAAAATCATACAAAATACACTGCAGAGCACAAGACAATTTATGAACTGTAATACAATGGAGTAAAAGATAGGAATAGCAAACCTTGGTTTTGGATTCCTCCTTATGCAGAAATGACCAAGGTCCTGATTTCCACTGCAACCTGCGATTTATCAAATGATTTCATTAAGATGGGAACATAAAGAGCATCCATTAGTCATTAGATTGATAAAACATTTTGGACTGCCATATCAAATGTGCATGTGTAGCCATGTACTTTCTATACCATATCATGACAACAAAACAAGAAATATAATCACCTGAGAATCCCCGCAACCATGCGCAATCCCATAAGTGTTGTCAAACCAGCCCAAACTCCAGTAAGTCCAAAAACAGATGGAGCATATAACAAAACTAATGATGACATTACGCCAACAACAATCTATATAGCAAAAATAAAATAAATAAATGTAAAGAAAAAGAAAAACAAAGGATGTATACGAGATAGTAGCGGGACCAGTTCCCATACTGTAGCTTGAGCGACGTAATCAAAATCTGAGACACCATAATGCAGACCATCGAATATGAATGCCAGGGCATTAATTGGTTGACTGGCACATACAAACTGCAATGAGAAAAGCATTATAAAAACCGTAGACATGGTGTGATTACAAAATGGTGAAGTAGTCTCCTGAAAAAAGGCTAAGTAGGGAGGTGTACCAATGAACAAGAGCTGACAACCATTAGGACCTCAGGGTCACTGGTAAATAATCTTGTTATATTACTAAATGAGATATACAGGCCAGCGGATAAAGCTAATCCACTGACTACTCCTATCTGCAAGAGACAATGATTGTTGTTTTGCATGTTAACAAGAAACAGTAATTGCATCTACAAATACACAAAAGCATATGCATGTAGATGAATTGAACTTCACAATAGAAAACAGATCCAGTACATCTCACCTGCAAAGCAAAAGTTGCTATCTTCTGGACCCTCTTGTAGTCCAATATTGCATAA
Organism: Zizania palustris; assembly: GCA_019279435.1. Taxonomy (NCBI): domain Eukaryota; kingdom Viridiplantae; phylum Streptophyta; class Magnoliopsida; order Poales; family Poaceae; genus Zizania; species Zizania palustris. The sequence continues at coordinate 43,446,417 of JAAALK010000283.1, read as the reverse complement.
GAGCTTGCTATCAGCGCCTAACAAATGCAAGTAAATTTAATCTGAAACATTTGAATGAACAAATCATGGCATACCATTGAGGCAGAGAAACATTTTTTGTATTTTGTAGTATTTGGTAGAAGTTTGCAGGTTTGGTGTAAATTGAAATTTATCAAGGAAGAAGCAAAATGAAGCTGATTTAAAAGTTGGGATGTTATGCAGAATTAAAGATACATACCTGGGCAGAAACAGCTAAAGAATCTGCAAGCAAAGATACAGCAAGCCATACTTGTAAACAAATTTGATGAGCTGCCATAGCTGTTGGGCCTTCTCGAGCAGCCATTGATGTCCCTATGGTCATAGATAATAAAATCGATAGTGTTCTTCCTAACAGCATGCCACCTAAGCATTTCAAGAATAGATAATGGAATTATAGATGCTAGTAAATGCAAAAGACATGAGATAGAAAGTATGGAAATATAGCAGGAGGAATTGAGGATTCTCAGGAGGCTGCATCTCATAGACATGTGTCATGTGGGGCCGCACCTACAGCAGGCGTCGGCGGGCCCGCGACGTGCGCAGGGCAGCCGAACAGGCAGGAGGCATGCAGGAGATTTGAATAATTAGTTGAGATTTGAATAATTAGTTGAGATTTGAATAATTAGTTGAGATTAGTTAATTGGTTGCTAGAGATAAGATTGATTAGCTGTTAGGAGATAAGATTAGTTAATTGGTTGCTATAAAATAGGGGATTAGCCCGCATGGGAGTCTTTTGGGTGGCTATATAAGCCATAGTCAGGGTCAGATGTAATCAAGCAAATTCAATATCAATCTATTTCCCTTTCCCTACTCTTCCAAGAAAACCTACGGCTGAGGGGTAAAACCTCGCCGGAGACAACGGACCGCGGCTACGAACTACGTAGCCTAGGTCCGGCTACCCAGGGGCCTGAGGCCCTTGACAACCTGGTATCACGATTCCGGCGATCCTCATCCGCGCGATCTGCTTCTCCACCACAGCCAGCCACCAACACCATGGGTGACGACCTCAGGAACACCTTGGAGATGCTCGCGGCCAACATGCGGTCCCTGCAGACCGCCGTCGAGGCCAATGCAGCGGCGATCCAGGCCCTGGCTACCGACCACACGTCCTCCGCTTCCAACGGGCCTCGCCCGGGAACCGGCGAACACCACAGCGATCGGCCGCCACGGTTTCAAAAGATGGATTTTCCCCGTTACGACGGCAAGTCCGATCCCCTCATCTTCATCAATCGCTGTGAATCATACTTTCATCAGCAGCGCATCATGGAGGAGGAAAAGGTGTGGATGGCATCATACAACCTTGAAGATGGGGCGCAACTGTGGTACATGCAAGTTCAGAGGGACGAAGGGACCCCGCCGTGGCACAGGTTCAAAGAACTGCTCAACCTGCGCTACGGTCCGCCCCTGCGTGCCGCTCCCCTATACGAGCTCGCTGAATGCCGCCGCACTTCCACCGTCGCGGAGTACCAGGACCGTTTTCAAGCACTCCTGGCTCGCGCCGGACCTCTCAACGAGGAGCAACGAGGGCAGCTGTTCACAGGAGGTCTTCAGCCACCACTCAGCTTCGACGTGCGGATCCTCAATCCGCAGTCCCTCGCGGCGGCCATGAGCCTGGCACGGCAACTAGAGCTTCGGGAACAGTACACCACGGCGCAACCCCGTCCAGCCGGCCGTGGTCTCCTGCCTGCTCCTACCTCACGTCCGGCGCCACCGGCACCGCCAGTACCCAAGGCCGACACATCAACGGTCACCGTGGAGGGCCGTCCGGTCAAGCGACTGACCCTGGCAGAACAAGAGGAGCGCCGCCGCCTCGGACTATGCTACAACTGCGATGAGAAATTTGGCCGGGGGCACAACCGCGTATGTAAGCGGCTGTTCCTCCTGGACTGCGCCATGGAAGACGACGACGAAGAGGCAATAGGGGATGAACTGGCCGAGGAGTCGCCTACCTTCTCCCTGCATGCCATCGCTGGAGTCCGGTTCACCGACACCATGCAGATCGACGTAAAACTCGCCGGCAACCCCTTCATCGCGCTCCTGGACTCCGGGTCTACTCACAATTTCATCTCCGAGTCCGCGGCGCAGCGATCCGGCCTGCCCATCCAACACCGGCCACGCCTCACAGCTACGGTGGCAAATGGCGAGCGGGTGGCGTGCGTGGGGGTCATACGTCAAGCGGCGGTCACTATTCACGGCGACAGTTTCCACGACGATCTGTTTGTTATGCCTCTTGCAGGTTATGACATAGTTTTGGGCACCCAGTGGCTGGCGAAGCTGGGCCCTATCCTATGGGATTTCGGCGGACGAAGCATGACTTTCAAGTGGCATGGCAAGTCCATCTGTTGGCAGGGAGTGCCTAGTACCACGACGTCCTCCGTCCACACCATCTCGGCCACGCCAACTCTACTGGATGAACTGCTCGCCTCTTTCGCCGACATCTTCGCCGAACCTCACAGCCTACCGCCGCACCGATCTCGGGATCATGGCATCACGCTACTCCCGGGCGTGCCACCGGTCGCGGTACGTCCCTATCGCTACCCGGCACGACACAAGGACGAGCTAGAGAGCCAGTGCGCCGCAATGCTGGAACAAGGGCTCATCCGGCCAAGTTCTTCGGTGTTCTCCTCGCCGGTCCTCCTCGTCAAGAAACCTGACGGATCATGGCGGTTCTGCGTCGACTATCGCGCCCTCAACGCCATCACCGTCAAAGACGCTTTTCCTATCCCGGTCGTCGACGAGTTGCTGGATGAGCTCCACGGCGCCAAATTCTTCACCAAGCTCGATCTTCGCTCGGGCTATCATCAGGTCCGCATGCGCGCCGACGACATCGCCAAGACGGCGTTCCGAACACATGACGGCCTGTACGAGTTCCTGGTCATGCCATTCGGCTTGTGCAACGCCCCGGCAACATTCCAAGCGCTGATGAACGACATACTACGACCTTTTCTGCGTCGTTTCGTCTTGGTATTCTTTGACGACATTCTGATTTACAGTTCATCGTGGGCTGATCACCTACGCCATCTTCGGGCCATCTTCACGATACTACAACAGCACCGGCTCTTCGTCAAACGCTCCAAATGCGCTTTTGGTGAACGTTCCATTGCCTACCTAGGACATGTCATCTCCGACGTGGGCGTCGCCATGGACTCCGCTAAGGTACAAGCGGTCTGCGACTGGCCACAACCCCGTTCGGCTCGCGCAGTGCGGGGATTCCTAGGCCTTGCGGGCTACTACCGCAAATTTGTCCAGGACTACGGCTCCATTGCGGCTCCACTAACGGCGCTGCTCAAGAAAGACGGGTTCTCCTGGAACGACGAGGCGGCTACAGCTTTTCAGGCCCTCAAAGCCGCGGTTACATTGGCGCCGGTCTTGGCGCTACCGGATTTCGCACGGCCATTCATCGTCGAGTGCGACGCGTCGACATATGGTTTCGGAGCAGTGCTGATCCAAGACAAGCATCACATCGCCTACTTCAGCCGGCCGGTGGCACCACGTCATCGCTCCCTCGCGGCATACGAGCGAGAACTCATCGGCCTTGTGCACGCCATTCGACATTGGCGGCCGTATCTTTGGGGACGGCGTTTCACGGTGCGGACAGACCACTACAGCCTTAAATTTCTGCTTGATCAGCGCCTCGCCACAATTCCACAGCATCATTGGGTCGGCAAGCTCCTAGGCTTCGATTTCGCCGTCGAATACAAGCCCGGGGCCCTCAACACAGTGGCGGATGCCCTCTCCCGCCGCGACACAGAAGAGGAAGCCACAAGCAGCACGGTTATGGCCGTCTCGGGACCGCGCTTCGACTTCATCACACGTCTCCGAGACATTCAGGCCACCGAACCAGCGCTGGTCGCCCTCCATGAGGAGTTGGCAAGGGGGTCACGGGCTACACCGTGGGCTCTCATCGACGGCTTGGTGACCTATGACGGGAGGCTGTACGTACCACCGGCATCTCCACTCTTGCAAGAGCTGTTGGCAGCGGTCCATGAGGACGGCCATGAAGGGGTGCAACGCACCTTACACCGTCTCCGACGAGACTTTCACTTCCCCGACATGCGCCGCATCGTTCAAGATTTTGTGCGCGCCTGCGCCACATGCCAAAGGTACAAATCAGAGCACCTACACCCAGCGGGACTTCTCCTTCCGCTCCCCGTTCCGACAGCTGTCTGGGCGGACATTAGCCTTGATTTCGTGGAGGCGCTACCACGAGTCCGCGGCAAATCAGTCATCCTCACGGTGGTGGACCGCTTCAGCAAATATTGCCACTTCATCCCACTCGCCCATCCGTATTCCGCGGAATCCGTGGCACAGGCGTTCTTCACCGACATTGTACGTCTCCATGGGGTGCCGCAGTCCATGGTCTCCGATCGGGACCCCGTATTCACTTCAACGTTCTGGAAGGAACTAATGCGCCTTCTGGGCACCAAGATGAACATGACATCGGCTTTTCATCCGCAGTCCGACGGCCAGACGGAAGCTGCTAACCGTGTTATCACCATGTACCTCCGCTGTTTTACAGGTGATCGTCCCCGCCAATGGCTCCGTTGGTTACCGTGGGCGGAGTACACATACAACACTGCCTACCAGTCGTCCCTCCGTGAGGCACCCTTCCGAGTGGTCTATGGGCGGGATCCTCCGTCCATCCGGTCCTATGAACCAGGCGACACTCGCGTGGCAGCAGTGGCCAAGACGATGGAAGAACGAGAAGAATTCTTGGCTGATGTACGGTTCAGACTGGAGCAAGCACAAGCTGTCCAGAAGCACCACTACGACATAAATCACCGCCAAGTCTCCTACATAGTGGGCCACTGGGTACTGCTCCGCCTTCGACACCGCCCAGTTGCCTCTCTATCGCCGGCGGTCAAGGGCAAGCTTCAACCGCGGTTCTTCGGACCCTACTGCGTCAAAGAACTCATCAATGAAGTTGCTGTTCGTCTTGAGCTCCCTCCTCGCGCCAAGCTCCATGACGTCTTTCATGTTGGCCTGTTGAAGAAATGGGTGGGCGAACCGCCAGCAGCTCCGCCACCTCTGCCCAACATCCATCATGGTGCGGTGGACCCGGCACCGGAACAGGTGGTGCGCGCCCGCATGGCTAGAGGCGTCCGTCAAGTGCTTGTCCACTGGAAGGGCCAAACCGCGGCATCGGCGACATGGGAAGATTTGGACTCCTTCCGCGACAAGTACCCCGACTTTCAGCTTGAGGACGAGCTGGATCTCGAGGGGGGGGAGATGTCATGTGGGGCCGCACCTACAGCAGGCGTCGGCGGGCCCGCGACGTGCGCAGGGCAGCCGAACAGGCAGGAGGCATGCAGGAGATTTGAATAATTAGTTGAGATTTGAATAATTAGTTGAGATTTGAATAATTAGTTGAGATTAGTTAATTGGTTGCTAGAGATAAGATTGATTAGCTGTTAGGAGATAAGATTAGTTAATTGGTTGCTATAAAATAGGGGATTAGCCCGCATGGGAGTCTTTTGGGTGGCTATATAAGCCATAGTCAGGGTCAGATGTAATCAAGCAAATTCAATATCAATCTATTTCCCTTTCCCTACTCTTCCAAGAAAACCTACGGCTGAGGGGTAAAACCTCGCCGGAGACAACGGACCGCGGCTACGAACTACGTAGCCTAGGTCCGGCTACCCAGGGGCCTGAGGCCCTTGACAACATGTATTTTATTTTCAATAACCAGCTTTTGACAGGAAATATTTTCTACATACTACATTTTCCTACATATATAAAACAGTACCATGAAGCAAAAAAATAAAGGTATTTTCCTACAGTGCCCATTGATAAGTGGACAGAGGTAGGACGTGACCCAGGAGTGAAAGCTCTATCAATGACAAGCTGATCGCCATATCCATAAAATAATTCTATCAGACATTGTGTCACCGGTCACAGGGGAAGACAAGATTGGATGTACTCCCAAATGTAGATTGTATTGAAAAGAAGGAAACAGCCGAGGTACTGGACCTCGGCGATGTAGCGGCGCCGTGGTGGCGCAGCAGCAGTACAGGACCTGGGGACCCCTGGCTGAACCAGGTGGCTATTCCTAACTCAAAACACACATCCCACTCCTAAACTGCCCCCTGTGCTTATATAGTGCGCAGGGCTAACAAACAACCCAAAATATCGGAACTAACTCTCCTTATCTTATCTTATCTGAACCACCTCAACTAATCCTGCTTATTTTATCTTATCCAACTGATTTGGTTAGCATGCTAACATCCTGCATGCTAACCACCTGGAGGACCCGCTACAGTACTGCGGTACTGTTCATGGGCTGGAAGGCCGCCCATGACACTTCACCCCCCCTAAAAACGCAGCTCGTCCTCGAGCTACTAAGTCGTCGGCACAGGAGAGACCGGAGGTGCCCGGCGGAGACATGGCGACCAATGGGGACACCGTTCTGGTCAGAGAGACGCGGCATACGACGGGAACGAAGATCTGGTCGGAGGCAGAAACGGTGCGGAGGAGATGCAGACGATGGTAGCGGCCACGGCAGTCGGCGGCACCACTCCATGCAGGATAGCAACAGCCCACGCAGCGGCCAGCGGCGGTGTCACGCCGTGCGGAGCAGCGGCGACCGACGGCGGTGGTGCACCATGCAGGGGTCTGTAGTGGGCCCACGGAGGAATTGGGCGGCGACGTTGTAGGCGCGGGCCACCACCTTGGCGGAGTCGAAGGTGCCCAACCAGACAGGGGTCGTCTTCACCGGCTCTTGAATCTTGGCGGCATAGCGCCCCGACGACCGCTTCTGCACGCCGAGGTGCTGGATCTTCGGTGTCGGCTTCAGCTGCTTTAACTCTAACGTCGCGAGGTGCGTCTTAGAGGCAAAGGCAGAGGCGGCCCGCAACAGAGGGAGCTCGGCTAGGGCTTGGCTAGTCGCAGCGTCTCCCTTCCCTCCTCCCCCTTGTAGATCCATGGGAACCGCTTCTGCTACAAGGGTGGGCCGCGTCTCAAGCCCGCCTACGAGTTGCTTCGCGTCAGCTTCCACCTCGAGGACCTTCTCCTCTAGCATGGTGACCCTCTTCTCCAAGGATTGGATTGGTTGCAGCGGTTGCAACATTTCTTCAATGGACGAACAGGACCCGGGGACCCTTGGCCGAACCAGGTGGCTATGGGTCCTGTTCATCACTAATCAATAATGGTCATGCTAAACGGATAGTGTTGCAACCGCTGCATGACACACTGTACTTCCATCATCATATACTGTATGATTATGTTTTTCTCTTTTCTTGCAAATCAATAATTATTTCAAATACCAAAACTTTACAGTCAACTTGTCATCACTAATCAATAATGGTCATGCTAAACGGATAGTAGATCCAGAAATGGATTTTTTGACAAATTAATCCAAAGAACTTAAAGCTTTCCGGGGAAAGAAATTTTGGACTTTAGTTAACTGCGCAATGCAGAATGAACAAAATCAACATTTGGACACTGAAATCAACAAAAAAGGCATATCATAAGAACTTTGATTTAGCATGCATCCATGGACCATAAATGAATATAATGAATGAGGGATTGTAGTGGCACAAAAACACCTGATTTTAGGTATCTACTAAACTCTAACTGATCGATCCTTGGAGGAAGTAAAACAGCTCTTTTATTGAGTGACCAGAGAAGCAAAATTGTAATAATGTACCTAGATCATGAACAGAAACGAAGTTAGGACTCCACTTGTAAATTGTAACTAGAAAAAATAATTGATATGCAATAGATGATGAATAACTAATACTACTACAACGACAACAAAGCTTTTCAATCCCAAGCAAATTGGGATAGGCTTAAGTTAAAGGAATAATTCGATTTATGCCATTACAATTTTGTGACTTTAGAGAAATGTCATTACAATTTGCATATTTAGATTTATGTCATTTCTGAATTGTAGCTCTCTGAAAATGTAATGGTATATTTCAGAATTCTCTAAAATTGTAGTGGCATATTTCGGAATTCTCTAAATTTGTAATAGTATAGTTCAAAGTTCTTTAAAATTGTAATGGCATGAATCTAAATATGTTAATTGTAATGGTATTTTTCCAAAGTCACAAAATTGTAATGGCATCGATCTAACTTTTCCAAAGTTAAAACCCAACATGAGCCATTAATTAAGATTCAGGCACATAATAGCTTCTTCCATGCACTCATATTCAAGGCTATATATTTAGGAATATTCCATCCTTTCAAGTCTTTTTTATTGTCTCTTCTAAGTCAGTTTTGGTCTTCCTCTTCCTCTTCTCACACTATTGTCGCGCCTTAGGATTCCACTATGCATCATTCCTCTAGAGTTCTATGTTGGACATGTCCAAACCATATCCACTTATGTTGGAAAAGTTTTTCTTCGATTGGTGTTACACCTAGCCTATCATGTATATCATTGTTTTAGACTCGATCCATTCTTGTGTACCCACAAATCTAACACAACATATGTATTTCTGCAAGACTGCAACACTTAATTGTTGAACATGTTGCCTTTTTGTAGACCAATATTCTACACCATACAATATTGCATGTCTAATCGTTGATCTATAAAACTTGCCTTTTAGCTTATGTGGCACCATCTTGTCACAGAGAATGACAAATGCTTGGCACCACTTCATCCACCGGACTATGTGTCATGTGCATCGTAATATCTAGAACACATGGCCGAATTGGCCCTAGCCTCGTCAGCGCGGTAGCCTCCACGCCGACAAGGTAGGGCTCCAACCCGGCCTTCTTTGATCTAATCTTTCTTGTCTTTATTCTTCACCCCCCTAATTACAAACCATGGACCTCTTTATATAGGGCAAAGGTCCCCTTATTCTAGGACTCTTAAGGAAATAGGACTCCAAACCCTAAACCTAATAGGACTCTAACTCTAAACCTAGTAGAGTCCTGATCTGCTACAGTACCTGGCGGTACTGTTCACGTGAACAGTATTGCATGGGTACTGTTCATGGCTGGTTAGGCTAGGCCCAAAACCCTAGCCCATGACATTACACCCCTCTTTTTGAGCAGCTCGCCCTCGAGCTGCCAGACGACATTAAACCTAACTCAACACATAATATGAATATGACTCGAGCCTTTTACATCTCGGCTTGAGGCGGACCCCATCCCATCCCTCGTAGAGATAGGACAACTCCACACCGTAGCCCAACCCATCCACACCTAACATCTCCCCCACCATCAAAAGTCAGGTTGTCCTCGAGGGATAGCGTGGCATCGCCGCATGAACTCGTTGCGGGGGACCCATGATGTGGGCGACACACTTTGGTCTGCTCATGTTGGTTTTGAGATCTCCGGAGGAGAGGGGGACCAAGTCCCTCTCCTTCCCTAAGACTCAGCTAAGCTCAACTAAATTCCCTAAATATCAGTGCCCTGATCGGGGGCGCCCAATCGAATTGGTTGAAGGGCCCTTGGCACACGACACACTATAATTAGGGCGATTGTGAGCAGAACAAGGGTTCGTGTGTTTCAATCCACCCCATTTAATTCCTAATCCGATCTATGAATGTGTCGAAGCATCGGGAAAGCCCTCGCCTTCTCTCCTCTCTTCACCAGGACCTAGCTATGGCGTCGTCCTCACCGCTAAAGACTGAAGGTATGTGTTTTGGTTATCAATATGTTTATCCTAAGAATGTACCATGTTTAATGCCTAAGACTTACCCTGCTAGTGCTAGACCTAGTTGATCCCGAAGCAATATTTACAACAATGGTATCAGAGCTTGTGCTAGGGTTTCTAGACTAGCTATGGTTTTGGTCTCGAAACACCATGATCCGGAGACATTGAGATAGCGCTTGCGCTAAGGGACATTGATCTTGCACTAATGCAAGATTATCCCATTGAGCCTGTGGAGCCAGTTATCCATGACGGTGAGAGCTAAGAGGTTTTTTCCGCAAAGTCACTAGATTTCACAACTCTAAGAATTAAGTATGACATAGAGCATACTAAGTGGAATCAATCGAACCGTAAATGCTAAAGGATAATTAAGCGCTCCATTTTGTACAAAGTTAAGGGTTCTATTTCATCTTGTAATACTATAAAATAATATTTCAAGGTGGAGAGTCAGTTTATAGAACCTCACAACGCGTATGTAGGTGCGCTTATTAAGAAACTTAGACATCGCTGCAAAATACTACGGTGGGAGAGTTAGAGAGCACATACTGAGGATGATTCACAAGGCTTCAAAGCTGAATCAACATGATATGAAGATCACTGACGATTTCCTCATCAATTTGATTATGATGTCTCTCCCTGATGATTTTAAGCATTTTGTGTTCAACTACAACTCACAGTCTAGCAACTAGATTTTAGATATGCTGATTTTAAACTATACAAGAAGAGGAAAGACTGAAGGAACATGAAGTCCCAAAGGGCGTTGCAGACATCACAAAGGGAGGAACACCACATGAATGATTGTGTGGTTTTCGATAGCGGATGAATAAAAATGGTTTTTGGCTACGGCGAGTACATTTAGCAAAAGAGAAGGATTAATTTTTTTGTTTTATGTTTAGTTAATAATACACATGATTGTCATCTTGTTGACAAACATTATTTTTTATGATAATAAAGTTATGGGCCTTGCCTTCGTGCATGATAAAACTTATCTTCTTTCTCTACATGACTTATTGAACGTCATTAATGCTGAAAAATGTCTCGTCTAAGATTATTAATAAGATCAAAAAAATTGATGACATATTTTTGAAATTACGGCACCGTCTTCTAGGCCATATTTCGAGGGGGATTGAACGTGAGACAATTCTTTCGCTTTAAGTTTCTTCAGACTAAGTTTTATGCAAAGATTGCATTAAGACAAATACGTCAAATAAATTAAGAAAGACGTGGAATGAAACACATGAATTAAAGATTAATTGTTGCAGTAATTTTATCTCTTGACCAACGTTGGTGATAAAAACCCTATGATTAAGTTTAATTAAGTTCACACAGACTTGTGTGATTCATTTCCTGAAATGTCTATGGATGGTTATGATTTATTCATAACATTTACAGATGATCATTCGCGCTATATTTATCTAATTAAAGAGTGATAAGAAGCTCTAGATAAATTTAAGATGTTTTAAGGCTAGAGTTTAAAACCAACATGATCTAAAGATAAAAGAGTAAGATCTGACCATACTACGGTTGGCATACCCCGTATGGCCAAGTTTTTTTGACTTTTGCAAGTTTCTACACGAAAATGGTATAGTAGCCTAGTATTTTATACCGGATGAACCTCAGCAGAATAGAGTGGCCAAAAGGCACGATTGCACCTTAGTGGACATAGTAAGAAGTATGGTAAGTTATTCCACTTTACCGATTAGTTTGTGAATGGAGGCATTAAAATCACCATTCATATTCTTAATCGAGTCCTTAGTAAGTTGGTGCCTACAACACCGTATGAATTATGAACTAGACGAGAACCTTTTCTAAATTATTTTAGAGTACGGGGATGTCATCCTGCTGAGGCTAAAGTGTTCAACCCAAATATTGGTAAGTTAAAATCCTAAGACATTAAATTGACTTTTTAAAAATGGCTACTCAGATAAGACTAAGTTTTTCGTTTCTACTGTCTTAATAGACATATTAAGTTTGTAGAAACAAAACATACAGTCTTTTAAAAGATACTATAATCAGGGGGAGCATGGTACCTAGAAAATTAGTCTTGAAGAGTAGCGAGTCGTAGATCGGCGTGGAGGTGTTGTGGCCTGTATTGGAGCTGGTTGTCAGGAAAGGGCGATGTTTGGTGGCAGGGCGGGCTGCCCTAGTGTGAGGACTCGGTCGGAAGTATTTCACTTGGGTCCCAATCTGGTCGTGACGAAGTTCCTCAATTTGTCGGTTGGTGGAATCCCATAGCACAGTCATCTCACGACGAAGGTCAAGCATGCCTTAGAGAAGTTCATTGATGATGTCCTGGTCCGGTGGTGGCGTTGCGGCTAAACCATCTAATGCCATTGCTAGCAAACAGCGAGAGTGCCTAAGGAAAGTGGTCTCTGATACCAAGTTGGTATTAGAGCGAAGGGCATAACTATGGATAACAGGAGGACGAGGAGTCATTGGCCCTCAACTCCCTGGCACTGTGACGGATGTACGGTAGATTGGGCAACGAGAGCACCCAAGGAAAGTGGTCTCTAATACCAAGTTGTCACGTACATCGTAATATCTAGAACACATGGACGAATTGGCCCCTAGCCTCATCGGCGTGGTAGCCTCCGCACCGGTAAGGTAGGGCTCCAACCCGACCTTCTTTGATCTAATTCATACCCTAATTACAAATTATGGACCTCTTTATATAGGACAGAGATCCTCTTATTCTAGGACTCTTAAGAAAATAGGACTCCAAACCTTAAACCTAAACCTAATAGGACTCTAACTCTAAAGCTAATATAGTCCTGATCTGCTATAGTACCTAGCGGTACTATTCACGTGAACAGTACTGTGTGGGTACTGTTCAAGGCTGGTTGGGCTAGGCCCAAAACCCTAGCCCATGAAACTTTGATTCTATGGTTAACATTTTCATCAATATCCACGTCTCTTTAAAGTATTGATCACAAATATCAAATGATGAATGGTATCCTTCTTGGGCACTACATGACCTTCCAAACTAACACCTCCCTCCTCACATGTAGTAATGCCAAAGTCACATCTCATATATTAAGTTTTAGTCCTGCAAGTCTAGAATCTTTGGATTTTAGAGTTTGCCTCCACAACTCCAATTTCCTATTTACCCCTGCCCAGCTTTCATCAACTAGCACTACATTGTCGGCAAAAAGCATACACCAAGAGATATCCCCTCGTATGTCCCTTGTGACCATATGCATCACTAAGACAAATAGATAAGGGCTCAAATGACCCGTGATGTAGTCCTATTATAATTGTTGGTGTCGTTTTTGGTAACACACGTGGCCTGGAAGGTCTGCTTAACTCTAGTGCAGGTCCTACAATCTTAGAAAAAAGGGTTCTGAGTGTTCCAATTAGTTTGACACTGCAACTGATAAGGAAGAATAAAAAGTGACGTCAGTAGCAAAGTCGATCGGCTATCGAGTCGATGACTGTGGCAGGAATAAAACAATCGCAAGTAAAGGCGTCAATCGGTCGTAAGGCTGATGATCATGTCAATGCTATCGGGACCGAATACGCCATCGACCGACAAGGTAAAATATTTGCACGGAAGGCCAATGAATACCTCCCGGAGCAAGTAAGATGTAACATGAAACTAAAGATAATCCATCGGCTTGTACTCCGTTAGAAACTAAATCTACCATACCAGACAATGTATCTGTATTATCAAATTGTCACAACAGCAAGATCGGACCTAACCAAGATAGTTACTAATCACGAGAAATCAATAATACTTCAACACATCAGGCATACTTTATTTAGATGAATGGTATACAGCATGAATGAGGTACAATAGAGCGAGATGTCCGACCTAACCGATGAAGCCTCAAACTATGACACCTAATTCACATCAATCTAAGAGATCAAAGCGATGTAGCCTTAGACCTAGCAAATACATCAAGATAAACCGGCGATTGCACTGACCGGGTCGATACCTCAAGAGATCGACGCGATGCAGCCTTAATGAACATTGACCTAGCCGATGCGATCATCGAGGTGGCGGGACTCACCTCTTCGCTAGAGATCAGAACGATGCAGCCTAGTTCCAAGTGCCAAGTCTCGCCGAGATTAACCTTGGGAATCCAAGGGTGGTGATGCGACAAAAAGTAGTTTTGTTTGTGGTTGATTGTGTGTGTCCTCTAAACCTAGCTAATTGGATACATATTTATAGTCTGGAGACTTTTCGTCCAAGTAACATCCATCGTAACAGATTCTGGATTATCTTTATCTTCTTTTATCTCCATCAGCTTCTTCTTATCCGACCATTTGTAACAGAACGGATGGGCTTCTTTGACCAACCTTTGACCGGACTTCCTTGACTTTTGTTGATTGTGTGACATCCTTAGTAGGCCTGGGCTTTGCCAAATCTCGGTATTAACAATAATCGAAAAGTCATTTGTGCCACCATCACTTGTTCGAACACTAGTCACAACATTGTTGTACATGTCCTTAATGAGGGCAACATATTTTGTTGGAACTTTATGTTTGTCCAAAGCACACCACATAACATTCCTTGATATTTTGTCATAAGCATAGTTTTTATGGCGTCGCCATACCGTCACCATATCGTCGTGGCGGAATTTTGCAATTCGCCACAGACCGCCATATCGCTCGGTGGTCTATGGCGAGTGCCACAGGCGCGTGGCGCCATTGTGGCGTTGCATGGCGCCCATCATATGAAGTCGCCGCCACCGTGTGCTCTGAGGGCATGACACGGCGAGGGCATGGTGAGGGCATGGCGTGGGCATGACAAGGGCGCTGCAGGGGTCAGATCCGACGAAGTGCGGGTGGCAAGGGCCAGATCCGTTGAACTGCAGGCAGTAGGGGCCTCCGGCGGCGACCAGTGCATCAGTGCAAAAGATAGGGGAGAGAAGAGGAAGGAGAGGAGGGGAAGAAGTGTGGCGGCTGGAGAGGGCTGAGAGAGAGAGGGGGGGAGTGGGAAGAAGTTAGGGTTGAGAAATGGGCTGAAATTTAAATGGGTTGTTTCGTCAAATATATATAAATAGATTATTTACTAAACTTTAAATATATTATATTATTAGAAATAATTTTAAATATATTTTTGCAATTTTAATTATATTTTTTATATTATAATGTATCTAAAGTGACAATATTGTAACATGATATTGTATTGCTATATTTATCATACTATATTACTATTGTTATTTGCAATTTAGTATTTTAGTACTTATATATTGATATATTTTTCTAAATCCTATAAGCTATTTTTCTATTGTGTTCGTCGTGCCGATGTGTCTATAGCGACGCCACGCGCCATAAGTGTCGTAAAGTTGTGAAGGTGGTAGGTCGGCGCGCTTTGCCGCATTGCCGTAACAACTATGGTCATAAGCCTTCTCCAAGTCAATGAAAACCATATGTAGGTCCTTTTTTCACTCCCTATACCCCTGTATAACTTTTCTTATTAAGAAAATTGCTTCTATGTTAACCTTCTAAGCATAAAACCAGATTGGTTCTGTCACCGGCAGGGATTTCAGGGGAATTGGTAGGAACTAAACTTCTTAATTGATAAGGAAACGAGGTAGTTAGTCGAGGGCCTGGACCTCTCCGTCGCGGCGGCGCCGTTGCGGCGACGCGACAAGGAGGCAGGGGATACAGATGGCAAAGCCTAAACAGATTACTCGACAACTCCCTCTAGGCATCGGTCTTGTTTATATAGGCACAAGACCGATCTAATCTAATACAACTCTAACAAACTTACATAACTAACTTTGACTACTTGGACTCCCTAACCACATGGACTCTTTAATTAAGTACTTGCAGATTGACTCCCTAACCACCTGGACTCTTTAATTAACCTGCACTTTAACTAATCCCGCAGCTACAGTACCGGCGGTACTGTTCACAGGCGGGTCAGGCCCTTCATCCCATAATCTGAGGCCATGACATCTCTTCCCCCCTTGAATACCAGCTCGTCCTCGAGCTGGGCTGCTGGTGCCGCCAAGGCAGCCCACGTTGATCCCCTAACCGTCAGCCAGGCCGCCATCCGTGCTCGTGAGGGTGTGCTTTGCGCGGTCAGGAATGTAGCGTTAGCCTCCGCAGTATTGTTGGCGTCGCCGACTGAGCCGTCGTCGCCTAACTTGGCCCTGCCGAGGCTGCCCACACCGCCACCGGAGAGGCCTTGGCTGCCTCCCTCCTTGGTGGCGTGGAAGAGGCTCTAGGCTTGGGTCGCCGTCCTCGTCGCTGCCGGGTCGACGGTGGGCCTGCCATCCTCTTCCCGGCCGGTGCGGCGGCAGATCTGGGCTTAGGTCACCGTCCTCGTCGTTACCGGGTCGACGGCGGCCCGGCCGTCTTCTTCCTTGGCGGCTTGGCGGCGGGTCTGGGCTCGGGTCGCCGTCCTCGTCGCTGTCGGGTCGACGGCGGCCCGTCCGTCCCCCTCCCTGGCGCCGCGGTGGCGGCCCCGAGCTCTGCCGCCCTCCGTCCTGGTGATGCGGCGACGGATCTGGGCCCTGCCGCCCTCTTCCCCCTGGCGACGGCTCAGGGCTCTACCGCCCTCCCTCCTGGCCGTGCGGCGACGGATCTAGGCCCTGCCGCCCTCTTCTATGGCTGCGTGGTGGCGGATCTAGGTACCTGCTTTCCTGGCTATGAGGCAGGGGACCCTCCTGATCATCCTCCTCCACACCGTCGGTCTGGTGAGAATTTCCGCATCTGCCATCCTGGTTGCGCACCGACGTGTTCCCTGGAGCACCGGTGGTTGGAAGGGGATGGCGTCCAGGGTGCTGGACGATAATCTCCAGTGCAGATATCCTTTCCTCCAGGGACTGAATCGGCTGCAATCGGTCCTCAATTGTCTCTAGGCGCTTCATGATTAGGGACTGTTGATTGAGAAGTGCCTTCAACGCTTCTTCCACCCCGGCCCCTGATCCGGTGCTGTCTAGCGAGCTCATGGCAACGGAAGTTGAACCAATATGCTCTGATACCAAGTTGTCACCGGCAGGGATTTCGGGGGAATTGGTAGGAACTAAACTTCTTAATTGATAAAGAAATGAGGTAGTTGGTCGAGGGCCTGGACCTCTCCGTCGCGGCGGCGACGTTGCGGCGACGCGACAAGGAGGCAGGGGATACAGATGGCAAAGCCTAAACTGATTATTCGACAACTCCCTCTAGGCATCGGTCTTGTTTATATAGGCACAAGACCGATCTAATCTAATACAACTCTAACAAACTTCCATAACTAACTTTGACTACTTGGACTCCCTAACCACTTAGACTCTTTAATTAAGTACTTGCAGATTGACTCCCTAACCACCTGGACTCTTTAATTAACCTGCACTTTAACTAATCCCGCAGCTACAATACCGGCGGTGCTGTTTACGTGAACAGTACCGACGGTACTGTTCACAGGCGGGCCAGGCCCTTCATCCCATAATCTGAGGCCATGATAGGTTCATAGAGACCCGCATCATTCCTCTCAAACATAATGAATAACTAAACTGCATAAATATCATATGACGTGCTAACAACTAATAACTACCATAAGTAAAGACCAGAATCACATATATGGCTGTTGCAATTGAAATGTGTGCTGAATTGCTGATGAATGGTAAACAAACCATAAGAACAAAGCAGATTGATAAAATGGAAAGCGAAAGCTGTCTTCAATTATTTTAGAGAGGTATCTATAACCAAAAAGTGGTTGGTAAGGTATCAATATAAAACTTACTGCGATGAAACTGTCGAAATTGCAGCTCCAGTTATGCCAAGCCGAAAGACGTAAATAAGTAAAGGAAGAAGCACAACAGCTGAAAGATTTCCCAAACCTACATGTTTTAAAATAAATGATACAAGCATCATGAAGTTGAATGTGAGAGATTTGATGTCACTTGTCAGACATCAGTATGGAATCAAATGAAACTTTCTTACAAAACACTTGCATGTAAAGCATGCCCTTTGATGTGGAAAATGGAACACCATACGATATTGGATAAATTCTTGTGATTCTGCAAACTATCTGCTAGGACGGCTAAATGAAATATATTAATGAAAACTAGGGAACATCATACAGTTATTTGCATCAATAGGACCTTGGGTCTCTCATAACTACTGCAAATCAATGTACCTATGTGATAGAAGAGTATCTCTTGAAAGTTACCTATATAAAATAATTGCTAGGACTGCTAATAATAAAATATCAACGAAAACTAGGGAACAGCTTTTACAATCTCAGAACTAGTGCAAACCAATGTAAATATGCAATAGAAGAGTATTTCTTGAAAGTTACCTATATAAAATACAGGAGTCTTAGTATCCTTGAATCCACGAAAGATACCCTGAACTGCTAACATAATCACATTTGCAGGTGCTCCCAGAGCTCTCAATGAAAGGAAAAGTTGTGCAGGTTTATGCATTGGAGATGCCTGCATGAGAACGAAGCTGAGATGCCCTGACGATTCCAACAAGTGGAAACTATATGTTCTGAATCAAATTGAAGATTCAGTCCAAAATGCACATAAAACTGAAAATAAAGGGGAAACAGTACTCCCTACAAAACAAAGCTTGAAACGAGAATAGACATCATAATCTAAAGTTCTAAACATACAGGTGACACGCCCATTAGTTTAAGAAACAATCCTGATCCTAGGAACAATGCCAATGCTTCCATTATACCGATTCCAGCAGATAAGATCAATGCAGAAGATACAGATGCCACCTCCAATTTGCCTGCAACTTAACCATAAGTCGGGTTTTAATGCATGAATACTGAAGCATGTGTACCGTAGGTTTATAAGCATGTGAGGAGTGAAGTCTTTGTTTAATTGATGCTGCTGCTACCTGAACTAGAATGATTGCCAACATTTTTGGAAATGTCCTCTGCCACAAATGAGGTTGCAATGCTCAATAATGGGATGTTGAAAATCTTGGACACGATATTAAAAATTGACACACCGATACCAGCTGATGCTAGCTCCAGAGCCCCTTCATAATTAATATATACAAAAAAGATTTATAAAATATAAAAGAAACAAACGACATCAATCATATATAGACGATGATTTATTAATAAAATGATCTGAAAACATTTTAAAATAGTAGGTCCATGAAGTTCCTACCTAATCTACCAATATATGCGGTCTCCATCAGTTGCGCCAATGGATCAATAGCTTGACCGAGAACTGCTGGTAGAGCTAGAAGAATTAGCTCACTTGTGACACCCCCAGGATGCAGGCCACTGCTTATATTGGTCGGATGTGGTCATGGAAGGTTCAATTCATGCACCCCACAAATGAACACACACTGAGAGAGGGAGAGAGAGAGAGAGAGAGAGAGAGAGAGAGAGAGAGAGAGAGAGAGAGATTTAAAAGGAACCCGGAATCTTACATGGGAGGCTCGGTTGCATCGGCAAAAGAGATGGCGCGATTATTTGGCTTATCACCACCACCATCGTCGTCACCAACGACAGCGTGGGGGGCAACAGGGATGGTGCGTCGCCTAACGGACAAGTTTGCAAGCTTGGTGTTGGTCGATGGGGAGGAGAAGCTGCTACGTAGAGGGGTGGAAGGGGAAGAAGGAAAGCTACAGAGCGCAGGGCGAGGGCGTGCGTACAGCATCTCGAATAAATGGCAAGAGATGGATGAGGCTGAGGTGTGAGGAAGGAGAAATGGATGAGGCTTTTCTAAAAAAACAAAACAATCCGAATCTGAATCGGAAGCTGTATGTGTGGCCATTACATATCTAGATCGAGGGTAAAGCGAGAGGGGCGAAGATGGCGATTGTTCCGGCGAAAAATTTCTCGAGGCGGTTTCCTCCTCTAGGGGCTTCGTCCTCGTCTCAGTCTACTGGAGTGGGCTCCCTGGGCTGGCGGAACTCTCGTTTGGGCCAGGGGATTTCGCAACCCTCGGGTGTTCCAAGGTATGATGGGTCGGGTGCTGAAGAGGTCGCTGGGCCGAGTTGGGGGTCAGGAGTTGGGGGGGATGCGTTGGGGCCATCGGACGCTATAGGGCGCTGGCTCTGGTTCCCGAAGGCAACCCCCTTCTCGTTGGACTCCATACACCTAGGTTTTCCTGCGCGTGCGGCGGAGATAAGGCGATTCAAAGCCGGCGCTCGGAAGCTGGTTTCGGTGCCGCCCAGGTTTGCTGGTCCTCAGTCATTTGCTTCGATTGTTAGGGGTAACTCCATGGATCGCTTTGGGGGGAAACGAAAGGAGGCGGATCGGTCTGCAAGCTGGGAGGCAGGAGGGGGTCGTGATGCTGCGGATGGGGATTTTTTGAGGGGTGCTGGTACTGAAAGTTTGGGGGTGACTCGATATCCCAATGAGAGGCTTGACTCTCGGGGAGGCGATGGAGGCAGGGGGGCTGGTGACAGATTTCTGCGAGGTCGTGGCAGACGTGGTCGAGGAGGAAGAGGGGGGTTCCCCTCGGCTCGAGGGGGTCCTCCGTTGGGCGGCCGTGCTACCGGGCAGGATGATCATGAGATCCCCAGGAGGGAGTTTCCAGTTTCTCGAGAGGCAAAGGGTGATGCTCTTGTGTGCTATAATTGCGGTTTGTTTGGTCATCACCAGGTTCAATGTCAGAAGCCTGTAATCTGTTATTCGTGCAAACAACCTGGTCATGTTTCATCTAGTTGTCCTTTGCTGGAGCATCAGAGAGGGGATCGATCGCTTGCAAATTTACCAATTGAGTTTTGTGGCTTCGGTTTTCCGCATCATGGGTTCTATTTCCTTCAAACGGATAAGCCAGAAACTAAGTTGAATGTTTCAGCTGTTATGGGTTTGCTCACAGTGGAAGAAGGGGTTTGCTCGGAACATCAGATAAAACTTGAACTAGCCCATTTTTTTGATGTTGAGTGGGTTTGGCAGGTTAAAGAGATTGATAAGGGTCAATTTCTGGTGGAATTTCCCTCAAAGGAACTGCGTAGGGGTCTCACACGCTTGAATTCAGTGTGCTTCCAGATTTTCAAGCTTAAGGCAAGAGTTGAAGAAACTGAGAGGGTGTTTGATTCTTTCGGAGTTTTAAGTCAGGTGTGGGTCAAAGTGTTGGGAGTCCCTAATGTCGCTAAAACCGTGGTGGATATGAACAAACTTGCAGTTCTGGCAGGGAAACCGATGGATGTGGATATCTCTAGTTTGACTAATCATGGTCCTGTGCGGATTCTGGTTGCTTGTAAGGATCCTACTAAAATTGGGGGTACATCTGAAGTCTTTATTAATTTTGTGGGATATAACATCACCTGGATTCCCGAGCTTGATACAGTGAAGCCTTTCCCTTTCAAGCCTGATGGGGGCTCGGTTCGATTGCATGATGATAAAGGTAAAGGCAAACAGAAAATGGACGATGTCGTGGATGGAGGGTCTGATGTGCAGAAGATGGATGATTCGAATCAGGAGGAACAAGGAAAGCATAACTCGAAAGATTCACCTCATGGCTGGCAAAACAAAGATTTGGATGAGTCTAATTCTGAGATGGGAGGCAAAGTGGATATCCCTGAGTTCTTGATAGATAGCTCTGAGGATGATATGGTGGAACAGATGGGGGATGAGTGGCCTAAGAAACACAAAGGGTTGGATGGAGGTGGTGACAAAGCCATGAAGGTAACTGACAAAGAGGGCACGAGAGAGCGGGTGGTTGGGATAGAAAACAACGTGGAAGTTGCTGTTGAGGATTCAACAAAAGAGGGGATGATGACAGATGCAATGGGGGCTGATGGGGAAAAAGATGAACAAAATGAAATTACTGAGAAAGGCAATAAACGCAGAACCAAGCATAAAAAAAACCCACCGGTGGCGCAGCGGTTTAGTACAAGGATAAAGCGGGATGGAGTTTCCATTCAACTTAAAGCCCAACAGAGAGTGGATCAAATGAATGATATTACAGGTACATCTCGTTTTACATCATTTAGTAAATCTGATCCTAAGGTCCTTGCTGAAATCGCTAAGCAGTCGGGGGTAAAGTTGGGTGAATCTGAAACTGAGATTTACACTAATATTGATTTTCTGAAAGCCAAAGAACTCGCTCAAGCTTTACTTTGTATGGCAAAAAAAAATATTGTGGATAAAGGAAAAACTTTAGTTCAGAAGGAGGGGAATGAGGACACCATCATATATCCCTTAGATGAGGGGGGGATAATGATGATGATAAAGCTAGTGGGATGGGGGGTAAGGATGAAGGTGATTAATGAAAATTATTTTCTGGAATATTAGGGGTATTGGTAGTGGGGGTAGGAAAAAGTTGTTGGCTGACTTGATTAAAAACAGTAATTGTGATTGTGTTTGTCTCCAAGAAACCATGAGGGATAAGGTTAGCCAACGAGATTTAGATTTCTTCTGTGGTAAGAGAGATTTTTGGTGGCTAAGCAAGCCATCGAATGGGCGTTCTGGGGGGCTTCTCATGGGGGTTAACATGGATAAAGCTAGTATTGGCAATGTGGATATGGGGGAGTTTTTTGAGAGTGTGATCATTACAATGAGGGATTCAAATAAAGTGTGGGAAATTATGAATGTTTATGGCCCTGCTCATGAGGAGGGGCGGGGGAGATTCCTATCTGAATTGGCTCAAAAAATGAGTTCTCAACAAGTTCCCATTCTTATCGGGGGTGATTTCAACCTGATCAGATACCCTCTAGAGAAATCTAGGGGGGTTCCAAATAAAAAATGGATGAGGGAGTTTAATTTGTTCATTTCTAACGCTGAGCTTCAAGAGATGCATAAGACAGGGGGGCTGTTCACTTGGACGAATAAAGCTGTTCCTCCCACTCGGGAGGTTTTAGATAGGATTCTGATTTCTAATAGCTGGGATAATTTGTTTCCTTTAGCTTCTGTTCATAATTTGCAGAGAGTCGGTTCGGATCACAGTCCTCTTCTTGTTAATGTGGACAGACAGGATCAGAAAGTGAAAGGGGGGTTTAAATTTGAGAATACATGGTTACTTCAAGAGGGGTTTCGCGATTGGGTCCTGAAGTCATGGCCGAGACGGGTCAAAACAAATGTTATGGACCATTGGCATGATGTCAGCTCGTCTCTTAGGAAGAAAATGAAGGGGTGGGGTCTGAACATGATCAGTCAATTACACAAAAAGAAATCTGAGCTCCAAAAAGAGCTCGAAAGGTGGGAGGAAAAAGTATCTCATGATGATATGTTGTTGACGGATTGGGGGTGCATGTATGAAACGGAGGGTAATCTTGTGGACATCTACAATCAAGAGGCCTCGTATTGGAGAGACAGAAGTGGTCAACAATGGCTTTTACAGGGGGATTCAAATAGTTCTTTTTTTCATAAAATTGCCAATAGACGGAAAAGGAAATCAACCATTGTGCGCCTTGAACATAACGATCGATCTATCTCTGAGAGGGGGGAGCTTAGATCGCATATCGATTCTTTTTATAAAAATCTGTTTGGCTCTGAGCAACCTCCTAGGGTGCGGCTGGATTCATCTATGTGGGGGGATAGGAGAAGATTATCTAGTGTCGAGTGTGCAGAGTTAGTGGCTCCGTTTACCTGGGATGAACTTGATCATGCGGTTAAGTCCATGAAATCTAATACGTCCCCGGGGCCTGATGGCTTCTCCGTGAATTTTTACAAAGCCTTTTGGCCCCAGTTACGGGTTGTTTTCAAGGAAATGTTGGACATAATGAGAGATGATGATATCAATTTGGCTCGCATCAACTATGGGGTGATTGTTTTACTTCCTAAGATTAAGGAAGCAACTAATATCAAACAGTTCAGACCCATCTGTCTACTGAATGTTTGCTATAAAATCATTACTAAGGTTCTTACAGTTCGTCTTGCTAGACATGCCTCTGCTATAATTGATCATAGACAATCAGCTTTTATTCCGGGGAGAAATATTTTGGAGGGGGTTGTGACGCTTCATGAAGTGATTCATGAGTTGAAAAGTAAAAACCAAAAAGGGGTGATTTTGAAGTTGGACTTTGAGAAAGCATATGATAAAGTTCAATGGGGGTGTTTGTTGGACGTTTTCCGCAGAAAGGGATTTGACGATACATGGATTAGATGGATGGAAAAAGTCATTACGGGAGGGCGCGTTGCGGTTAATGTAAATGGTGAAGTGGGGGTTTTTTCAGAACTTATAAAGGAGTTAGGCAGGGAGATCCCTTGTCTCCATTACTCTTCAATTTGGTGGGTGATGTGCTATCGGAAATGTTGGTCAGAGCGAGGGAATCGGGTTTTCTTACGGGGGTGGCCCCTCATTTGATGGAGGGAGGAGTGACACATTTGCAATATGCGGATGATACCATTTTGCTGATAGAGCTGACGGAGCAAAATATGGTTACTCTGAAATTTCTATTGTATTGCTATGAAAATATGTCGGGGATGAAAATTAATTATCAAAAAAGTGAGGTGTTTGGCATCGGCATATCAGAAGAGGAGCTCGAGGGGGTAGCAAACATTTTTAATTGCGATGTGGGTGAGTGGCCGATGAAATACTTAGGTTTACCAATTACTAAGTCAAAACCCAAAAAGAAAGATTTCGAAGAGATTATTGCAAAAGTTGAGAAAAAATTGGCTTCATGGCAGAATAGTCAGTTATCTTATGGCGGTCGTATGGTCATGATCAATGCGTGTCTGAGCAGTATCCCTCTTTACACCATGGGGGTGTTCGCTCTCCCGGAGAGTGTCTGTAAAAAAATAGACTCTATCAGAGCCAAATTTTTTTGGGAGGGTATAGGGGAGAAAAAGAAATATCATATGATTTCCTGGCAGGCATTGTGTGCTCCTAAGCATATGGGGGGGATGGGTTTCATAGATGTTAGGGCCATGAATCAAGCCTTGCTTTGTAAATGGATCTATAATATTGAGCAGGGTCGCGACGGTACTTGTTATTCGATCTTGAGGAATAAGTACAATGTGAGCAGAGGGGCATTGCAGGCAGATATGAGTAAAGGCTCCTATTTTTGGAAAGGTCTTAACAAAGTCAAAATGTGGGTTAGGATGGGTTGTGGGTATGAAGTGGGTTTGGGCTCCATTGTCTCCTTCTGGCATGATGTGTGGGAGGGTGATACACCGTTGAAAAATATGTTTCCTGCTCTGTATGAGAGTTGTCAGGATAAAAACCTGACGATTGTAGAGGCTGTGAAGAGAGTGCAGAATAACACTTTCTTTAACAGATCGTTGAGAGGGGTGGATGTTCAGAATTGGGATTCACTTTTAGATATCATTGGTAGAGTGGAACAGGGGGGTGGGGTGGATCGGATTCGGTGGCTTCTGGATAAAAAGGGCTTCTCCTCTAGTTCTATCTATAATTTGATTGTTTTTAGAGGGGTGAAGGATATTGATAGCATGATTATTTGGAATTGTGGGGTTCCCCTTAAAGTAAAAGTTTTTTCTTGGCTAGTGCTGAAAGGGAGGATCCAAGTGGGGGATCAACTTAGACGTATGAACTGGAGTGGGGATCCTGCGTGTAAATTGTGTGGCTGTAATGAAACAGTTGATCACTTGATTTTTGAATGTGGTCTTGCTCGTATGCTTTGGGTTTTTGTCGTTGAAAGTCTGGAGTGGGATCTCCATGTTTTAAATAGGCAAGCTTTCATAGACATGGTTGGTAGACTGAGAGATAATAAAAAAAAATCAATTACCATGCAAGTGTTGGGGGCGATTGCGTGGACCATTTGGCTCACTCGTAATGAGTTCATATTTCAGAATAAAATTTGTACTGACGCTCTGCAGGTTGTCCACAAACTAATTGCATTTCTCACTCAGTGGCTTCGACTGGTGCCAGCTCGCTTGAAGGAAGAAACGTCTCGGTGTTTCGACTTGCTGCGTGCAAGGTTGTTCCAGCTCGTTCATCAGGATGCTCCTCCCGCTCCGAGGGCTCATCCATGAGAATTGGGGTGGACTCCAAAGTGAAGAGGACTGTGTGTAGGAAGACCCCTGCGGTGTCTCGCTCTTAAAGGGTTGTTGGCGTGGTTTCGCCTGTGCTGTCCCTGTTTTGCATCGCAGTAGTTTCGTTTTTTGGAGGTCCCTGTTGGCTCCTGCGTTGGTTGGTTACGTTTTGTGACTTGTTGGGTGCCTTTCCTGGTTGTACTGCCTGATGATGGTAGGACTTTTGGTTGTGGTTTAGTTGTTTTCCTATTGTAAAGTCGGTCTCCCCGGCAAACTACTCTGTTTACTGCTTTCAAATAAAGCAGGGCACTCACCTGTGAGTTGCCTTTTCTCAAAAAAAAAAATCTGAATCTGAATCTGAATCCGAATCCGAATCCAAATACGTATTTTCTCACTTCTGTGACACTGACAGCGGCGGCATTTGCTCTCTCAAAAATGCGAGGAAGAGGGGACATGTTTCATGTGGCGGTGCAGGAGGTGCAGCATGGAGTAAACCTCCCCTCGTCTCGGGTGCGCTCCGTCCCACCACGCAAACCGCTCGCTTTCGCCGCCGGCGTGCACCACACTCTGCCCGCTCGCCAACTTCACCCCCTTCTCCCTCATCGCCGCCCTCATCCCCGCCGCCCACCCCTTTCCTAAACCCATCGACAGCAGGTACCCCGCAGAGTTGCCCGGCTCCAGCTCCAGCACGCGGGCCGCCGCTCCCCGCCCGACCTCGCCTGCGCCATCCCCGCGGGTCCTGCACGCGCTCAGCAGCGCGCTCCACGCCGCCGGGCTGCTGCCAGTGCCAGTTCCCCTTATCATCTCCGCCGCGCCATCCAGGTCCCCCGCGCGCGCCAGCATGTCCACCACGCACGACAGGTGCGCCACCCGAGGCTGCAGCGAGTTCCGCGCCATGCTTTCCAAGCAGGCGATCCCCTCCTGAACCAGCCCTCCGTGAGCGCATGCCGACAGCGCGGCCAGCATCGTCACGCCGTTCGGCCTGACTTCCTCCACCTCCATTCTGTGGAGGAGCGCAACGGCGTCCGGTGCGCGGCCGTTCATCCCCAGCGCGCCGATCATGGAGTTCCAGGTGAGCACGTCCTTGTCGGGCATCCTGTCGAAAACCCTCTCCGATGCGCCTAGGTCACCGCACTTGCCGTACATGTGGACGAGCGCGTTGCCCACGGCCAGCTCCAAGGCCAGGCCGTTCCTGACCGCCACGCCGTGGGCGTGTCTCGACGCCCTCATCTCCGCGCAGTTGGCGCACGCCTCCAGGAGGCTCAGCAGGGTGACCGAATTGGGCCGCTCCCCGGCCTCCTGCATCGCGGCGAAGAACGCCATCGCCGCGTTTGGCCGGCCGTTTTGAGCGCAAGCGGCGATGACGGTGCTCCAAGTGATGACGTTCCTTTCGCGCATCCCTTGGAAGAGCCTCAGCGCGTCCTCGACGAGGCCGCACTTGGCGTAGGCGTCCAGCAACGCGTTCAGCAGAGCTATCGACAAGAGGGGCCGCCTCCTGATAGCCGCGCCATGGACCGACCTGCACCACATGGTCTGCCCCCCGAGCTTCTTGCACAGCTGCAGCAGCACCGCAAGCGTCGTCTCGTCGCCGGCCCCCATCAGAAAGGTCGAAGAAGCCAGCAGATGGAGCGCCTCGGGGCAGTGGCCAGCGCGCACGAGGCCTGAGAGCATAGTGTTCCAGGACACCACGTTCTTGTCGGCGATGAGGTCAAACACCTTCCTGGCGGACGGCAGTTCGAGGCATTTGGCGTACATGTCGACGAGCGAGTTGGCCACGAAGACGTCGCCTTGCAACCCTCTGCGTGCCGCGACGGCGTGCACGGAGGCTCCGACCCCGACGTCCTCCAGCATGGTGCACGCTCGCAGAGCCACGACGGCCATGACCCCGTCCACCTGCAGCACGCCGTCGGTGACCATCTCCCTGAAGAGGCGTAGGGCGTCAGCGGCGGAGCCAGCTCCCAGGCAGGCCCCGATCATGGAGGTCCAGGACGCGACGTCCCGCGCTGGCATTTCGCCGAACAGCCTCGCCGCGGAGGCGGAATCCCCTAAGGTCGCATAGACGGCAAGCAAGGAGTTGGCGACAGGCGTGTGGATGCAGGCAGCGGTCTTGAGAATATAGACGTGCATCATCTGGACGTGGCAGTAAGAGGAGGAGGAGGCGCGGAGGAGGGCGAGGAGGGAGGCGACGTTGGGGCGGAAGCGCACAGAAACGTCGCGCATGGCGAGCAGGAAGAAGGAGGAGGAAGAGGAGGGGAGATGGTTGAGGAGGGTGTTGTAGGTGAGAGAGTCCCTCGGGGTGGAGGGACAGCGCAGGTGAGCGAGCGCGAGGTCGGGACGCGCCGAGCTGAGGTAGTGGCAGAGGAGGGAGTTGGAAGCGGCGGCGGAGAGAGGGCGCTTGGTGGCGTCGGCGTGGAGCTGCGAGCCCAGAGTCCGAGCCCGAGCCCGAGCCTGATCTGATGACGACAGCTTTGACAGGAGACTCAGGAGCGCCGGGAGGAGCGCCGCCGACTTGCCAGCGGCGTACCGCCGGACCGCCGCCTCCAGGAGCATCGCCCAATTTGTACGCTTCTGATTGATTAGGAAATTTGCTCGACTCCTCTGAATCTGTAGATAAATTGGAATGTATGAATATGAACAATGCCATGCTAGCTTACTATAGTTTGAGCTACATTTCTCATCATATTACCACATTTTATTCATTGATCATTGAGAAACCGATTTAAACTAATTAACTAGGACACAATTCATTAGCCTCAATTCGTAATCAACTGCATACATATATTTGGGCTTGAATTTCTAGTTAAATACGTCTGACTCCTAGTCCTAGTTTTTAAATCTGTCAAAAACAAAGATCGAGAGTACTATTCCATGCTTTTTTACACCTCATGGATCGGAGTGCTCTATAAAATGAGTCTGTAGATTTCTAGTTAATTACTCGCCGCTCACCATTGTCATTAGATGCACATATATACACGCTACTAGATGCTCCGCCGCGTCCATGGCGCGCCACCCGTGACCTCGTTTGTTATGATTGACGTTCGTTACGACTGTGGCGTGCCAATGGCATACTTGAATTGATGTTCAATAGTAGTTTAGAAAAAATAACCATGTACAATAAAATGAGATATTTGATTTTAACCCTAAGATGGTAGCACCATCATAATAGATTGTCTATGTGTGAGTTTTAACGTGAAAACGTTGCAAATGTGAAAATAGGTAAATGAATGGAAAAATGGATATTGTGCTAGTTGTTTATGAATGATAAAACTCAGCTTAGAAATGCCCTCAAGTCAAATGTGTCTCTGACCTTCTTCATCAAGCACAAGTGCATGAACCATGATTCGTTGAATTAGAACAGTTCACAGCTACATGACCAAAACACCTCAAATCGAGTAAAATACCTATGGAATCAAAGAAGTAACCGGTATGCAAGAACTACATTACTTTTCCTTTCCGTTTCCAATTGTTTATGCTTTTGTGGGCTGCTGTCTACAGGTGCCAATAGAAACAATACCATGTTCTCTAGCTTATATATAAGCACAAAACATATGTTCATAACAAGTTCGAGCCTATTCAAACAACTAATTTCTGTATAAGATTTGTTTGTTATGCATGATTATATTGTCCATTATTTGTGTTGCTACTAATTTGATACTGTTGGTGCATTAAATAAGATTTTAACTGCAATATCTACTATGGATGATATGATCTAAATTACCCTGAAAAGACTGAGACCCATTATATATAGTTAATGCCCCATATATATTCTGAAGGTGTCACAAGTAAACCATCAACAAATACATAAAGTCTTGATTATTAGAGAAGCTATTTAAAATCTACAAAATCCAAAAAAAAAAAAGATTTTGAGCTCATTAAAAAGCATGTTCCCATCAGTAACAATGAGAATGTGTGTGGTTTGAATGCCCATGATGTCCATGGATCAATATCGCCAAAATTATTGGCTGGCTGAACACCATTGCACTCTCGGCCATTACACTCTCTTCTAGGTCTGTGATGACCATTTCCCTCCATGGTGATAACTTCGGCAGTCCATTATCTGTAAAATTTTTGTAATTTCATATCAGAATACAGATACAATTTCTTATTGATCTCCAAGAATATTCAAATAACAACAATTTTCCTAATGAGTACCATGCGACCCAACTCTTACTAAAGATACATGTGAGACAATCGTGAGTGAACCAAGAGCATATGCATTTTTTTTATCATCGGGATCATTTCGAAAAATTATGTCAAAAGTGTCCCTGATTGTTTCCAATCTACATACAGTAGCCTTTGCCTCCATCTTTGGACCAGCACTACCGGAAAACGATTATTCACCGAGTGCCAAAGTGTTTGCCGAGTGTAATATTTTGGGCACTCGGCAAAGATGAATTTGCCGAGTGTTTTTAAAAAAACACTTGGCAAAATAAAAACATTTGACAAATAAATTATTTGCCGAGCGTTTTTTAAAAATACACTCGGCAAAGCCTTGATACTAACGGACGTCACGGCGTCGTGCCCGTGCGGCCAAATTTTTTTTTTCAGGTTTGCCGAGTGTTTTTTGAAAAACACTCGGCAAAGACACTTGGTTTGCCGAGTGTTTTTAAAAAAGCACTCCGCAAACAATTCTTTTTTTAATTTTGTGTGAAACAATGTTTCAAGTCTATAAGTTATTTGCAATTTCATTTTAACTTGAAAATTTTTTCTACACTCACAATACACCATATATTATCTCTTGTAAAAATTTCATATTTTTTTAGTCAGTTAGCTATTTTTTATTCATTAAATATGTTTCTAGGATTTAAATTGAAACAGGTGAAATTTGAACTACAAGTGCCTAAAATAATGAACAAAAAATATAAAAAAATAATATTCATCATTGTTAGTATATTTTTAGTTTTTATACACTAAATTTAAATAAAGTTTAAAAAAATAGTTTGCGACACTCTATCGACAACGTAGAACTTGATAGTTTTTAATTCTAAAAAAATTAAATGAAATCCGAAAAATATGAGATTTATCATGGTGTTATGATATGATACATAGATGTTATGATAAAAATTTTAAAATGTTTTGATAAAGTTTGTCACATATAGTGTTTAGAAATTGGATTTAAAGAGGATGAATTAGAGTTAGAGAATAAATGAGATAGGTTTAAAAGCAAATTAATGATTGAAACTTTGTTTTAACTTGAATTTTTTTGCATTCAAAATATGATGTATCTTATCCATTCTAAAATTTCATATTTTTCTAGATCAGTTAGCTATTTTTCATTCATTAATTATGTTTCTAGGATTTAAATTGAAACATGTGAAATTTGAACTACAATTGCCTAAAATAATGAACAAAAAAATATAGAAAAATCATATTAATCATTATTAGTATATTTTGAGTTTTTATAAACTAAATTGAAATAAAGTTTAAAAAAATTAGTTTGCGACACTCTATCGACAATGTAGAACTTGATAGTTTTTTAATTCTAAAAAAATAAAATAAAATACGAAAAATATGAGATTTATCATGGTGTTATGATATGATACATAGATACTATGATAAAAAATTTAAAATGTTTTGATAAATTTTTCACATATAGTCTTTTGAAATTGGAGATTTAAAGAGGATGAATTAGAGTTTAGAGAAAAAATGAGATAGGTTTGAAAGCAAATTAATGATTGAATCTTTGTTTTAACTTGAATTTTTTTTTGGATTCAAAATATGATGTATCTAAGTCAATAAATTTTTTTATATTTTTCTAGATCAGTTAGCTATTTTTTATTCATTAAGTATGTTTCATTAAGTATTTATACAAATTAAATTGAAACATATAAAATTTAAACTAAAATAGCATGAAATAATAAAATAAATTATCGAAAAAAATAATATTCATGTTTTTATACTATTTTTATGCATTATCCACTGTATTTTTATAAATTTTGTCAAAGAAAATAATGAAAAACAAATACTAACAAATTTAAAAAATAAAAAAATGTTTGCCAAGTGCCATATTTAATACACTCGGCAAATAAAAATATTTACCAAGTGTTGCACTCGACAAAGACAAATTTTCATTTCCAGCTGTTTTTCCCGCACTTTTTTCACTCTCCCGCTTTTTTTTCACTCTCCCCCTCTTTAAAAACAATCATTTCTCTTCATCCCCTACCTCCCCATTCCTCTCTCCTCCCTCCTCCCTCCGCACCGTGCTTGCTCCTCCCGGCGCCGCCTCCTCCCTGCGCCGCCCCGGCCCGGCGCCGCCCCCTCCCCGCGCAGTGCCGGCCACAGCTCCCAGCGCCGCCTCCTCCCCGCGCCGCTCGCACCTCCCGGCGCCGCCCCGGCCGCCCCAAGCACTCCGCCATGCACTTTTTTATTTTTCATGTTTTATTTTGCCGAGTGCTGAAACTATACACTCGGTAAACCCTCCGTCAGTTTTCCGTCCATCTCTAACTTTTCCCTGGGTGTTAACTTTAGCACTCGGTAAAATGTTTGCCGAGTGTCCAATTAAAAAACACTCGACGAATCACTTTTTGCCGATAATGGGTTTGCCGAGTGCACTTTGCCGAGAGTGACACTCGGCAAACCCTTTGCCGAGTGGATTTTGGGATTTGCCGAGTGTTTGGGACACTCGGCGAACTCTGCTTCTCCCGTAGTGCAGTTTCTGCATAATTTCCTAAATATGTAGGAGAAATACAATGCAAGCACTCAACTGCTTTGTACGAACCATCAAATTATTATTAATAGCTACAAAATTTTCAGTGTTCAAACAAGGCCTCATCATTTTTCAGCTAAATGTGGTGAAAATTGTCTGACAGTCCTTACATTCTTACTGAAAGTGACTGCAAAACTATAGTATCAAACATGATGATTAGTATATTCATCATCTTTTCACGAAAGTGTAAGTAGAAGCAAGAAAAGAAAATTCACCTATAGTGCCAGTTTGTCATAAAAATATGTATGTATAAGCTTAAGGAATTTACAAAGTTTATCATGATAGATATAAAGGAAAACAACATGCAGATGTATTACTCATCAATCCTTTCAGTAGTAATGCTAGGATCATACATCCTTAGCAACAATTTCAGGACAATTAGGCATGACTTTGGTGTAAGTATTTCTTGTTTGAATCCATGAAATCTGTGAAAGATGCAGGATGCATTAGGATATGTGACAATTAATGTGTTTGAAAGGTATACAAGTTCCTTAGAAAGATATACAGTTTGTATTGTACCACCTTTACTGAATCCCCTGATTGGGTTGATTTTGACATACTGCCTTTGTTATATGCTTCAATGTAGGGGTGGGCTTCATTTGGAAACCAATTGCTGTACTTGTAGCTTTTATATATGACTGGTATCAGAATTGCGTTTATTAATGACAGGTACATAAATACTTAACGAATACCTTCCTTGCCTTTGCCTTGTAAGTAGGTTAGTGATACTCGTATTTTAGTAGCTGCAATGCTACATTGCTCTTAGTATTTTAGAATGGTCATGAGTACCTCTTGCTCTTTCAGATGTGTGTGGTATCTCAATGTTCAGAATTTTTGTCTTATTTTTTAGTTGCTATCATCTGAATATAAATAGACTCCAAAGTTGGCGGTTACATTTGAAGACCTATGGATTATGTCATTGAACTTGGATTTCTCAAATGAATCACAACTATGTTTCCTTCTGAAGCTGCTTGAGAGTTGTCCTAACCTACAAAAGTTATCTTTTGCAGTATACAAGATCGCCCAAACTGAATTTTCATTGTGTTTAGAATTCCTGTTTTGCAAGATAGAACTGAGTTAGTCTCACCATAAAATAATATGGTGAGACTAAACCATATGGTTTGTTAAATGTCATGCCTGTGAAGGTGTCACAATCTTTCTTGTTTGTTCTATGGCTCACTCTGCTGTTGTGCCTTCATTTTATCACTATGACATTCATCTGCATCTATTAATTATTTTTTATCTTGAGAAGCATCCAAATATTAAACATGTGTAACATGCTTCACCCAGGTATATGTAGCGAGGGTATATTGTGTTCCTTTTTTGTTAAATGTAAGTCATAAATCCATATTTAACCTTGCACATGTAGCGAAGTGTAATTTTTTCATTGTTTTGTTTTCAGAAAATAAGTGATAACAAAGCCATACCATATTTCCAAAGCATGTAAATTTGTTGTTTCTATTCAGAAGCATAGTAATTTATTGTCTTATTTATTTGTTCGTTAAATTATAAGGAACGAATTTAAGTGAGATGCATTCTAATTTACTAATATAAAAATACAGATGATACAAATAAATTGAATTTACTAAGAGAATGCGCCTCCTTGCCTATGCTAGTGTAATTATTAATACGTGCATGCGATATGATGTGTATACTCAGGTTAGACTTGCCGCACCGGCCGGCCTGGAGATGCATGCCTCCATTTTATTTATACACAACATATGTAACACGCAATAAAAAATCAAAAATATTACTAAATTCCAATGGAACTGCTCCCCACGAGTGTACGTAAGAGCATCTCTATTATAATTGTTATTCAACTTGATATCTTTAAAAATAGTAAGAATTATCTAAAAGGTGTCTTCATTGTACTACTTGTTAGCTATTTGACTTGCTATTTTAGAGGCTTGCTATTTTCTCACCAAACTTGCTAAATGTTTGGTGAGAGAAATAGCAAGCCCCTAAAATAGCAAGTTTAATATTAAGTACAATGAAATGAGTAACAAAATAGCAAGCCAATTAAAATAGGGAGACTTGCTATTGCTATGAATAACAAGTTAAAAATAACAATTACAATGGAGATGCTCTAATTATTTGGTGATTATGTGTTCGTGTGTGCCTTTGGCTTATTATATATGACTTAGACAATATGTATTAATGAAATAAATATTTACACATTTAGATGTTACGTTTTCTTCGTTGCCGGAGATCGACGTACGTCCTAAGGGTATATGACTCAAAGAAAAAAAACTAGTTATGTTTATACTAGTACGTCCGTGTTTAGATATTAATGACTGTGTAATGGCCTGCAGGTTCTATTATATATACTTGATGTATCTTCGTCCATACCAACATTATATTATTGTCCTAAAATAAAAATCAGGATATAAATTAAATCTAAGTCAATAAAAAATATTTGCCGTAGCTAGTTTCATGTGCAGTACGTGTATATATTTTTTTATCAAGAATTCAAGATATATAGCTTGTATTTATGTGTGTATATATATATATATGCACCGGCCAATTAGATCCATATATACATGTGTCACTCACCGAATAATGATATGAAAATCCAACAGGGGTATAGTACACCATTATGATTTATATATGAATGACGACGCAGACATATATTATATATAGTTCGTTGATTGCATTGGTCAGAGGCTGAGAGCTAGCTAACATTGTTGGATAAAGGACGAGACGACGAGGACAAGCTAGGGCAGAGGGCATCGGGCGTGGCTCGTTGGTTTTCATCTTCCCATGGATGGGCGGCGGCGGCGACGTGCTCGAGGGCACGTGTGACGTCTGCCATGGTGGGGCGGAGGTTGGGCTTGTCTCGGAGGCAGAGGGAGGTGACAACGGCAAGCTGGTAGAAGGCACGGCGAGGGTAGCGGCCCTGCAGCGCTGGGTCGGCTAGAGCGAAGCACCTCTTGCGGTCGCCGGCGAGGTAGGGCCGCGCCCATATCAGGAGGCGCTGCTCCTCCGGGACAGGGCGCGCGGCGTCGAATGCCCTACGGCCCGTGATGAGCTCGAGAAGCACGACGCCGAAGCTGTAGACGTCGGACTTGACGTTGAGCTTGCCGCTCATGGCATAGTCAGGCGCGCAGTAGCCATAGGTGCCCATGACGCGCGTGGTGACGTGGGTGTCGTCACCGACGGGCCCCAGCCTGGCGAGGCCGAAGTCCGACAGCTTGGGGCTGAGGTCGTCGGCGAGCAAGATGTTGGACGACTTGAGGTCACGGTAGATCACCGGCGGCGTCACCACATCGTGCAGGTAGCGCAGGCCCCTGGCCGCGCCGAGAGCGATCTTGACGCGTGCGGCCCAGCCCAGCGGATCGTGGCCGCCGCTGCCGCCGGGGAAGAGATGCGCGTCCAGGCTGCCGCGGGGCAAGAGCTCGTAGACGAGGAGGCGTTCGTCAGCATCGACGCAGTAGCCGACAAGGGAGACCAGATTGGGGTGGTGCAACATCATGAGCATCATGCATTCCACCAGGAACTCGTTGGTGCCCTGCACACCGCGGCGGCAGAGCTGTTTAACGGCCACCACCGCCGGCAGGCCGGACCCGTCGAGGCCGATGCGGCCCTTGTAGACCCTGCCGAAGCCGCCCTCACCGATCAGGTTGGTGTCGCGGAAACCATCCGTGGCCGCGGACAGCTGCGCCAGCGTGAATTTGTGCGCCGGCTGCGGGTACCACGGTGTCGCCTGCTCCGACCGGCGGCGCATGCCCATAGAGCTCTGCTGCGCATAGCTGCACGGGCTGCATGGGCCGCCGCCGCCGCCGCCGCCGTCATTGGAGCGATGCGAGCACCGCAGGCGGGGGCTCCACGAGAAGCAGTTCATCGTTCATGGACAATATTGGAGCGATCGAGCTACCTCATCCTCCACAGAATTACAACTAGAGGACGACACAAAGAGCTCTAAATTAAGAGAGAGCCAGCTTAATCGATTCTGTAAAATATTGCTAAATTTAGATGTAGACAAAGACGCAATCTTTGTCAAGGCCAGAAAAGATATGAAGAAGAGTAAACACATTTTGTAGGTTAAAAAATTAAATGTAATAAATTAACAATGCAATGCAAGCATCACAACAAAAATTATGACAAGTTTATAAAGCCACTTAACTACGGGGCATAAGATATAATGTAAAAAATGATTTGACACTTAATAGAAGCCCAAACAAACCAATTAGGAAGGACCTTGTACGCGGTTCACGCCTCGAGAACAGGGGTAAGAAAAGCAAGAAAACAGGTATCAAGAGATGGAAGTGAAAGAAGAATTGTTGATCCACCGGTGGTTTGGGTCTTGCATACAAGAGAATAATTCTTTCCTCTTCATTGAAGTTGGAGTAGAGTCGGATCAACATAAAATCATGAAAAATCGTGAAAATTAAGTCTTATACAAGAAATCAGGTCTCTAGAGAAAAATAAATGATTAGATGAAAATACTTTTTTAAAAAAAATATTCATTAAAAAGGTGATATCTTACTCTCTCTCTCTTTTATCCGAGAAATCACATATAAACACTATGGGTAGGGATCGTAGCTTTGTAGCATCACACACTTCTTTTAAAAAGGCAAATCAGGATCTTATAATTGGAAGTTTGTTCTATGGACTAAAATTTAATCTATGTTGGTCATCAATTTAAAGGATTAAACGTGAACTAATTATAAAAATAATTACAGGGTCAGAGGATTATTCATTAGACGAATTTATTTAGACTAATTAATCCTTATTAACAAATATTTACTGTAACATCACATTATCAAATCATGACTAATACAAGACTAAATTTTTAGACTAAAAAACAAAACGACACCTGTAGCTACCACACCAACAGGTAGTGGCAGAAAACCACACATATATAGACCTACCTAAAAGCAAGGACACAATTTTAAGGCCCTATTTGGGAATACAGTTTTTGAAAATTACAGTATACTACGTCCATGACAATACCATAGTTTTGGAATACCACAGTATGAGATACATATAGGTGTTTGGAAACAAAGTTTGTTTGCATCATGTTTGATTCAAAATATTATAACCCAGTGTTCACAAATTAAAAATACATGACCCAATGTCAACAAATCATTCTCTAAAACTTGTTCAGTACAACACGACTATGCAGCTTTTTTTGATGGTCTTGAGATGCTTGTATCACTGTCTGAACTGGAGTTATCTTCTATCTGCAAAGTGACATCAGTTTGGATGTGAACAACAACAGTAGCTAGTAAAGCAGTATGATCAGCATAGGATATGAGTATGTGACTCATCACATTTTGTGCTTATGGTGGATATAAGCATATGGAAAAAAGATAGATGTAACAGAAGCTGTCAACTTGCATCAAATTTCATAATATAGCATGATTTGGATAGTAGAGGAAGCTATGTCCAGGATTAATTAATACTAAGAAGAAATCAAAGAAGAGACTAGCTCTGTCACCACTTGAATTCAACATTGAAATCAGACCATGGTTTTTAGAGATATTGAAATCAGGTCATAACTTTAAATGTCCATGGTTCCTAAGTATTGACTAAACCAAAGAAGATATTGAAATCAGGCCATAATTTTAAATGTCCATGGTTCCCAAGTATTGACTAGACCAAAGAAGATAAATACAACTTTTTTTGTTCCCCCATCTAGTTGTGTATATATATACAAGTATCTATTGACTGCATTAGCATTCTAGTGAGACAAACAAAAGAGAGATGTGGAGAAACTTTTTCTGCAGAAAAAGAAGAGATGATGAAGAAATGGAGATTGTAAGGGAGTGGTTAGCTAGTAATTCATCCCATGAGCGTACACCTATCCACCCTTCCATTCTTACATGAAAGAAGCACGTTAAAGAACTTCTACAAGGACATAGAGTACGAGCTAGGAGGGAATTTCGCATGGAGAAGGAAATCTTTCTCCAACTTGTTGAAGTTCTTCATGGCAGCAATCTTCTTGCAAATAGTAGAGAAGTTTCAGTTGAAGAACAATTGGCTATGTTTTTATTTTGCATTTCTACAAATGCTAGTAATCATACTGTCCAAGAACGATTTCAGCATAGTGGTGAGACTATAAGTCGATACTTCAATACTGTTCTTGACGCCATCGTTTCATTGTCAACAAGATTCATTCAACTTCCTACAATCGACACTCCAATCCAGATTTCTAGCAATCCTAAGTTCATGCCGTATTTTAAGGTAACTATAGTAATGCTTGCATTATTTTATTTTCTTATGATCTACTGCAAGAAACTTCTTATTTTTAGGACTGCATTGGAGCAATTGATGGAACTCATATACCTATCACTATGTCTCCTAGTTTGCAAGATCCATACTGTAATAGAAAAGGTGGTTTATCACAAAACGTGATGGTTGCATGTGACTTCAAGTGTCAGTTTGTGCATGTCGGTGCTAGATGGGAAGGTTCAGCTTCGGATGCTCGTGGATTGCAAGATGCACTAGCTCATGGTTTTTATGTTCCCTCTGGAAAATTCTATCTAGTGGATGCAGGATATGCTAATACTCCAAGCTTTATAGCTCCATACCGTAATGTTCGGTATCATTTACAAGAGCAAGCCAGGAGTAATCAAAGGCCAACTAATGCAAAAGAATTATTCAACTTAAGACATGCTCAACTAATTTAAGTAAAATAAGTAGTACCTGTATTTAGGGTGCAATTGATCCCCTGATGTAAGCATCTGCAAGATCTATCTCATCACAGCCAATGAAATCTCTCTAGCTTCTCTATCTCCTTTCAGAAATTGAATAGCTTCAAGTTTCTCTTCATTTGTAAAAGAAAAAGTCTTCAATTTTTCCATACATTTTGTCATACTGAATGGATCATTGTTGGGGTCATTTTTCTCAATTTTTCTTTGTTTTAGTTCAATCTGCCTCTCTGTGAGATCTTTATAGGCCTCTAGCTCTTCTCGTCGCAAGGCAATCAACTCATCCATCGAAGTATCATTGTTTCTCCTTTTTTTCTTGGGTTGTGCATCCCTAGCAGGTTGTGCATCCCTATCACCTTGTGTCTCTGTAGAAGGTGGAGACTGACTATAAGTATATCCCTCCCTGTCAGTTTGTGCTTCAGCCATGGCTCTATATTGACTATATGTATTGAAATTAAGTTCATCCGGAAAAAAAATCAGCCCATGCACTTTGAGAAGTAGATATTGTTGGGCTAGGTGTACTTATATGGTCCGTCTTATCCAACAAATCAATTTCTGCAATTGCATTAGATTTAGATACCTTCTCTAAAGTTCGCCTATAATGCTTCCCCCCGACTACTTTAAGCAACTTATTATAAATATAGTGTAAGAAAGTCATCAAAACATCCTCACATCTAGGTAAGTAGAGCAATACCGTTATAAATCTCATCAAGATCATCATAGTAAGAAAAGGATTTGTCCTTAAATTTCTGCAAGTTCTCTGGCAGCTCATCCCATTTTTCATCTATTGTAGTAGCCATCTTCCTATTTGGATCCCAACCAAAACCACTCTTTGATAGGAGAAGTACCACTGCATTGTAATCTCTCTTGAGCCTCTGTTCTCTATCCTTCAATTGAGATACAACGAATTTGGTTGATTTGAATTTCTGATTCATACGCTCTGCCATTGCATTCCAACCTTCCTTCACCCAACCATTTTGGCCACAATATCTTGGTGAATTGTACTCTCTGAGAATGCTCACAAAAAAATTCAAACGATCATCTGTCCATACAGCCCTTACCTCCCTACTTCCTGAGTATTGATAACAAGTCATAAGAATTATACTATCGAAGAGAAGCAACATAATTATACAGCCCTTACCCCTTATGCCTCTCGAATCCTGGGTGACGGCGGGATCCATGGAAGAAGAGAAGGCCAAGGGAGTGCCTCTGCCTGCAAAACAACCATACCAACACATCATTACATTCATCACAATTAAAAGAAGAGCACTACCTTAAGATATTTCTACATTTACAGTTTATGTAGCTACTGGTTATTTTCCAAGATGTAAGGTTTTGTTTAGGCTTTTGGTTTTTCCTCTGTATTTTTTTACATTCGTTAGTTTTAGTTCCAACAAAACTGTTGGCATTGAATAAAAAAAGCCTGGCAGTCTCATCTCTGTGCATTCAGGCAAAGTTTGTTGGGATTATTCTGTTGGTAACATGTAAAATTGAAAAATTATGCCCCCATAAAAAGGTAAACATGTAGCATGCATATCTAGCTAAATGCGACTGCGCATAATAACTTGATCACAACCATCTGCATCAAATACAATAAGATAAACAATATGTATTCTTATCTTCTGACTACCTCTGATACGTCTATACCTGATAACATGGAAAACAGTAACTGATTTGGAGTACTTGGTCTGAAGCAAGACTGAACAATAATGTCTAGTTCTAGCAGATGCAATGGGACTGGGAAGACTAGCAGATACGCCTAACGCCTAATCATCTCGCACTGCACATCCGCACGGACCTAATCATCTTGCTGTTGCCTACCGTATTGGCGGGAGAAACCGGCGACGACGGAGGCTCTAGCAGAGGCGGGAGAAGCCGACGCTGGCGGAGGTGGGAGAAACCGGCGATGGCAGAGGCTCTAGCGGAGGCGAGAGAAGCCGACGACGATGGAGGCGACGGCGAGCGGCGCTGGTGGCGGCAAGTGGTGCGGGAGGCAGAGGGGAATAGAGAGCCCTAGCGCGTGTGCGGGATTTGACGAATTATAGAGAAAAACTTTGCTCCATACCAAAGTTTTTAATACTGTACATCTAGTACTGTATTTTTAATACTGTAGTTTATTTTACAGATATTTCATGTATAGTTACCAAACACCCTTCATAATATAATACTGCAGTATTGCTCAATACTGCAGTTTTACTTCCAAAACTCCAAAAAACCTTTGTTTCCAAACAGGCCCTAAGCATGCAAGATGAAAGCTTAGAACATGAGCGCCGGATCAAACCATTCATTGCCTTGCTCGCGATTTTGCCCAGCTTGCCTCCTCTAGGGCCGATGAAAACAGCTCCACTTAACTTGTCCCGATGGTCATTTTGTCCTTGCACATGGCTGTCTTGGCAAGCTCAGCTGTTGGGAACTCCACGTAAGCTTCCTCGGTGGCCTTCCTATCCGAACGGTACGCAATGTGCACATTCTCCTCTGTCAGCTCTACTCCACGAAGAACTTGATGATGTCTTCAGTAGTAGTAACGTAGGCTGTAGGGTAGCCCACGGAGCTTCATCACCTTAGTATATTCCATGCTGCTCTTGTATTCAGCCGGTTTCTTGGGTCGTGGAGCTTGTGGAGAGTGACGGTACCCTGGGTCAAAGAAGCCGCCCTGGTTCACCTCAGCAGCTATTGCACTGTAGTACTGCTTCTTGCATCTGAACACCTCAACATACCTCCTAACCATGTTCTGCCGGTTGCGATGCAGGGCAAAGTCTGCTTGCATGGCTGATGGAAAGACAACAAAAGCCTTTCACTAGTGAAGCGGCCATTCTTGTGAACCAAGAGGCAGTCCACTATGTCCAAGACTCCAAGCCCACAAAGAACTTGCAGATGTCAAGGTTGTCCCAGTCAAAAGGGAGTCCTCGTAGACAGACATCTGGAAAGTTCTGGATGCCACTGTTAACCCCTGCACGAGGTAAGTCGCTGCTATAGGGCTGATAGAAGGTGCTGCTTCCACCGCCAACGCTGCTCCCCACGACTCCAAAGAAATGAGATCCTATAGAGGTAAGTCGACCTTTCGGCGCCATACGATCTCAATTGAACGGCGCGTGAGGGGATTTTCACAGCGGTGGGATCCACCTCGT
This sequence comes from Zizania palustris, assembly GCA_019279435.1. Classification (NCBI taxonomy): domain Eukaryota; kingdom Viridiplantae; phylum Streptophyta; class Magnoliopsida; order Poales; family Poaceae; genus Zizania; species Zizania palustris. The sequence goes on along the minus strand of JAAALK010000283.1, from coordinate 43,404,521 downwards.
AGGAGGTTTCAAGGGGAGCGAAAGAGGGCTCCATGCCGTTCGATCAAGATCAGACGACTACAGAACCCGACTGCCCTCTGCAATCGGGGAGGAGCTGGTTCCGGCTCCAAAATAGGGAGTGCCCGATTCCATCATCCTGACCCTCTTTGATACATCCAAGGTGCTGACTGCGGTCGCTGCCATGTATGGATTCGATCCCCATTTCATAAATAACCTAAATATATTGAGGACAACGAAGAGAGTGACATTTGAGCAGGTGGTATTATTTATAGTGGCAAATAATTAAATTTCTCTAAATAAAAAGGTAAGAAGTAATCTAGACAAGAGTAGACTACTAGACTAGTATCAAGGCTTAAAAGATAAACGAGTACAGTCATTGATAGAAACCAAAACATGCTGACAGCGTATGAATAAAAGAAATGCCTAAACTACTGAATACTTACTGGTTGAAATCAGCATTTGATTTCATCTCAGTACAAAGTAGAAGAGTAAATCTTACAAACCAGTACAGTTAAAATACGGATGGCGGTGCAGTTGATTCAATTTAGATGCACCAAACAAGAAGATTTGCTAGCACGTCTTGGTTGGGACGAGTTTGGTGGGATAAGTGCTAGAAGTCAGATATCTACTGGCGCAACAAAAGTTTATTGCCCAATTGGAATTTACAATTTTCTTGCGGTCTAATATGTATGGGCGAAAATTGAATGATGTATGGCTACCCTATTCCTACGTATATCATGTCAGCAAAAAAATAAAAGGTGAGCTAGAGCCTAGAGCAATTGATTTGCGAAATTGATTAGATCCGAAGCTAGAACGAAACAAGGTTGCAACGAATCGGCTATAGGGATCGAGTCTCCAGACGCATGGGACGATGAATCAGGAGCAGCATAGAACGAACCAAGAAGAGTAGTAAGAGGGAGGGGGACTTTGGCTTACCCGCGGTAGCTGTACATGACGAAGCGAAAGGCGGCGGCCAACGACGGGAGGAAACCCTAGCGGAGTCTAGCCGGCCGCTCGGCTAAGCGTTCCGTCTCGACTTGTTCCTGCAGGTTGCAAAGGACCTGGGGGCTGGTGCCTGCATAGAAGCCCATGACAGGTGGGGCGATTGTATAATATTTTTTGATATTTCTATTTCTTTACTTACTATTATAAAGCGGAAGCTCTCCGTACGTGCCTTTCCATTTCCTATAAAAACCAATCAAAACTTATACCTTATAAAAACCGGTACCTTAGGCCTCATGCAACCGCCCACACACATAGCTGAGCGCGATGCGTGCCTCCGTCCACCATTTTCGTCCTGCATCCCTCCCCACGCGCGCACGCAGGCCCGCTCCCCACGCGCGTGTAGCGTCGCGCCGCAAGTGTCTCCTCCCCACGTCGCTAGACACGGACGCGCAGCGCTGTAACCACCGGCACCCACCTTCCCCCTCACTCTCCCTCTCGATGCGCACTATTGCTTCCATCTGCAGCTGCCGCTCCCCTCCCTCTCTCTTTCGGCGCGCACTAGGCCAGTAGATCCAAATCTGGCAGGGCGCACATCAAGGGTCGCGTCCTCATATGGCGTGACTACCGTGGCGATGTCTCCGCCCTCCACACGGAGCGCTTCTTCACCAAGCTCTTGGACAAGGAGATAAATGCTCGTGAGATTTGTTCACATTCTGGTTTCTTCACCAAGCCCCTGGTTCTTGAGACATAGATGACATTTCCAGCGCCTGGTTTGTTCACGCAGTTGGTTTATGCATGAGTGCAGGTGTTCAAGCACTAATTCAAAGAGTTGGAAGAAGAATCGCTGAGGGATAACTTCATTGTGGTGGTAAGTGATGTGCAAGCACCACCATGCTACAATTCTTAAAACTATGGAGCTAGTGTCTTTCTTTAAGTTTTCACGCGATTTAGCTTATCGACTTGTTTGCAAGCAGTTTGCTGAAACTTGACATTTTGGAATACTCATGATTGAATATGTTTTGCTTGAACTATGCCATCACATCATTTCTTATAAAATATGTGTTCAACTTGAAATTGAAAACATTGTCTGAATTGCTTACTTGCACGAGATGAAAAATGCCTTGTGTTTCAAAATGTGTAAGATATTTTGCATTTTATTATGTCATTTAATGTTAGTATTATGGCATGATTGGTGTTGAATTTAATTCAATATCTTACAGATTTTTTTAGGATAGGTGTAGTCATTCAATTAGTGCAATATGTTTTAGGTGCATTTCTTTTGCACAGGCATGACATCTTGCAGCATATATGTGCAACTATAAATTGTTTTCAGAGTAAACAAAAGTATATAATATAGTATTTTAGCTTCAAACGGGTGTGTTCCAGTCATGTGTTCATTTTTACAAAATTTTAATTTTCATGTGCTAATTAATAATTATCTCAAATTTCCAGTCATGTTTCACTCGAAGTTGTAAAATAGTCAGGGATGTGAAAGATTGGCTTTTCCACTCTTATTTATCAATTACTTTATTAATACAATATTTGAACTATTTATATTTATGTAAGTTTCTAACTTAATCCTTCAATTTAAGACTTACCATATTATTATTTAGTGCACGTATATTAGGAGAGATCAACAATACAAGTGATCACATTCATCTGTATCTGCACTTAAACATACATACATTTAAGATTAATAATATTTACACTTTATTTGGCAGTAGAGTTTTTTATTTGTTACTTGATCTTATTATGTGTTATTGTTTTATTTCTTATTTCATTGCACTTACTGACATAGAGTACTGGTGTCTTGTATATTTCAGGCACATGAGTTGGTGGCTGGAGTTCTAGGTATATTCCAGGATAGCACATTCCCTGTTTTGCTTCAGGCTGCAGTTCATGTGAGAGAAGAAAATCAAGAAAACTGAAGAAATTCTTGGCTGGTATGCTGAAAAGTATCCTGAGAATTCTAAAGGCGTGGTAGCAGCGCGACGATGGTGGTGCCGGCACTGTTCGTGTTCGGTGACTCGTTGGTGGATGATGGCGACGACAACAAGCTAAGCTGCCTCGCCAAGGCCAACTTCTTCCCCTACGCCTACGACATCGACTTCCCTCGGGGCGCCGCCACCGGCAGGTTCTGCAATTGCAACACCTTCGTCGATGCACTCTGTGCGTGTGTAACGTTGTAGGATTGATGTACCGACTAGAGGGGGGTGAATAGGCGGTTTTTAAAACTAAAATAATTTATGCTAAACAATAAGCAAGGACCTAAGGCAATGGTAGCAAACAGCTAGAACAAATAGTGCAACCTAAGATGGCAAGTAGATTACTCTAGAAAAGTAAGCTTGCACAATTTTACTTGCTCAAAATAAAGGGGACAAGAGACAACCGAATTTTATCCCGAGGTTCGGAAATTTGCCAATTTCCTACGTCCTCGTTGAGGCGAGTTTCACTTGACGCTCTCTTCACCAAGCCTCGGATTTCTCAAAGAGAAATTAGCTTGAAGATGAGCCGGCACTGGAAGTGCAACTCTCGGGCCTCGATCACTAGTGGTAGCTTTTCTCCACTCCGGATAGGCGAGCTCCAACCTTCACAACCTCCCGGGTCTCCTCCACAACCTTCTAGGAGAGATCACCGGTTTCTTCTCCAAGCCGTCTAGGAGATGGCAATCTCCAAGAGTAACAAGCTGCAATCAAAGCTAGGAGAAGAGGATCAAGTGCCAAAATGCCAATGCAATGCAATTAACTCAATCACTTGATCACCTCTTTTTCTTCCCAACCTCACTAGTGCTCAAATTAGTGCTCAATGGTGGGAGAGACTCTCTTGTGCTCAAGTATGCTCAAATGAATGCCAAAAGTCTAGCAAAGGAGCTGTAGCAAGGGTTTATATAGCCACACACTCAAAAACTAGCCGTTACACGAGTTAGGTGGCTCTCTGCGCACTATCGGTCTGACCGCCCATCTTGGGCCGGTCTGACCGACCTCAACTGCAACGGCTAGAAAACTAGCCGTTTATTGATGTGACAGGACGCCTCGGTCTGACCGACCATGCTGGCCCGGTCGGACCGATAGAGCTCCCGTCGGCTCTGTAAACCAGCAATTTTCTGCCCTGCGCAACCCGGTCGGACCGGCCCCCTGGCCGGTCGGACCGCCCAACTCCAGCCGGTCTGACCGAACCCACATGGTCGGTCAGACCGCCAGGGTCAGACAACTCCAACAAACGCTGCAATTTGTTTTTCAAGGAATTTGCCAAAGAGTAACTTTTGCAACAATCACACATGATCAAAAGATACTATATGCAATGCAAATTGGCACTTGAAAATCAACTCATAACGAAGATGCAACCCCTCTTTATAGTACGGCAAAAACAAAATTTAAACCTAGCCTAATTGATCGCTCCAAACACCTCGATCAATTTCTAGATTCCTTCAAACCTTTTGCCGTAGCCTTTAAACGTCCAGATCTTCGGGTTTTCCATCTTGTGCTCCATTTGCGCGGGACCTACTCATTTCCTTCACACTTAAGAAAAACATTAGTCCACAAAACGCATGTTTATCATTAATTACCAAAACTCACATAGGGCCTAGATCTTCAAACGTGGCATTAATTAACTCGCAATTGCAGGTTCTCGCTGTGAGATCGAGTCACATGACATGGCCAGATCGGTCCGTAGATGACCAATCTCTCCTAATATTTTGTTTTGATTTAATTTTCATGTGATCTTCTGGGCGCTCGCTGCTGTCGGTAGCATCAACTACGCTTCAGCGGCAGGAGGCATCTTGGACGAGACCGGCCAGTACCCGGTATTAGTATTAAATATTATTACATACACATCGCAACATTAATAAATTTCATATTCTAAATAGATGGTTTAATTCGATTCAAGGGATTGAACTTGCAAGACGAGGAGTTGATGCCACCCGATGATGGATTGCCACAGCTTCGGAGCTTCTCTTGCAACGGCAGCGGTAAGAATCTGGCCACTCCCTCACAGGTGGTGGGATCCCGAGCTCCTGCGCCCGCGCTAGCCAGGTCGAAGGAGGACACTACTAGCGTCGGAGAGTGCAAACCACCGGCGCGGAGCAGAAGGGCCAGAAGAGATCGAAGCGACGCGTGCCGTGGAAGGATAGGTACGGAAAGAAGCTCACCGAGGTTAAGGAATTCTAGCCTGGATAAACGAGTTGCCTTTGTTAAATTGCACGCATCTTTTCACTTTGAGCATTTTTCGTTCTGTTTTATGCATGAAGTGAGACCACATTTTAGTCCGCAAGAATTTGAATGAGAGATCCTAAACTACCGATCTTTGCGGCGGAAAATTATCATCTCTTATAAATTTCCCTTTTATTTGTGATGGTGCATTTGTTTTGGATCAATGCGTTGGATATCGTGGTTTGTATGCAATCACATGGTATACAATAGACCACTATGAATTCTGGGTATTTTTTTGTTGCTTTCTTTGGCTTTACAAATATGACTTGTTTCAGACAGTAATATAACACATTGCTTCTTATAGTTGTAGTATTACTAAACATATTTAATAAATATCATGCTCTAAATAGATGTTTGTCATAATGTTATGCCACATTTGTAATTACAAATAGGATTTATTTCAGAGAATAATATATTACACCGCTTCTTATCATCGTAACATTACTAAACGTTTTTAATAAATATCATGCTTTAGATAAATGTTTGCCATTGAAAATAAATTCCGTTGCAAAGCACGTGCACCTTACTAGTTTTAATCGAATGTGTCGTGATCGTAACCGTCTTAAATTTTAATATCTTAAAAACACTTTGACCCAAAATACCATAAATCAACAAGGATTTACGAGGAATGTTCAATTTGCCACAAAAATTTAAAATTTAGATCGAAAATTAAATCCGATTACCAAACATCATTTCCCAAAACAGTAAAAACACTATTAATATTCAGCTATTTGCTCATATGTCAGTACTATTTTCCGATTGTAGGATCGAAAGTAGCGACCAAAGGGGGGTGAATGGGCGCCTAAAAAATTCTTTCGAAACAATGGCCTGTTCCCAACACCCAACGCACCTCAAAAGACTTAGCAGCAAGATGTAAACAGATCGCCAAAACCTAAGAGTATCTAGCCTAGAAATGACCGGTGTTTTAAACAAAGAGACACCAACACAGTGCTAATAGGCAAAATAATCAATTCATTCAAATCATGGCAGATCAAAACTTCACAGAAATGAATCACAACAATCGATTGAGAGATTACTGTTCAAGGTTGTCTCCAGTAAGTTACTTGGCGAAGCCTGCAGTGTCGAAGCCTGTAGTGTCGAAGCCTGCTTCAAAGTCTACGGATTCGAAGCCTGCAGATTCGAACTCTGCTGATTCGAAGCCTGCAGATTCGAAGTCCGCTGATTCGAAGTCTGAAGACTCAAAGTCTGCTGATTCAAAGTCTGCAGATTCGAAGCCTGCAGATTCGAAGCCTGCTTCACAGAGTTGGACTTCACACAAGAAAAGGGACTTTGGCCCTGTCAACTCGATCAAAAAGCAACACAGGAAAAGCAAGGCTAAAGTACTAGCACACTGCAGCTATAGGAAAGTAGTACTACTTGCTACCAGCCACAAGAACTAGTACTCTTGTGAAGAACAAACAGAAGCCACAGAAAAGCTTCTGCTCAGGAATAAATTAGCTGTGCAACCCGAACCAACAGAACCTTAAATGAAGTACTGCGCATGAGAATCGATAGGAATAAAAGCTTCCAAACAGTAAAGAGCCAAATGAATCTCAGGAAGAACAGGGGGTTGCCTGGCGGCGCACACAGGGAGAGAGAGAGAGCAAGAAACACAAAATGACCCAATAGAATAAAAAGTGATTTCAACAAAAGGTGACCTAACCCTAGGGATTGGGACCCTATTTATAGGCTGCCCAACACTAGAAATATTCCACCAGCCCCTTAGGGTTTTTTACAGACGCTGAAATAAAGGAAAAGACTAAACTGCACTTAGGATTTTTTACAGACTCGACTGACTGATTGTGGGCCTAGAGATACAGATGACTTATCCGGAAGCTAAGCTTTCGTAGCAACTACGGCTTCTCTTCTGGACAGTCCGATACAAGATCAACGGTTGTCAGTTTTGCGCCGAAACTGACAAAGCCTCCACCGACTTTGCACCAGGTACCCGGATTGGGCTGGCCCGACTCCGCAGCTCTCTCAGCCCGGCAATTGCTCACCGCCCGTGTACCTGAGTCAATCCTGGTCAACAGCCCAGTGAGTCTTCTACTGCTTCTGGCCTATGTACCTGGATTGGGCCAGCCCGACTTCGCAGCTCTCTCAGCCCGACAGTCGCTCGCTGCCCGTGTACCTGAGTCACACGCGGCCCATGAAACAGCAGTTCTTCACTCTTCTCAGTCCTCTTTAACTATCGTTGACAATGACTCATCACATCTGGAGCCATGAGGCCCACGCTATTCAGCATGGCTCCTCACCGATCAATTCTCATATATCATTTTTGCATGTACGTTGGGGTTAATTTTTTTATATTGTTTGTATTACCCTTCTTCTCTTAGCCATCCTCACACATTTTCTTCCTCTAACGAAGCCGAATCGGTGCCCTCCACACATCCACAAACCACCATCCGCCATGAGACCTCATGGGAGCAGGAGCAAGGGCGGAGGTCCTCCTCCCAGGTTGCGAATGCGATGAATACGAAGGAGGCGGAGTTGAAGAAGTGGTGGTCCCAAAAAAGCTTGGTAGGGAAGAAGAATATTTGGGTTTTTACGTCACGGGGGGAGAAGATGAATAGTGTAGGGATAATATAGGTATTTGTGAAATATAATTAGGTTGACCCAAATAACATGTAAGAGTGAATTTGAAAATAATAATAACGTATAAACAAATATTAAAATTTTAATTACATTTATTACATTCTAAAAATAACGATGTGAAAAATATTAATCCTTTTTTGTTTGGAAACGTGGGCCATCATCATCCTCATCTCAGTCTCATCGTCGTCGTCGTCTTCCCAAACCTTCCCCATCCCCCGTACCCGTGCCGTTACCATTACCAAGCAGGTAAGGGCAGGCCATATATGGAGACCTCTCTTCGCCTTCGCGCCGGCTCCCAGCCCCAGGGCCAGGGCGGCCTCCGCATCCACGCCAAGGAGAAGCTACCCATCGCCTCCAACGCGCTCCTACAGGTACTACCTTTATAATGGAGTAATTTGGGAGTCCCCCCATTCTTCCTTAAATATCCTCCTCATCAACTTGCCGGCCGCTGCCTAGGTTCACGGTGAATTCCACGCCACCACCGGCGCCCCGACCTACCTCGCCCTTCTCCTCAGGCACTTCTATCCCCGCCTCTCCGCCAACCTAGGGCTAGGCATCCATTTCCACAACTGCAAGGCGCCATGGGACGACTTCACCTACACTCTCCGCGCCAAGAAGGCCATCCCGTTCCCTTCCAACCCCTTGCTGGGGATCAACCTCAAGGGACTCCTCCTCGCCGACACACATTTCAGGCCGGTCAGTCACCCTTTTCCCTTTGCTCTTGTATACACTGTTACTACTATACTAGAGTGGCACACTACACTCGCTTAGCTTGCTTACCTTGCCAATGCCAAATCACCAGACCAACCAGGCCGCATCCGTCGAGTTGGCCTGGACCATACTTGACCTCAAAAAGGGTCAAGATGTCAGACTCAAACTTGGATACCAACTATTTCACAAGGTACCTTCCTCCTCTGACCTCTATGCATGTTTTCCACTGCTGTGCTAGCCTTCAGTTTATCTATTATGTACAGCCAGGATTTTCTATCCACACAAGTCTTGTGCTAATGCGGGTGCGGCAAACTATCTTGCAATTATTTCTTATCCAAAGGTCTCTTTCTTTTAATCAAAACAATGAGGACTTCAAAAAACAAGATGGCGTGAATGTATACAAGAGTTCAAACTTTAAACACCACGAGTTCCACATGGAGATCCTGAATTTTGACTTCTTTCGAAAGGAATTTTGTTAGAAATTTGATTTGTTGTGTTTTACAACTATCATTCATTTTTTAGGGGGGGGGGGGGGGTCCCAAACATTTACTTGAGTCATCCCCAGAAATTCAGAGTTTCTAAGCCACCTGCATGCGCACGAACACACAAGAAGAAGAGGAGTTCTTCTGAACTTACATCTGAACCCTTAGAGTGAATAATCTTGCAAATGATCCAGCTGGATAACATAATGCACCATTGATTAAGATCATCTATACTCTGTACGTTAGCATCAACCTCACAGGAAATACTGAAATGCTAGGCTATTCATTTCCACTCTTTTCAGTAATTTCTGACCAGTCAGTGACCACCAGAGTTCTATTATTTCAAGAAACTTTATAGGAGATAGCAGTACATTGGATGTCTTTTTACCGCTAACTCAATTTGCCTTTAATAAGTGCTGTTACTTTTGGACTGATATGCTATACTGCACCTCTTCATGCCTTATTAGTTCTTGTTCAGGTATGAGGTTTCCTAATTGTGTCCATCAAATGCTCTAAACTAGTTGAAATCTCATGAGAATTTTTGGAGCATACCTGATGCCCAGGGATGGCAATCTGGTGCCAAAGGTATGGGTTTTCATACTCGTACTTGTGCCCATACTTGCCACTCGTGGGTGTCGTATACCTACAGATATACCCATTTACCCGTTAGATTAACAGCGGCGACGGGCCTGACAGGGACCGGCAAGGGTGTGGAGTAGCTCGGAGGCACATGGGGGACAACCGTGGCGAAGCAGGGAGGCAGCGAGGGGGCTGGTAGGGAGGCGCGGGGGGCGGCGGGGAGGGGTGAGGGAAGGTAGCGGTTGGGTTTTGGAGGAGAGGAGGGTGGCTAGGGTTAGGAATAGCTTATATATACCTATGGCTAACGGGTAAACTGACGAAGTAGGTATAAGTATTTAGTATTCACTACCCATACACATACATGTTTACCCATCGGGTATAAAATATGACCCAATATAATACCTGTGGGTATGAAGTTAGAAACATACCCTACCCTAACAGTGTTTTTTACACACGGGCAAACGGGTAATTGAGCAAAATTACCATCCATACTGATGCCATTTTTAGTGGTTACATTTAATCAATTATCTCTTTTGGAGTGAAAATGTATTCCTAGGTAGCATATTTCCGATTGAAAACGTATTTCTAGGTGGCATCTTTTAGAGTGCCCTATAGTATCAAATTTTGCTTGCATTTAGTGAGTTTTCCTGGCATCGTCAGAAAGCACACATCTCGTAAAATATTCTAAAAAGAAATTTTATTTGATTGCAGATGCCTTATTTCCAGCTCAGGGAAAACAGTTGGACTTTCACTTCCTACATGGATGGAAAATGGGATGTTAGATTTGAACTGTGATCAGAAAGTCATTAATGGAGGTTGTAGGGTGGCCTTCTGTGGTGATCATCTAGGCCCTTACATGTATTCCTTTTTGTATCAAGCCTTCAACTCTTCGAATTGTACTTCTTCATTCATCAGTAAGGACTGTTTTACAGAAACCAGAAGCAAGTATATTGCTTTCATGAGTAATTGTACTTTTGGTCATTCATAGCGATGGAATCTGTAACCAACTCAGATTCTTTGTATACAGTACCTATAACCTATTGGCTCCAACCATTGATAGAGCCAGCAACCAACACTGAGCTACCTACATTGCAGATCATACCACCAAATCATGTTGGTCAGTTGGTGTGCGGTTCAGCAATAGACTCTATCGGTGCACCAGATGGCTGATGGTATGGACCAAGATTGAGGCCCTGTTTGCTGGGATTCTGATAGTTATAGCTACTTCCAGGATCTAAAGCTCCTCCAAACAGCACAAGTTCTTATTTCAGATAGTGAAACTCAATAGTATTCATAAATTAGGATTCCCTAGTTTCTCACTAGTTTTTTTCCCAGTATATTAAGCTCCTACAAACAGGGCCAAAAACCATGTGTTGTTCTAACAGCTAGACACTCAACTAGTACCAGAATTCTATGGGCCGAAAACCATGCATCATTGATGCGTGCCGAGTGAAAGTGTGAAACAGCTTGGGGTTGAACTTTCATACTGTGTTCAATTTTTCTTACTTTTCAAAGTACCAGCAATAAGTTACACTTGCCCCTCTTTTTGACCTGGGGGCTCAAGTGCTTAGTTGCTCTGTTATATATGCGGTATGGCAGTTACTCTAGAGACCAATTCAGTATTGTTATTCTAACGTGGTGAAAGTTGGCTGATAATTCATAGGAAAAGGTGCTAATCCATGACGTGTCTTAGTCCCTTCGCCCCAAAGAGGATCCACAGATTATGCATTTGGGAATTTTGTCGGCTTTTTTTGGCTTTGTATATACGCTTTTGGGGAATATTCAAAGGTGGAGATCATTCCTATTATTTCCGTCTAACATGAGTGGAATGTATGGGGTTTGGAATGCTTTGATTGATATTATTCTAGGCACGAACAAAGTTTTTTTTTTTCTTTCTGGGCATTTATATAGGATGGAGCTTCCTCCTTTTGCATCTTTTCCTGCAATGATAGCCGAGATTGAAACAGGATGGATGTATAGAAGCAGAGGGCTAGCATGCTGCTGAGCAATTGTTGAGAATTCATTTCTATATTACAACAACAATAACATAGTTTTTTAGTGCCAAGCAAGTTGGGGTAGGCTAGAGTTGAAACTCAACAAGAACCACAAATCAGGGTTCAGACACATGAATATAGATATTTTGCAAGTATTCCTATCTATGGCTAAATTTTTGGGTATATTCCATCGCTTCGATTCACCTTTTAATGCTTCTTTCCATGTCAATTTTGTCTTCCTCTACCTTTCTTCACATTGTTGTTATGTCTTAGGGTTCCACTACGCACCGGTGTCTCTGGAGGCCCCAACCATCTCAACCGGTGTTGGATAGATAATGTTTTCTTCAATTGGTGCTATCTCTAATCTATCATGTATATCCTCATTTCGGACTCAGTCCATTCTCGTATGCATACAAATTCAACGTAACATATGCATTTCCGCAACACTTATCTGTTGGACATGTCGTCTTTTTACGGGCTAACATTCTGCACCATACAACATTGCAGGTCTAATCGCCGTCCTATAGAACTTGCCTTAGTACCCCTGTCATATAAAATTCCTGATGTTTGGCGCCACTCCATCCATCTTGTTTTGATTCTATGGTTAACATCTTCATCGATATGGACATAATTACTTGTCCATATCAATTACTATATCAATTACTGATAAACGCAATTCGGATAGTCTTTGTACATAATTACAAAACAATGGAAAATTTCCCAACAATAATTCACCAAGGACATGAATGTCGCATCAGTGGACCATCAAACCTGATCTTGCAGTTGGAGCGATATACCACCATTATAATCTTTCGCCAATTGCCTGACCGTTCTCACTGGGCTATGCATGAAACACACCTAAGTGTGACACCATTACTGAAGAAACCAACCCAGCACTCATGTTGCTTCTTTGTTCTTTACTACTCACTGGTCCGTGCGTTGCAAAGGAGGATCGGGGCATACCATTTTTTTAGTTCCGTTTTTACATCCATGTAGAGTTTTTTATATTACGAATTTTTTTAGGTAGATAGATTTTTTTGGAAGTGTTGTTTTTTTTTCTGGCAAGTTAATTTGCACGGGGTGGGAAGTTAATTTAGAAGGTAGATATTTTCCTTTACATCTCTTACTGAACTCAACGTCCCAACTCATGCTCAGTTTTTTTTTCTTGGTTTCAGGTCTAATGAGTGTGAAATGCCACGAGAAGTTCAAAAACTGCACGAGGAAAGTGAAAAAGGCTGGCAAGGTTGGCTTCTCTAAGAAATGCCCGTATGAATTGGCTATGGCAACAATGACCTCAGGGATGGACATGGCAATCATGCTCAGCCAGTTGGGCAGCCAGAAGTTGGAACTATAGGATTAAAGGAGGTACATTTATTCATTGAAGGTTAACTTTGTTTCACTACCTTAGTTTGATTCTGTTTTAGAGGAATGTACTACTACTTTGACAGGCAAAAAAAAAATCCCTACTGTACAATTTGCAGCACATAGTATCAAAACATTTTGTAGTTTGTACAACAGATTTGGCATGTAACGGAATCACTTCATATCGTGTTCTGATTTGAGTTGCCTCAGCAGGTATGGATAAAAGGTTTCTTTTATGCTGCAGCATTATTTCTTTACTTTGCTTTTGTAATCGGTAGTGTTAATTGACATATTTGGTGCTTCAACCCACGACTAGAAGTCTGCTGTAAAACAGAAGACATTGCACATAACAAAGGTAAAGTTGTAGAAATACAGTCAATTTTTTTTTGAAAGGTCCATATACAGTTAGTTTTTATATATCTGGAGCTCTTGGCCACTCATTCTAAATATTATATACTTTGTATATTTTATTTGAGGCTATGAAGAGTTAAGACGATGCAGTTGTCGTCCTCCCTCTGTGGAAGGAAGGCTGCAGAACTCTGTAAATGCTTGGTGGGGTGCTTTATAATCTATCTATAACGCATGCATGTTCTTATCTGAGTTCTTTAGGCCTTTTGCTTCAGTGCCTTGATTAATCCCCAGGATGAATGATTGATTGTTGATTGATGATGCTATATAATATAAGCGATGCACAAACAGAAATAATCCTTTAAAGAAAGCACACAAACAAACGTTTGTATTTTTACATGTCAGAGGCAATTAAGAGGCTAAAGCCTTTAAAGAAGATATTTTTGCAAGTGTAACATGAATAATCCGGTAAAGTACTCCCTCTAATTTCTTATTTAAGTCATTTTAGACTTGTCAACTTTTTTAAAATATAATGTGTTTTAGATTTTCACGTTCATCCTTATAAGATAAATACTAGCCCTATCATAAATAAACAAAAAAGTTATGTGAAGTATCGAATTATTGAAGAAATTAAAGGTGATGATCTATTTATACTTTAACGTGATTATCGGAGTTCCAAAAGGATACTTTAACCAGTTGTGATTTGTACATCGAAAGAAGATCGTTGGGTCGTCTGAGATTATATGCATGCATGCATGGTAGATAGATAGGTACGGTTTAGTTCTTCTGTTAGGTTAACAGATATATATATATGTCCTGTGTTGTTTACTGCAGATTGAGTGGATATAAATTTGAATGAATCCTTTTGCATTGGGCCCATCGCCCATCTTCTAAGGACCCTCAGCTAGCGGCTATTTGCATTGGTTTATTATAAATCAATCTACGCTTTCCTTATCTTAGATTGGACACCTCATTAATTGAATTCAAAAAAAATATAAATATCATTTATATTGTTATAATTTAAGGTATTTTAAACCTAACTTATATTTTTCATATTTGCATAATTTTTTTAAATAAAACAAATATTGTGAAGAAAGTCATTTAAAAGTCTTAGTACATCTTGTTGGGATTTAAATTGTTACCGGCGGCCGGGCTAGACCTATATATAATTGATTTGGCCTAATAAAAAACATCAATGGTAACATGCATGTTACACGTCGTCAGGGGCTATTCTTTTTACTCTTGGTGCCGTGCCATGCACAAAAAACTTGATACATTACTTCTTTCTAAAATGTAAACGATTTAGTTTTAATATAATTTTTAGAGATAATAAAACAACATGTATCGTGTATGGGTTTACTACAAACAAAAGATTTTAAAAACCATTTAGAGCAGTTTGTTAAACTGTCAGAGTGGCCGGGCCGGGGGGTGCAAGTATTTTGGGCCCAACCACCAAAAGAACCAACCAACCAACCAACCAACCAACCAACGGTCTTCTCTTCTCTATGCATTTCAAAATCAAAATCCCCCCTCCCCTCCCCCTTCTCTTTTTCCAAATACAAACAGATCGATCCAACCCTCCCTTCCCTCCCCCTCCCCCTCCCCCTCCCCCTCCCCCTCCGCCTCCTCCTCCTCGTCGGATGGACGACGACATGGAGCGGGACGCTTCTGTCACCGCGCTTCCCGCCGCCGCCGACGACTACGTCCGTGACTCCATCCAGAGCTCGCTCGGCCTCCCCGTCTCCGACCGCTCCCTCCGTCTCAAGCTGCTCGCCTCCGAGGACCGCCGCCGCCGCCTCCAGGACCACGTATTCTCACTTGAGGAGGACCTCCGCGCAGCCGCACGCCGCATCGACCTACTCAAGGTAATCTGATCTAATAATCTGCCCGTTTTCTCTGTCTCCTTCAATTACTTCTACTTGGTGCCTTGGTGGCGTACTGAAGCTGGATCTGATGACCCCCACCACCCAGACGGAGTCCGCTATGAACGCCGCGGGCCTTCGCCGCTGTGTAGAGGACAAGGAGGCCATGACCACCGCCTACAACGACCTCTCCGTCCACTCCGCCAAGCTCGAGATTGAGATCGCCCTCTACGAGCGCGACCTCGAACGCGCCATGGAATCGTGCGACGACCTCGCCAGGGAGAACGACGAAATACGCGCACGCCTCAACGACGACACCGCCGTCAGTTTCTCTTTTTCTTCTTGGCACTCTATTGTATTGTTAATCTGTCACCAATACCAAAAAGAAACGCCTACTTACTACTTGATCGCAATTGTGCAGACTGTTTTGTTTTGTTATTGATGATAGGTGGCGCGCGTAATAGTACCATTTCTTTGGGTTTGGGGTTCACCGTACCCCTGTCTGTCTTGTCTGCTCAGTAATCAGTATCCTATCTTCTCACGCTTGCAATTCTCTCAGTCATTTTGTATCGGCAAGCTATTCCTATCTGTTCTTTGTTACCACAATTCTTTTGAGTGCATATGTACCAAATGCGATTTTCCTTCCCCTTTTCTATCCCAAATTACCCATTGGCCATGGTTGAACTCCTCTTTCATAAGCACTCTCTTCTGTTCCAAGGCATAATTAATAGACGGATTTGATAAGCGGTTGTTGGTACAGACTTTTTTCCTGGTCTGCTTAACTAGTTGATGGATCTAAGCTCTTGTGTACTATGGCACAGTCTGCCCCTTGCTTAATCTGATCGTCCATCACTCGATATATATGCAGCTTACTGCATTGACCAATGAAGTGCGAGCTCTACAGAAGGACAAGGAGAACCTAACGATCAACCTTAATAAAGCAGAGGAGGAGGTAAGATTTGTTGTGCCTCCATCATTAGTGAACATCAATTATATGGCAGCCGCTGCCGTCATTCTGATTGCTAGAAATTTTATTTTCTTGCGTTCGATTAAAAGGTCAAGCTGCTATTCGAGGAAAACAAGATTCTTGACGAAGAGAACAAAAGGCTGTTGGGTTTGTTGGAGAAAGAGCGACAGCACAGGTGTGAAAGGAAGCAGCATTCCTCCAGTGCGGCGTCCACCAAGGTAAAATGGCAGGAATAGTTGCTACAGCCTGCTAAGATGATCCCGTTGAACCTAACCTACTGGGATCATCTGTTTGCAGCACAAGCGGAAATCGTCAAGTTTGAAGGATACGAGCCCAGTGAGTCGGGGGGCTATCGATTTCAACGCCGCAGATGCAACGAGGCATCCGCTGTCACCGTTGCCGCCAAACTCTCCAGGCTACAGGGCGCACAAGAAATGAAAGCTGATGCCTGATGCTTCAGGCGTGTTGGCTGATCTGATCCTATCGATATAACTTGTTGGATAACTTCTTGTGTAAGGGCAAGCCTACCTCAACATATGATCACTCTTGTTTTGGCTATTGCTTCTTTCTGCTAGGAAGGGAAAAAAGAGAAAATTTCTGTTCACTCAAGGCTAGCTGTTAAATATGTTGGTTGTCTTGTTATTACGGAAGCTTTCATCTCTGCTTGTTGGTTGCCCACATGTCTCTTTGCTTTGTAACGCTAGGGAAATATACTGTGCAATCGCTCATTTGATGCAAGTGTGCAATTAAATCATCCAGAACATCCAATCTAGACTCAAGTGATTGCACATGATATTTCCCCTGTAAAGCTAGAGATTTGTTTCTTTTGCTTTCGCATAATCTTCTCTATATTATATATAATCATCTAGCTATATTGCTATAAGTACACCAGAGATCTAATTTAGGTGGAATGTTAGGATACTAATAGATGGAGACCTAATATTAGCTATTCTTGTCTTGTATGATAATTCATGATTATCCGTCTTAACATTCCCATCGATCTCAACTTCCTTAAACCAGATTGAGATCGCCATAGAATCTTCTAAACAAGGATTGAGAGACTTTTGGTCACGGATAGTGTATCCGTCGTATCCTTGATTTTATGAAAGTAGGCACCACCTCCTCCCAAATGGCCACAAGACGCTTGGTTTGTCGATGACATGAAGCTTTATTGACTTGTTGTGCATGTTCAAAGAATCGCCATTGACACTACTAGATAATCACAACATAGTCCAAGTCCTGCAAGAATATAGGAGACAACATCCTCCTTGCGAGAGGACTTGGGTCACGGTAGTGTATCCGTCGTATCCTTGATTTTATGAAAGTAGTCAACAACCGACATGTTATTGTGTTTGAGATTTGTTAGTACGTGTCATGTCTTGATTTAACAAATCGGAACATTATTGAATTTCCAAAGAATAACAATAATACAAGAGGTTCATCTTAAACCTCTAACACAAATTAATAAAATATATTACAACACGAATGTTGAGTGAATAAAATACATGATAAATCATTTATATTAAATATAAGGCATGAGTGTGAAAAATGATAAGGAACTAAAATAAAATATGTAAGCATCTAGGTCAATTTATTTATCTTAGGCAATAAAATCAGTAACAATCTCCCCTTAATGTTGGCACCTTCTTTTTGAACCCTTCAACTTTAGGATGGCCAATAACCAAGGATCAGAAGCCCCACGCGACGGAAACACCTCAGGCAACCTGCCTCAATGGGGTGAGGCTGGACGTCAGCAGACCCCTGTTGTCTATCATCCCACACTTACGGAGATGATGGCAAAACAGAACCAACTGATCGCCACACTGCTTACCCAAATGCAACAACAACAGAAGCAGATGCAAGAGCAGCAGGCACAGTTGTTCCGTCTCCAACAACACCAACACGAGCTCTCCCTTCAACTAATCCACGGGGACTTCGCCAACTTTCAAAGATTGGTGAACGAAGCAACTATACCAGAAACCAGAGTGATTCCACCTCAAGCCCCAACCCCTGCCAAGCAACGAACACCAAGCATAGACTTCACACCCCGAGCACCACCAGCCGGAAGAGCTCCAGCACAAACTACCGGATACAAGAGAGACAGGAACGACAAGCCGATTGTGTGCTTCAACTGTCGCCAAGGAGGCCACTACGCCAACAAGTGCCCCTACCCCAAGCGGGTGCCATCCTCCATTCCAAATCCAGAGGAACATACCCCAGATCACCATAAAGAAAAACCAGATACAACCGAAGACACTCCCAATTTGGTCTCAACCAACCCAGATCCGGAGATCGCCTTGCCTACTTCTGATGTAACTCCTCCTCCTAACCCAGAGCACCAGTAGAACTCAGTCCCTTAGTTTTCCCGAGGTTCGCTTCGAATCTCGAGGACGAGATTCTCTGTAAGGGGGATAGGATTGTAACAGCCCCAAAATTAAAAGGGAATAAAATAAAGGAAAAATAATATTAAATAAATTTCTGAATTTTGTTATTAAAGAAAATCCTAAAAGATCCCTATTTAAGCCAAACAGAGACAAATAACCAAAATTTGGACTTTAAAATTTTATGAGATAAACTAGAGGCCAAGAAATAGTTTTGAGAATTTTTACAAAATTTTATCAACAGTGCTTCAAGCCTTAAACAAATAAACCAATTTCTGGAATTAAATTAATTAGAAAAGTATTTAAATTCTTATTGGGCCGAAACCCTGAATTCTTCCCCAAAGGCCTTTCGGCCCAGCCCAACGCAGCCTCTCTCGCTGACAAGTGGGACCCGCCTGTCGACGCCGTCCCTCTCTCCTTTCCCACACGCCCGCACCCGCTGACATGCGGGGCCGCCCTGTCAGCGCCCCTTTCTCCCTCACCCGCGCCTGGTCGGCCCCACTGGTCAGC
Organism: Zizania palustris; assembly: GCA_019279435.1. NCBI lineage: Eukaryota > Viridiplantae > Streptophyta > Magnoliopsida > Poales > Poaceae > Zizania > Zizania palustris. The sequence goes on along the minus strand of JAAALK010000283.1, from coordinate 43,385,577 downwards.
CTCCCGTTTCCCCGCTCGCCTCTGCCATCCCGGGCCCACTCGTCAGGATCTCTCTCCTCTCCCGCGCACCATGCCATTCGGCCCACCTGCCAGCCCCTTTCCCTTTCGCTCTCAGCCACCTGTCAGGCCCTTCTTCTCCGTTGGAAGGGGATCTCTCCCCTTCCATTTTCGCCGGCGCCCCTGCCACTCTCGTCGTCGGCCTCCCCCGTACCAAATTGGCACCCAATTCCAACTTACCAAACACCGGCGACCCCATTCCGGTTATTGCCACGCGGCTTCATCCCTTTTGGAAGGCAATCCGAGAAGCTATGGAACCTCGCCGGGAAATTGAGGAATTCCCCTCGGTTTCCTTTGGTTTTGTCGCAATAACCTCGCCGGCGACCACTATAAAAGCACCCCAACGCCGCCGCATCCTAGACACCCGAAAAAGGCCAAGTCCCTGCAAACCGAGACACCCGCAGCTCTTCTTTTCGCCGCCACCCCTGCTTCGGCTCCGGCAGCACCTCCCCGGCGCTCCGGGCCACCGCCGCCCTCTCCGTCTCCATCACCGAGACCGCAGCCGCCCCCTCTACCTCGGCCCCACATCCGTTGGGCCGGATCACCGCCGGATCGTCGTCGCCACCGTCGACCCGAAGGTCTTCATCGCCTCTGCTCGCCGCCGGTGCCACCCTCTCGCCACCGACCCCTATTTCGGGTATGATCGGACTCCCCGTCCTATTCTCTATCCATTTTAGCAGTCGGATAGTGCTTAGGGCCCTCACCGTCGACGCCACGCTCGCTCCCGTGCGCCACCGTCGCCGGAGAAGAAGGGTGCGTACCCCCTTCGCTGCGTGCCGTGCCGGACGAGGCCGTAGCCGCTTGATCTGCAGCGAACGGCCAGGATTAGATCCTGAGATCAAGCGTCCAGATGCGATTGACCACGGTTGACCGGTATCGACGCATCTTGGCCGTCGATCGCCACTTAAGCGCCCCGCCCAGCCTTTGACCGATGGATCTGGATCCAACGGACCAGATCCGATCGGCTCACGCGCACAGTACGCGGGTCCATGGTGGACCTGGCTCACCGTGGACCCACAGCTGTTTCTGGTTTAAATAAAATTCAGAAAAATAGTTTAAACTTCCAAAATTCATATCTTGCTCAAATTAACCCCAAATTTCACCATTTCAATTCTGGAAAATTTGTCTTTTTATTCTCTACACTTTTATGCAATAAAAACAATATGTTTATTTGGCACATAATAATCTTATTGAATAATAAAGAAAAATCCCCTTTAGGAATTAATTAATATTTCAATAAAATAATTCAGATAAACCCTTAAAAATTTATAAACTAATTTCAGATGATATATTGACTCCATTTCACTGTTATTAAAATAATAAAAATGGAATGACCATTTTTGTCCATGCCATCTTATTTAATAACATTCCTAAGACCCCTTTAGGATTTAAGTAATATTCCATTTAAATAATTCAGAAAAACTCTTAGAAATTTATATAATAATTTTAGATGACATATTGAATCCAGTACACAGTTTATAAGTCAATAAAAATATAATAAGTCATTTTGCCCATTTTAGATTCTTAAATAAACATTTCCAAGACCCTTTAAAATAAATGATTAATTCATATAATGGAAATACAACACTTTACAAAAATATCATGCAAATGACATAATAAATTCAAAGGACTTAATGACTTGATTTTACTGTTTTAATGCAATAAAAATAACATGTTCACTTTGCCCACTTTAATCTATTAAATAATATTGCAAAAGGCCTTGTAGGGTAATTAAGTAATTCAGATAATAGAAGTTAAACACTTTACAAACATGTCATGACAACTTATATAATAACTTCAGAAAACCTAACAACTTGAGTTCACTAGTTTTAATACAATAAAAATAGAATATTCATTTTGCCCACTTTGTTCTATTAAATCACATTACAAAAACCCTTTTAGGATTTAATTAATTCATGTAGTAAATGTCCATACTTTAGGAAATTATCTTAAAGCTATATAACCCACCTCAGAAGACTTAATAATTTAAAGTCACTATTTTTGATACCACAAAAACATCAAGGCTAAATTATACCTTTTTATGTTCACCTCTAAAAAGGGGAAATAAAAACCCCTAGGAAAAATAAATTACATCAAGTCATAAATTCAGAAATCTCATTAGGAATCAACCTTAAATATTTAAGTGACCATTCCCTAGAATTTAAGACTCTATCTCCCTTACTTAAATCCAACAACAACTTGTATGCTTGTATGCTTGGTTTTGGATTGTTTATTGAATGTTGTGTTTACTTTTCCGTATCGAGAAGACTACGACGTCGTCGAAGATCCGGAGTTCTATCCCGAGGTTCCTCCTTCACCATTCACGGATCAAGGCAAGTCATCGACCACCTCTGTGGAAACAGTTGATCATATTTGAGCCCATGTTTTGATAAACTATCGCTATAACTCATATGTTAATATTGCATTAGTCAAATATTAAGCCTTACACTTATAATTATTAGATCCCCGTCCTTGTGTGCAAACCCAATCCATGCTTATTGAGCCTTAACTCCTTGTCACTCTACAAATATTATATTAGCTAGTGCCCAATGTACCGACACAACTGCTATAGGATAAAAATAATGAGTCGTAGATAGATGGATTCTGGTATATGAAATACCCCGTTATTCTTGTCTCTGGACTCTATTGGAGTTAGGTATGTTATAAGTATGGTGGGTTCCGGGTGCAAGCTCGGAAACTGGTTGGTCGCACCCGGGGCACTATAAGGACCGGTCTGCGGGATCTGTTGCAAAGCACTTCCGTACCAACTACAAGTCTAATGGGTAAGTCCTAACTGGAAGTGTGGAACACTCCGTCTCTCGGCACCATAGTGGAGGGGGCAAGGGGCTAGCCTGCGGGCGACTTGTACCAAAGGAGGCTCAAGGGGGGTATGGTGGGGCACCGACGCGTCGGGACACCATATGAAACCTATAAGAGGGTGCTGTTGAGTCGGGGAGGACCATATGGAAGGTTTTGGCACGAGTTCCCGTGAAATGGGTCATCTCGTTACACTTCGGTGTAAGTGATGAGTGCGTGCCTTGTGGGTACAGTGGTACATCTCTGATCAGAGTAATTTAATCTTTTCGAAAAGCCGAGCCCACGGTCAAGGGCGGGTTGTGTGACTACTCGCAGTTAGTTTACAATTGGTTGACTGTTTGAGTTATTCATGGCATGTAAGGACTGTTGTGCGAGGAGGTGAAACGTACTCCTCGAGTTAGAAGATGATGATGCATTCACATGTTTACTTTTCCGCACAAATAAATTACTCACATTTAATGCTGCTTCCGCAAAACTAGCCACTATCTCTCTTGTTATTATCTTGCATTATATTTGCATTCGGTGGCTTGCTGAGTACATCTGTACTCACCCCGTTGACTTACACCATCAGAGCCCGTCTACTACGAGGAGGATGAAGGTCTGGAGTAGCGACCCAGTCAAGGCGAGACTGGAAGGAGGCGTTCATCTAGGACCCTTGATTTTATTAGTTTCTCTTCACTTTCATTCACTTTTGTATTAATGCGGTCTACGAACCATGAATGATTGCTCGTATTTGTACGTGGTCGCATGATGAACGTCTTGTTTTATTGATTTTCTATGGAATTTCAATAAAGTCCTGATTTATTAAATCGGGGCGCGACAACAAGCCACCACAAGTGCAAGTAATAATTCAAGATAATAACAAAGGAATGATAATGGCTAAAAGTGCGGAAAAATACATTTTTAGTTATTGCATTTAGTGTGGTCAAATTTTATCATGCGGAGTAATAAACATGAACATCAATAATACCATCTAACTTGAGGAGTACGTTTTCCCTCCTCGCACAACAGTCCTTACATGTCAAACCATCATGCATATCCATTCCAAAGGTAAACTAACCGTGAGATGTCACGCAACCCGCCCTTGACCGTGGGCTCGGCTTTTCGAAAAGATTTATGACTCTGATCAGAGATGTACTACTGTACCCACAAGGCACGCACTCATCCCAAACACCAAGGTGTAACGAGATGACCCATACCACGGGAACTCATGCCAAAAGCTAAGCATGAAATGCTCCAAGCGATAACCACCCGCTCTAGGTTTTGCCGGCGCGCCGGGCCGCATCCCGGCTAACGTCGCACCCCCTTTTGCGCCACGTCGGTACAAGCCACCCGCAGGTGTCACTTGCCCCATCTCCAAATGATGGCCTCGGTTTGGAACACTCCATACCTTAGTTAGGACTTACCTATTAGACTTGTGGTTAGTACGAAAGTGTATTGCAACGGATCCCTCAGACCGGTCCTTATAGTGCCCCGGGTGCTACCGACCAATGCCCTAGCTTGCACCCGGAACCCACCATGCATACATTCTCAACCATGACTCTATCACCAACAGCATTCCAGGGATAAGGTAAATGGAGATCATATAGTAGATTCCAATCGCTACGACTCATTTTTAATCCTATAGCAATCGTGTCGATACATTGAACACTAGCTAATAATAGTAATCATATGGTGACAAGGAGTTTAGGCTAGATAGCATGGCTTGGGTTGCACATCAAGGTCTGGGGATCCTAATAAATATATTGTAAGGGTTTCATTTGACTAATGCATGTATATCCTATGTGTTTTAGCGATAGTTTAATAAAACATGAGTTCAATATGCTCAAAAAATTGGTTTGGTGACTTGCCTTGTTCAGCAAAAGGCGACGGGGGAACCTCCGGGTAATATTTCGGCTCCTCGGCGGCGTCGTAGTCTTCTCAATATAAATAAAATAAATATAACATTCAATTAAACAATCCAAAATCACACAACAAGCATGTAGGTTTTGATTAGGTTTATTTAGAGAAAATAAAGTTGTTAAGTTTCTGAAATTCATTTTATGAATATTTTAAAATGAACTACAATGAAATGTTGTCCTTTATAAAAGAGATAGTAATGTGAACAAATTTCATTTTAAGTTTTCTAACTAATTTAAAACAAGAGGTTTTGGCGGTCACAGAGGTGCGGTCACCGAGGGCGAACGAGGACTCCGGTGACGGTGAACGGTGGCTGGAGCGAGGACGGCGGTGTGGTGTTAAAGTGAGCGTCTCGGGCGTTCGGTTTGGTTCGAGTGCGAAATGGTGTGGGGGTCGAATGCGATGGAGGCCCGGGGGTTAAATAGGAGCGTTGGCGAGGGTCAGAGGGGGTCGCATGCATGAAAAGCCGAGGGGGTGTATTTACTCGCCGGCGAGGTTTCGCCATGCACGGTATCGCGATCCTGGGGCTTAAACGCGTGCCTTAATGCGTTTAAATGGCTGGCAGGCCTCGGGGAATTGAATGCCGACGTTGGTTTAACGGGAGGGGGGCGGCGAGCGGATCCAAGGCGAGGTCTTCGGCCAGCGGAGTTAGGGGGCGTGGCGCGAGGTGGACGACGGTCCTGACTGGCGGGGTCCACCGGGTAGCGGGTGCGGGGGCGACAGCGGGCGAGACTGACGGGTGGGGTCGGGTTCGGCTGAGAGCGGGGTGGCGCCGATAGGTGGGGACGAGGGGGCGGGCGGGCGTGCGCGCGGAGGGGGAAGGCCACTGGCGAGTGGGGCCCGGGTGTCAGTACGGGCGCGGGGAAGGGAGTGGGCTGGGCCGGCCGGTGGAGGGGGAATGGGGAAAAAGGGCCCGTTACTGTTTCAATTCTTTTCTGAATAAAAATAATTACAGAAATTGATTTAAAATATTTGGGCTACTTCCAAGGGTGATAAAAATTTATAAAAATTCTCAAAAATATATTTTGGTCTTGGGAACTCATACAAAATTTTCTAGCCTCTGGTTTGGTCATTTCAACTAGATTCTAGTTCAATTAGGCTAATGAGGGCATTAAGGGCATTTCCAAATTAAATAATTCCAGGAAAATATATAAAATGATATTTTTATTTCTTTGAAATTTTGGGGTGTTACAGCACGTGACGGAGATGTGAACATGCATTCAAACTCACCTTAGATATCCATCGAAGTATGGTGAAAAAGAGCATGTCCAAGAACTTCATCGGACAACGAAGATCTGATTCCACTAATGGACATCTGATATTGTTGTTGTCAAGCGATGAAAGATAGATTTAGTGCAGAGATGACTTGTGATAGTACAGTCTTAGATCCGTCAGTATAACCCATGAGGTTATACCTCATGAGACAGGTAACCATCTATATTTTCTAGAGTGAATAGTTTTATCTCTTGAGCTTGATGGTGACAAGTTGGGTGAAGAGTTATGGACTGATGTTAGCGGTGGTAGTGGCAAGAATAATGATGGCTTCAAATTTTATGGAGTCAAAGGAATAGCTTGATGTAGCAAAGGAAGAAAAATAAATTTGAAAAGACAATAAATTTTATAATTTTATAATCCGGGGATTTTTAAGGCTAGAAATTGGGATTTCAAATGGAAATCAAATCTTTCAAAATATTTTGGAATTTTAAAAGGAAGAGTAAGTTTTTCAGAGAGTTAGAAATAAAGATTATGCTTGAGTGTATAACAGATATAGATAGAAATATTTTTAAAGAGTTGATTAAATAGATAAATAAAGAGTAAAAATGAAGAAACTCTTAGCCATGGCTCTAGTACAAAATATTTGATTCTTAACATAATCTAGATACTCATTCATAGATTCATGAATCATGATTATCAGCTTTAACACTTTGTACATTTCATTTTGTAATTACATTGCATTGCATTGAAACATGTTGAGAAGCCTCCTCATCTTATCTATCGTATACACTCCCGTTATACTTAATTTATCCTCCACATCACAATGACACGTGAGATCCACTAAAGTCAATAACATGTGGGCTGAAAAGATAAATCATAAATTTCAATTTAGAGAAAGGGTTTTTCTATCTAGCACGAATCTTGGAGGCCCGGCCCCTCTTCTCCTTCTTCCGCTCGGGCTAGGGTTTACCCTCCCCCATCATCAGAGATTCAGAGGGAAAGAAGCATCCACCCGATTCAAAAAACAAACAAAAACAAAAACAAAAACAAATGGATTCCGCTCCCAAGCGCAAGCGGCTGGACGCCGACGAGGAGGCGCCGGGGGCAGGGGCGGTGGATCTCTCCTCCCTTGAGGCCGTCGACGCCCTCGATGTGCTCGACCTCCGCGCCGCCAAGCGCCTCCTGCTCTCCTTCGAGCGCCGCCTGCGCGACAACCTCGAGGCCCGCATGAAGCACCCAGACGACCCCGCTCGCTTCGCCGACTCCGAGATCGCCCTCCACGCCGAGACCGACCGCCTCCGCCTCCTCGCCGGCGCCCCGGACCTCTTCCCTGACCTCGTCCCCCTAGGCCTCGCCTCCTCCCTCTCCTCCCTCCTCACCCACGACAACGCTGACCTCGCCGCCGCTGCCGCTTCGCTCCTCTCCGACCTCACCGACTCCGACGACCCCGACGACCTAGCCGGCCTCCGTTCCCTCGCTGACGCCCTCGTCGACGCCAACGCCCTCGACCTCCTCGTCCACAACCTCTCCCGCTTCTCAGAGGCCGACCCCGATGAGGCCGAGGCTGTCCACCACACCCTCGCCGTCCTGGAGAACCTTCTCGAGCTCCGCCCCCACCTCGCCGACCTCGTCTGCGACCGCACCAAGCTCCTCCGCTGGCTCCTCGCCCGCCTCAAGGCCCGCGAGTTCGACGCCAACAAGCAGTACGCCTCCGAGATCCTCGCCATCCTCCTACAGGACAGCCCAGCCAACCAGAAGCGCCTGGGCCAGATCAACGGAGTCGACGGCCTGCTTCAGGCCGTTGCCATGTACAAGTCCAGAGACCCAAAGACCACCGACGAGGAAGAAATGCTTGAGAACCTCTTCGACTGCCTTTGCTGTGTGCTCATGCCAATGGAGAACAAGGAGAGATTTGTCAAGGCGGAGGGTGTTGAGCTCATGATCATCATCATGAAGCAGAAGAAACTGGCCTACAACTCTGCCATCCGGACCCTTGATTTTGCCATGACTAGGTTCCCACCGGCTTGTGAGCGTTTTGTTGATGTACTTGGGCTTAAGACTGCTTTTGCGGCGTTCATGGGTAAGGCAAGTGTCTTCTGCTCCTTTCCTCTCTTCTCATTTAAAGGATTTCAGATGCTGAGTATCAATCGATGATGTGATGCAATAATATGTTTGCTTTAATTCATCACCATTTCTTGCAACCTCATATGCTCATGGTCTGCTGTTACAGTTTCCATTGCTAAAGTAATTCTGAAAATGGATGAAAGTGGTTGCATACTCCTATATCGATCAACCACATCGGAATTTTCAACCAAGGTTACATGGAAAACAATTAAGCATGTATATTTCTGATTTAACTAACTTGAAAGATATTCCTTGCTGCTTTTCCAAACAATAAAATGTCCTGTTTGCCTTTCAGTTTCGGTCGACTCAATCAAACTTATCTGAGGTGCCTGTTTTCTATTGCACAAATCTATTGTAGGCTGTAGTTACTAGTAATATGCACTTTATTAGTTGTTTCAACTGAAAACAGCTAGTAGACCGTTGTTACGGAACATCTTTCTCCATCTTCGTTTTTGACTTACTGTAACTGCTTTCTGATTCAACCTTAAGTAGTTACTTATTATCTCAGTTATTTTGGGATATGTTTTTTCAGATTCCTGTGAGCAAGAAAAATAAAAAAGAGAGCTATCAGGAAGCACTGGAAGAACGGGTCATTTCACTAATTGCTTCATTATTTGGTAAGCAGGCAAGTCTTTCCCAATACCAGTATGCTTTTTTTATGAAGTTCCTTTGCAGTATAACTCTTCTTCCAAATTTCTGTATATCAACATGCAACTGAGGATCAACAAAATTAGTCTATACCCATAAATCAGCTTAACTGACATTATAAGTCCACACTCCACACTCCACACAGTAGACTATTAAAACTAACTTTGTAGGGTCAGTGAACAATGAACATGCAACCTCTTATTTGCTGCCACTCTTTTCTAGATAATGGAATAGAGGATCATTTCAATCATCAGTGCCTTTTAGGTTTTAACCAAGGGTATAGCATGTAAGAATTTCAAATCTGATTGCGTGTTTGGACAACTGCAGTTATGTTATGTAAATCATCTAACAGTACTTGGAAAATGAAAATCACCATCCTACTTGAATATTCAATGGTTTCCTAACAGACTACTAGTAGACTAGTAGTTATTTCACAATCATGTTTGCGTCTATATTGAACAGGACCAACACAGCATCTGTTTTGACCATTCTGTAAGACTGTAACTCAATTGCCCCTGCACTTATCATCTTTTTTCTTTCTGTAAATCATCCAACTCAATGGGGAATTTTTTCTGAATGTAATATAGCTGTCTTAGCTGATGCCTTTTACATAAAGGACTATGTTACTGTCTGTGGTACATATAGATAGGTTTGTTGATGCTGCAGACACATCTGTGAGAAAAATATTGAGCTCAAAGTGATAACATCACCCTATTAATTTATAGGTATTTCTTCGTGTTTACTGTTTTCTGATTTTTCTTAGGCGGCATTACAAAAGGTTCACGAAGAATCAGGTTATTAGGAAAATTTGTTGAGAATGAATGTGAAAAGATAGACCGTTTGATGGAGTTTTACACAAGGTATATCTGCTTTAAAGAAAATTAAGAGAAACAATTGCTTGTGTTTTTTCTGCTAATGGCTGCATCCTCCATGCTTTGCTTATAATTTGCAGGTATTCAGAAAGAGTGAAAGCTGAGACTGAAAAACTTGATGATCTTGATTTAGATGATTTAGAGGTGCTTTTAGTCCATCTTTTTGCTTTCATATTGAATTTGAACATACAAAAATTCCATTAAACATGTTCTCATTCTCAGATGGATGAAGATGAGCGCTACAATCGAAAACTTGAAGCTGGTCTTTACACGCTTCAGGTACCATTGTAATAACTTAAAAATGTTGTATATTTGTATATGGTAGTTTTTCAACTAGGCTGGCTTTCTTGGTTGATCTTTAGTTTACTTTACCAAGTGTCTGATAATTTTGTCTATGTTACAGTTAATTGCACTTATCCTGGGGCATATTTGGCACTCTGGGTAAGTAAAGCTTCAGTATTCATTGCTCTGCGGAGTTAGGAGGTTGGGGTCATATTTTTGACCATACAACGTATTTTTCAGCAATTCACAGATGAGGACAAGAATAGAATTGCTTCTGAGACAAAATAAACTGACTAAGGATGACGTTAAAGGTATACTTGAGGTATGTAATTCATTTTCCATTTTCAAGCGGTTGTTCTAGCGTGCCTGGCAGTACGCCCATTCCCAATCTGATTTGAGTGTTCAAATGTCGGTGTTGGTTATTATGGAGTTGTTGGCCTGGGTAACATAACAATGAATGTGTTGCTTCTCCGATACAGGAGTATCATGACAACATTGGAGATCTGGACGGGCCTGAAGAAAAGGAAAGAGCGCAAGCGCGGACCAAAGAAATTATAGCAGCGTTGTAATTTGCGTCACACTGTTTTTAGGAAGCCAGAGAAGACTTGTGTATGATTCATTAGTGGGTACGGCCTGCTTCTTTTGTAAAATACTCTACATTTTAACATGTATGCTGCTCACAACGGTTTTTTTCTTCGGTTCAGACTCATTCTTTTTCAAAGAGTATAATGGGGGCTGTCCGGCTGTACATAAGTTGAACGCATGCCCCCAATTTAACCCAGGATATATACTTGAGGAATGCAGTGTTTAAAGGGGTAAAAAATATGATAGAATCAGCTGAAGCTGAGCAAAATTGAAACAGTTAAAGTAGAAAAATGTACAGTGTTTGTAGTGAAAAGTGAATCTTTATTAATCTTTACAATGTATGGTACATTGAGTATTTATAGAAGAATAAGAGACGTGAACAATTATTAACCAATGGGTTCGTCCTTTGGGCCATTAGACAGAACAATGAATGAAAGGATGAACCGTTGCACCCTTTTGTCCATTGGATGGTGATGAGAACAACTCTCAACACTCCTCCTTGGTTGAATCTTCTATAATATGATTGACATCATATAACTTAATAAAAACTCCTTTAAAAACCTTATGGGAAAATTTAAGAGAAAATAGATAGTATATATTCGTTATATGAGTATTGCCTCATTAAAAACCTTTATTAGGAAACTTTATAAAGGAAAAGAGTACAATTTTATATGATTTGATGATAAAAAATGAAGCATAGTTTACTAGATGACTTTCTCTGAATTTTGTAAATCACGGAGTCTTCGCATACCAATCCCTTTAATACATTTTTGAAATATCGAGGTTGGTAGTAATTTTGTGAAATAAATCTGCTAGATTTTCACATGATTTTGTTTGTAAAACTGTTATTTCCCCATTTTTTGTAATTCATGTGGGAAAAATAATTTAAGAGCAATATGCTTAGTTATATTATTCTTAATATAACCGGTTTGCATTTGAGCGATACAAGTTGTATTATCTTCATAGATAATTGTTGGTGATTCTAATGAACCAACATCGCATGCCCTTTATATGTGATTTATCATTCTTCGAAGTCATACACATTTACGTGAAGCTTCATATAAGGTTATAATTTCAGAATAATTAGTGGAGGTAGCAACAAGAGTTTGTTTCGATGATCTACATATAGGAAAACAAATCTTGTATATGATCTGACATTATTTTGATCAGACATATATCCAGCATCGGTATATCCTATCATGGATAAGTTTGATTTTTATGATAAAATAAACCAAGATCTTTTGTATTATTTAGATATCTTAAGATTTGTTTTGTCCCAACAAAATGCCTTTTTATTAGTGCTGCACTATGTCTAGCCAGCAAATTTACTACAAATGCAATGTCTTGTTTAGTATAATTTGCTAGATACATAAGTGCTCCTATGATACTTAGATATGGAACATCAAGTCCCAATGATCATGGGGTTTTTGATGGATATGATTTATCCATAATAAATTTTGGCAATATTTTTTCGATATATGTAGATTGGTGAATTAATATTCCTGATGGAACATGATCAAGTTATAAACCCAAACAGAATTTAGTTTTACCTAAATCCTTCATTTTAAATTCCGTCTTAAGATAATTGCTAGGTTCTATAATATCTTGTGTAATTCCAATGATGTTGAGATCATCAACATATACTGAAATAATACAGAATCCAGTGATTGATCTTTTTATAAATACACAAGGACAATCATAGTTGTTAGAGTAACCCTTCTGAAATAGGAATTCACTTAGACGGTTGTACCACATTCTACCCGACTGTTTTAAGCCATACAGTGAATTTTGTAATTTTACACAAAATTTGTTGTGATTTATATTTGGATTTGAAATATCAAGTCCTTCAGGAACTTTCATGTAAATACCTTAATCCAATAACCCATATAAGTATGTGGTCACAACATCTATTAACTGCATGGATAAATTCATTTGTATTGCTAATGATATTAAATATCGTAATGTTATTCCACTCATAACCGGAGAATATGTTTCATCGTAATCGATATCGGGTCTCTGTGTGAACCCTTGTGCTACAAGTCTCGCTTTGTATCTCACCACCTCATTGTTTTCATTTCTTTTATGAACAAAAACCCATTTCGATCTAACGGGGAAAACATTTTGAGGAGTAGATATTTCGAACGCGGGGACTCCATGCCGGGCTGCCATGATTGAAGGGGATGTAGCCGGAGGCCCGTTTCGTTGTGGTGCCGGATTGCCGGTTCGGCGTCCTAGCCCCGTGGTGGTGCGCCATGTCGGACGACGAGTCAATGTAGTGCACCAAGTCGCAGCGGGGCAGGGGCAACGGAGGGCCGGTGACGCTGGGACTTGCTATGCCGGAGTGTGACAGAAACACAGGTGGCCGGCGGTGACGGGAGCGCACTTGGCCGAAGCGGCGCGGGCGGCGGCGGGGGCATGGCTAGCCGGAACGGCGTGGAGGCAGCTGGCTGGGACCGGCTGCATCACCCCGCCAGACTGTTGAAGAAGAAATCATTCCTTCAAAGAAAAAACAAAAACTACATATTTTACCTTTTTCCGTGGGAAGGATAGACCTTGGGAGAAGGAGCGTACGAACTCACGAGAAAGCAAGTGCTGATAACGTGTTAAAGTAGAAAAATGCACAGTGTTTGCAGTGAAAAATGAATCTTTATTAATCTTTACGGTGTATGGTACATCGAGTATTTATAGAAGAATAAGAGACGCAAACAGTTATTAACCAATGGGTGTGTCCTTTGGTCCATTAGACAGAACAATGAAACGACACATCCTTTTGTCCATTGGGCGTTCGGATAAAATGACACACCCTTTTATTCATTGGGCGCTTGATAAACCGACGCGTCCTTTTATCCATTGGACGGTGATGATAACAAGTGTCTAACTCTTGGGTGGATTCACGTTCACGTTTTTGTACAGGTGTGGAGAATTAGTCAAAATGTCGCTTCACGCACAATAATTAGGTTTACAGATGCTCCTTTATGTATAATATTAATTAGATGTGTCATGTGGAGGAGTGAGTTTTTGTCAAGTCCAACCTGGAAATGGCATATATTTGTTGGAGTCATAAACAAGGGTAAAAGAATCATCTCTTGCTGAGTATCTGGAGATAATATAAGAGCTAAATACTTTATACTTGTAGGATCAGAATTAGATGTCACCCTAAGATTTATCACATGTTTCTGTGTTGATTTGATTACATCAAATGAGAAAAGGGCATATATGATATAGGGTTATTAGCCTACATGCCACTGTTATTTTTCAAAACGCCAAAAATACCATTACTATTCGTCTATTAGCCTACATGCCATTATTATTTCAGATTCACTCTTGTATGCCATTTAGGCCCACATGCAGCATACTATATTTTACAAATGCCCAGATTACCCCGCACTGTTCATCTTCTTCCCTACACTTTGCCATTCCGTATCTGCTCCTCCATTCCTTGCCCACGGCATTGACAGGAAAGACGCCATCAACAACATCCTTCTCGTGCTCGGCTTCAATGCGTTCGACGGCTTCTCGGTGTTCATGCCATTCCTAATCTTTGAGGTCGGGAAGGCCGGCAGGGATGGGTTGCGGCTTCCACTGCGGGAGGAGGTGCGACGCGTTCTGGGTGACGACGGCGAGGTCGGCTTCACGGCGGTGCGGGAGATGCCGCTGATGTGGTCGACAATGTACGAGGTGCTCCGGATGCAGGCGTTGGTGCCGCTGTAGTTCGAGCAGGCGCGGCAAGACTTCATGCTGCGGTCGCATGGCACGACGTATGATCTGAGGTGGGCAAGGGCGAGCTGCTATGCGGGTACTAGCTGCCGGCGATGCGCGACCCAGCGGTGTTCGACTGGCCGGACGAATTCATGCTGGAGAGGTTCCTCGGCTACAACGAGGAGAAGCTGCTGCAGTACGTGTACTGGTCCAACGGGCTGGAGACCGGTGAGCCGTCGAATGAGGTCGTCGCCACCGCATAAGGGGATAGACGAGTGAAGAAGAAGGGCAATATAGGCAATACAAAAAAATTAATCCCACGTGCAAAATGGTATATGGGAATCGATCTCAGAATTGTAATGACATGTAAGCTAATAAACGAATAGTAATGGTATTTTTAGCGTTTCGGAAAATAACGGTGGCACTAAAGCAATTAACCCTATGATATATGTGTGTTGTGTTTCCTTGGTTGGTGATATTTTTGCGAGAGAAAAAAGGAAAGATTATCCGGCGGAAGAGTCGGAGGAGAGGAGAGCAGGATGTTTGGCGTGGCTGCTCCCTGCCGACCAGGGGGCCTCCCCGTCCTCCTCCTCCGCACCCGTCCCACCACCCTACTCCGCCTCCATTCCTTCCGACCATCACCCTCTCCATCCCTAATCCCATGGAAGCGCCGCCCCGCCGCCGTCTCCGTCGACGACGACTTCTTCACCGTCGACTACGATCCAGATGACGACGAAGAAGAGTCTGATGAGGGTTCGCCGTGGGAGGGCGCACTGGTGTACCGGCGCGACGCCGCGGTGCACCACGTGGAGTACGCCACCACCCTCGAGCGCCTGGGCCTTGGCGACCTCTCCTCCCCCAACTCTCGGGCGCGCGCGGCCACCATGGGCATCCTCTCCACCAAGCCACCCGGGGACGGCAACGAGGAGACGCCGGTGCTCGTGTCCGTCGACGTCGCCAGGCGCCGTGGCCGCCTCCGCCTCGACGGCATCGTGCGCACTGTCATCACCCTCGGCTGCTACGGGTGAGCGCCGCCCGCCCGACATTACATAAATATAATATATTTCACTTAATTTGCAACTGTACTCTACTTCTTCTATCATAATTCATAATGCACACTTGAGTTTAGGCTTTGTGCGATTTTTCACTTGAATTAAATACTCATTCTGCATTCGCCAGTGGCTACCAGTGAACTACATTGAAGTGCTCCGTACAGTCCTACAGCTAATTAGTTCATCTTGATTCTTGACTTAGATGAAGGGCAATAAGGGAACCGGCTGCTGCCTCTAAAAACTCTAGTTTTGTGTTACACTAGTCAAACAATAGAAACTGTTTTATAGGTCATGAGAATAAATTTGGTTATTGTGTTTGTGACTCATCAATAAAGTGTATTGTATCTTTTTTTTAAAAAAAAAACAATACAGCATATCTTTTTGCTCACAAGCACTGTTGAAGACGGAAAGTATCCAAAATTATAGTTAAACTGAGCTGTGCTTCTGTCAAAACCTGGAAATGTTGTAGAATTAGTAATTGCATAACTATATACGGAGGATTGAATATAAAGCTAGTATAATATTCAGTTCACTGCTCCAGGTGACATCAGTATAATTGACAGCAATAGATGAATTGTCTGGAAAGGCTAGTTTGGCTTATCTCTTGCAGAACTTGAGCAAGGTTGTTGGTTCTCTACTGAAATGCGTTTTCAGGTGTGCTGAGCCGGCGCCTCAAGGTATATTTGCGAATTTTTCCCTCCTACTGACTGAAAACCGAGTAGAGGAACCTGATGTGGTTGATCTCGGTACAATATATGAAGAAGACCAAACCAAATCTCCTCTGCTAACCGGCAACCAAGATGAAGACGATGAAGACATAGACTGGGATGACCGGCTGTATTTTCCAGCTGGTGAAAAGGAGATGGATATCTCAAAGCACATCAGGGACATCATTCACTTGGAGATCACACTTGATGCCTTCTGCAGCCCCACTTGCAAAGGTCTGTGCCTTGGCTGCGGCGCAAACCTCAACACGAGCAGCTGCAACTGCAGCACAGAAAAACTACAGGTCAAGAACGTTGAACGGCGAGGACCTCTCAAAGACCTGTTGAAGCAATTGCAAAGATGATGTAAACACAGCGAGGGAAATTGTTTATCTAGTGATATGTAATGCATTGTACAAGTATTCTGATTTCTATTTCTTTTTGAGTTCATCTCCTACTTTGGATCGGGGTCAAAATCTTGCCCCCGTGACTTGTGCTCGAGGTATCTGAGAGTTGAGCATCCCACAACCCCACACACGCCCCCACAGCATCAAACAAAAATTTGAGACAAAATTCGAAGATAAAAATGAAACAGTAAATCTGGAGGCAAGAGCAGTGTATTCTTAACCAGCAAAGGCTCCACTTGTTATCATCTTAAGCACTAATGAATAAATACAAGTACATTGTGTAACCTGTTTAGTCATTTTAATTTAATTAATGATACAACACAAGTAGGAGAGCACAAGCCCACACTAGAGTTACAAGCAGCCGCTTGGCTGAAACACAAGCCAATTTTGCCTCCATCTTTATCTTCCTCCCAACTTTATTAGCTCAAGTCTTCAGCGCAGTGAACTAAAAGTATCTAGCGCCAGAACACTAGAGATCAAGATCTTGGGAGGAATACTGGATATCCTTTTTAGCTCATCACAGTCGCACACCTACATGCTGCTCGCCTCAAGAGATCATCACGCCCACTTTGCGCGCAAAATCGTCATCGTCCTCCAAATCATCGTCTTCATACTCTTGGTAGTCATTATCCTCCTCAGCATTAACATCAGCCATCTCGTAGTCATACTCTTCCCCAGTCTCTAGCTCTTGCTGCTCCTCCAGCTCTTTGCTGGCATCGCCTGCAGCTTCAGCAGCAATCTCATCAACAGGAGTCAGGCTATGGCCATACACCATATCATCTTCTGGTTGGAAGGCTTCTTCTCCATCCTCCTCATTGTTCATCCCAACTACCTCATCCTCAATGTTTCGCAAATTATTCGGAGATCCTTCTTCATCGCCTGCAGTGCGTCCATCCTTGCTGTCAGAATTGGTAGCATTTCCAGAATCCACCTCTCTTTTTCTCTTCAAGATCGCACTTAGTGGTTTTGGGCCTTCAAACAGAACAGAGTCTTTGACGGCAACTATTTCAGATGTCATACGAACTGACCCTGCTAAAGAACCAGCACTCTTGATAGCATGTCCACCTGAACTACCTGCAACTTTCTTTGCTTTCAACTCTGCAAGGCTCTTTGGGCCAGCAAAGTTCAACGATTCAGCATCTTCACCACTATTTGCTTTTGCCAAAGAACTTTTCACATTACCAGGAACATCCTCATTTGGTCTAGTCTTTAGCCTATCATGAAGCTTTCCTCTAAGATCTGTCTGTTTGGGTGGTGACAATCTTGCTCGAGGCTCTCTGTCTCTCTCTTTCTCTGTCTGTAAGCCAAGTCTGTCAAATGATGTTTCTGCAGGAAGTTTTATTCTACCACACAATCGAGAGCTTGAGAGGCCATCATGGGTAGACTGCTCTTCACCATGCCAGCGATAACGGTCATGGTGACCATCCTCATGATAGATATCATGCAGATCAGAGACCTGCCCTGATCTCGGATTATTGAGCCTTCTTTGCTTTAATAGTCTGTGGCGCAAATCTGAATTGTCTGCAGTCGCAGGCATAGGATCTCTCTGAGGAAACCTACTCTCTGACAACAATTTCTCAGCTGTACTTCTGTGTGACCTTTCAAATCCATAACTACCATGAGTTTGCTTAAGCATCCTGATGTGCTGATCCCCATTGGTATGGCGGAAACTATTGTGGTCTCCCTTGAGTGACTGATCATCATCATCACCACCACCACCACTGACGAGAACGCCGGAACCAGCTGACAGTTCCCTCACAAATTCGCCCATTTCTTTACCATTCTCAGCTAAATCATCTCCAGCTGAGAGTGGAGGTCGGTAATTCTTTGTTACACAAGATGGCACATAAGAAATATATTTATTGTGACTCTGAATATTTTCTAATGAGTGACCACCCCTGTTTGTCAGATTTTGCTTCTGAACTGGTTTACCATTACGAGCACTGGCCTTAAGCTTGTCAAGTATAGCAGGAGGTGTATTCTGCTGAGCAGAAAAGTTTGGTTTTGTCCACGAGTTCTTCAACTGAGGATGAGGCGCCAAAGCAGGAGCAAAAACCTTCACTGTCTGCTGAGGAGCAGGACTTCCAGCAGCAGCCTGTGGCACATGCAAGAAGGCACATCTGTCCCCTTTTACACACATACCCTTCTGAAAGTAATAACATGGAACGCCTTGCTTGGCTGCGACACTGGCAGGATTAGATACCGGAGCTTGAGCAGGCACAGAAACCCGTGGTGCAGATTGTTGAGAAGTCCGTGGTGTTGCAGGTGCTCCTAGCAGGACATCCAATGGCTACAAGTAAAGCAAGCTTATTAGTTATCAGTCCCAGCTGTTCATAATATTTGAGTATTATCATGTGTACAAGAATTGTTGCCACAACAAAAAGTCATTTGCACAAACTTATAGAACTTAGGAAAAATCTACTTTACCCCCTGAAGTATTACCCTATAGATGAATTTTATCCCCAACTAAAAAACAAGACTCTTAATCCCCCGAACTAGTCTATATCAGACAAACAACCCCCTCGAGCGGTTTACTGCGGTGGTTCTGCTAACGTGGCAGTCCACATGACAGGAGACGCTGAGGTGGTTGTCCACGTGGCTGTGTGTTGGCATATGAATAGTGGGATCCACTTGTCAATGAAACAGAAAAAATTCTTTCTTTCTTTCTCTTTCTTTCATTCTTTTCTTTTCTTATTTCCTTCTTTATTTTCTTCCTTTCTTCATTTTTCCTCTAGCCGATAGCCGATGTCAACGCCTGGTTGGCCACACGTGGAGCTATGCCTTCCACTGCTCGCGAAGTTGTGCTTGGCTGCCACCCACCGCCTACCACCACGCCCGCCATCACGCAGAGCTACGCCTAGCCACTGCCCATGTGGCTGCACCCGACTACCGCTTGCCAGCACGTGCTCGCCCCGCTCCTAGCCACCGCTCGTAGAGTTGTGCTCGAACGTCGCCCACAGCACATGTTCGCTCACGCTCCCTGCCAATGCCGGCGTGCCGCGCACCCCGCACCCAGCTGTCACCCACACATCCCGCACTTGAGTGCTTATACCCCCTCTTGCCCGCGCGCCTACCACAGCGCCTGCGCAAGGTCGACGCTTGCTCATGCCCGCCACAGAGCCCGCACACGGCCAGCGTTTGCCCACTCCCGCCGCCGCTCCCACCGCAGCCGCTCCCACGCACGGGCGGTGGCCAACATGAGGAGAGAGGAATAAAAGGAGGAAGAGGAGAGAGGAAAAAGCAAGAAAAAGGAAGGAGAGGGGGCCACTTGTTAGTAACTTAAACCATACCATATCAACACTTTTTGTCCACATAGACTACCACATCAGCACAAAACCACCAGCACGACTGCCACATCAGTGCAAAACCGCCAGCACGACTGCCACATCAGTGCAAAACCGCCAGCACGACTACCACATCAGCAAAACCGCCCTATGGGGTTATTTGTCCAATATAGATTAGTTTGGGGGGTTAAGAGTCTGGTTTTTTAGTTGGGGGCAGCATTCGTCTATAGGATAATACTTCGGGGGGTAAAGGAGGGTAAAGTAGACTTTTCCTATAACTAAGTGCTGGTCTGTTTCACTAAGGTACTAACTCATTAGAATTGCAGCAGTTTTGATTCAAGATGGACAGAGAGCAATGGAGTACCGGATGCCTGAATGAACATTTAGGATTAGCGCAGTTGCCATTGAACCAATACCAACAGTCCCTAGGATTCACCCTGGCAGCATCGCTATGACGGTACTCACATTCACTTCCCTGAGCAAAGGAAAAAATATGATGTCAGCATATTCAGATAAAGAACATTGCCGTGAATCAGCAACGTCATTGGAAACGACAAGGAAATAAACCACTGGCTTGCTAAAACTGACGATGATACATATTTGCAGTAATACCCAGTCAGGCCAGTCAATCGTCTAAAATGGAAGCTTGCATATATGCATACAGAAGCAGTATTTAGATCCAGAAAAGAGAATTTGCACGGGCAAAGTATTGATGGAAGTAAGTAGACAATACTAATATAAACTATACTAGCCAAGCAACGGATTACTTCACATAGCTAGAGAAACTGCAGTTTGGTGGCACTAGCTAGGATTTCCCCCAACACAAGAGGCGTTTTATGCATGAGATCCCTGCACGACCTTGAGCTAAAAAGTAAAAACCTAGGATGGCTGGGACAAACGGGCGAGGGGCAACGCAAGTTTAGTTTTGTGTATGTGAAGATAAAGGGTAAACAAATCTCTAGTATACTGTACCGTCCCTCTAGTCTCTAGAGATTCTATGCAAGAATTTATGAGAACCATATGAGTATACGACAGATCGAAAGGGGATATGGGGGTGGCAGACGAAAGAAGTGGCAGATCGGAAGGAAATCGAGCTAGAGGAGAGGAAAGCAAGCATAAAGGGGAAAGAAGAAGAAGACCTTTTTGCAGGTCAGCGGGGAGGCGAGGAAGTAGATGCAGTCGGTGCTCCGGCGGCGGCGGGCGTCGACCTCGTCGACGGGCGGCGGTCGCACGGCGGAGTCCATGGGCGGCGAGAAGAGAAGGATTGATTCTTTTGTTTCTGTGGTCGTCGTCGTCGGGAGCAGCGGAGAGGGCACTAGGTCTCAGGATTCCCGTAGTCCCTCCAGATCTGCCCTTCTCGGTCCCACCCAATCCCAATCTATTCTGCCACTCCTGCCTGCTCTTCTTCTCCTACACTTAAAAAAAATATTTGCTAGTTTATAAAAAAAATTGAGTTTCACTAATTTACTAAATTGTTATAATCTATCTACTGGATTGCTATAATCCAAAACTGAAACATAGATCCTTCTCCGAGGCTCTCACGCTGGTGGCTTCGTCGTGCCATCACACCCATAGGCCATTGTTGAAGCCATGTCTCATGTATGTGGCTCCATGGAGCTCCTATGCCTCTTTGTCATCGAGGCAACCATTTGGAACGCACTACAAGAAATATTTCTCAAACTAAATTTTCCAACCAAATAGCTTACAACTACAATTAGGTCCCACCATATTCCTCAACCAAACACTGACACTATTAAAGTAAACGAACATGTAACAATAGTGAAGAATCAACACCAAGCATAGATAGCAACACACGTCCAATGTATTGATACCGATTAACCCTCACAACTTCACTAGTAGATGCAGAACACAGAACACACTGGACATAAAACAAGTGGGTCGATGGGAGATCACCGAAGCTCCGGCGCCGGCAAGGAGCCCAGCTGAACTCCAGGTAATCTCACCCCCTTAGGGAAAGATTTATTCCTGGATAAAACATCCCAGAAATCACTCCTAGGCCTTTATAGATCAGGCTAACAAACAAGGGAAACAAACTCCTAAAATTAAGGGATAACCAAACTATTCTTATTCAAAACAAGGCAATTTAATTAATTCAAAAGCTGCCACTTACCTAGACCCACACCCTTAGGCGCCACCCCCTTGCTATGCGCCAGCCCCTTGCTGTGCTGCTTTACGACGCACATATTTGCGCCCAACAAATGCATCGATAACATTACCCCCATCTCTGACAAATAGCGCGTCCTCGAGTTGTACTTCTGGAAAACGATGTTTAAAATCTTCAAGTTGTTCCCATAATGCATCTGTTGCCGCTTGACCCAACCAATGAACCAATAACTCCCACACCCTTTATTCAGGCGTGTGCCCAGACCACCTTTGATGGTGTAGGTAGAACCTTGCCGTGCAGGATTTGTGGCAGGGGAACTACTTCCTGTGGCACCTCCCCTTCAAACTTCTTCAGGAGCGCTACATGGAAAACATTATGAATGTGTGCCTTCTGTGGCAACTTCAATTTATACGCCACCTCCCCAATGTGTTGCAGCACCTGATACGGCCCATAAAACTTAGGTCCCAACTTGGATGGCGCCACCATGGTGACGTTCACTGCTGACCGTTGTTGTAGCTTCAACCAAACCCAATCCCCCACGTCGTAATGGACATCCCTCCGATGTTTGTCATAGGTGGCTTGCATAGTAACTTGGGCTTGCAACAAACGATTCTTAATGTCCTCCAGAAATTCATCCCGGGCAATTAATTGCTTGTCCACGGCCGCCACGCGTGATGTCCCTTGCGGGTATGATCTGAGCGTCGGGGGCTCCCACCCATACACAATGCGGAAAGGGGAACACTTGACTGTTGTTTGATAAGATGTATTATAGCAATATTCTGCCCACGGCAGCCACTACAACCACGATTTCGGACTGTCCCCTGCCAAACAGCGGAGATACATCACAATGACTCTATTAACAACCTCCGACTGTCCATCTATTTGTGGGTGAAACGCGGAACTCATCAATAGCTTAACTCCAGCAAGGCGGGACAATTCAGACCAAAATAAACTAGTGAAGACTGTGTCCCGATCACTCACAATGGAACAAGGGATCCCGTGTAGTCAGACAATCTCCTTAAAGAACACCTTGGCCACTGATGCAGCGGTATAGGGGTGTCTGAGAGGAATAAAGTGAGAGAACGTTGAAAATCTATCTACCACAGTCAGAATTACTGATTTGCCTCCCACTTTAGGAAATCCCTCCACAAAATCCATCGAGATATCACTCCAAACCTCCGATGGTACTGGTAGAGGTTGTAGTAAACCAGCCGGGTGAAGATGACCGGTCTTATTTTTCTAACAAGTCGAACAGCCCCGCACAAACTCTTGAACCATGTTGTTTGCTCTAGGACTATAGAATGTTGCCCTCCAGCGATGCAGCGTCTTTTCAGTCCCTTCATGTCCACAATCATGTGCATCTGCAAGAGTCAATGGAGATATGGATGAAGCTGCAGGAACAAAAACCTTGCCCTTGAAGAGCAGCAAACCATCTGCAATTGTCCACCCTTCCTTTGATTGGCCGGACAACACTTTGGCATGAATTTCAATCACCTGTGTATCACTGCCAGAATTTCAGCCACCTATGTATCACTGCCAGCCTCCTCACGCAGTGTATCAAACAACTAAAAATGTGGTGCTAATATAGTGTGAATGGCTGCTGCATCCTCCTCTCGGCGGGACAAGGCATCCGTAGCCCCATTCAGCTTTCCTGGGCGGTACTCCACCGAAAAGTCATACCCAAAGAGCTTGTTGACCCCAGTGTGTTGCGGAATTGTTGATAGCCGCTGGTCCAAGAGAAATTTGAGGCTATAGTGGTCAGTATGGACAAGAAATGCACGTCCCCACAAATACGGTCTCCAGTTGCGGACTACTTTGACCAACCCAATTAGTTCCTTTTCATATGCCGGCAACTTCTGATGATAGGGCACTACTGCTCGGCTGAAATAAGCAATCGCCCCGTCCTCTTGATGTAGCACCGCACCGAACTTGAACCCAAATGCATCGTAGTCCACAACAAATGCGGAAGTGAAATCTGGCATCTACAGAAGTGGTGATGTCATTAGTGCCTGTTTGAGCTGAAGAAATGCCTATTGAGCCTCCTCCAACCACCGAAAAGCCACGCGCTTTAGTAGGGCTGTAAGGGGTGCTGCTACAGTCCCATACTCCGTAATAAATTTACGGTAATATCCTGTCAAGCCAAGGAAATCGCGCAGAGCCCACAGTGAGTGAGGCCGTGGACAAGACTCCACTACTGAAATCTTCTCCGGATCCATGGCAACTCCTTGATCCGATATAATATGGCCCAAATAGGTGACGGACGTCGTCCCGAACGAACACTTGGACTGTTTGAGGACTAGCTTGTGTATCCTGATGATGTCAAGCACCTGTTTCACATGTTGCAAGTGTGTTGCCCAGGATGTACTAAAATCATAATGTCATCAAAGAAAACCAATACAAATTTCCGAATATACGGCCTCAATATCTCATTCATCAAGGACTGAAATGTCGATGGTGCATTAGTGAGTCCAAATGGCATTACAGGAACTCAAAGTGCCCTTGGTGTGTCCGGAAGGCCGTCTTCTCCACATCATCGGGGTGCATGCAGACTTGATGGTAGCCGTTGCGGAAGTCAAGCTTGGTGAAGAAACGAGCGCCCCGAAGCTCGTCGAGGAGCTCATCAACCACCGGAATCGGGAACTTGTCTTTCACCGTCTTCATATTAAGCTCGCGGTAGTCGACGCAAAATATCCATGTCTTGTTAGCCTTCCTCACCAATAGGACTGGTGATGAGTACGCTGAAGTGCATTCCCGAATAATACCTTGCTGCAACATATCTGAACATTGGCGCTCAATTTCATCTTTCAAGAGTTGAGGATACCAATACGGCCGGATAGCCATCGACGGTGTCCCTGGGAGAAGTCGGATGCGGTGATCGTGTCAACGTGGTGGGGGCAGGCCGCGCGGCTCCTCGAAAATGTCGGTGTAGGATTCGAGGAGGGCGGTCAGCATGTCGCGGGCCTCCGCCAAGGCTGCACATTGGGGGTCGGTGCGCCCACTCCCCCCCAGTGTACAGACCAGCCATGGCGCAAAAACTCCATCGACAGTGCACTGAAATTCCAAGGGATGGGTCCTAGGGACCGCAACCAGTGGACTCCAAGTACCAGGTCAAAGCCGGTCAAGGCCAGGCCATAGCAGGTGATGTCGAACAGCTTGGAGTCGATGGTGATCGGTAGCTTGGTGTAGATGTTGTTGTTGTAGACCTAATCGCCATTCGCCACTCAAACAGAGAGACTTGGGCATGGCTCGACCTGGAGACCCAGCCGAGACGCCACCTCCTCTTGGATAAAGGTGTGCATGGAGCCCGTGTCAACCAATGCCACCAAAGTCTCGCCTCGAATGGTCACATGGAGTTTCATGGTACTGCTGATGTCAATCCCCGTGAGAACATGGAGGGATATCCCCAAGTTTCTCCACTGCCTCCCCTTCATCTTCATTGTCTTCCAACTCCAACAAATATATCCCTTCAGCCTTACACTTATGATCAACAGTATACTTTTCTGGGCAATTATAACACTCCCCGTTAGCCCTTTTTGTTGCCAATTCCTCCGGAGACAGCCGCTTGAAACGTGGTCTGTTCTACTGTCTTGTTTTTGTTGGTTGTCCCACAACTCCTCCTTTAAGTGCTGCAGCTTGGGTCGGGGCCCCGCCTTCTCTGTGGCCCCTAGTGACTCACTGCGCTCATAAGACCGAGCCAAACTCATAGCAGTTTGCAGATGTGTTGGGGCCTGCAGTTCGACGTCGGTGCGCAGTGGTTCGCCAAGTCCTGTTGTGAACAAATTAACCTGTTGCTGCGGTGATAAATCATCACAGTGGCAAAGCAGCAATTAGAATTGGAGTTCATACTCTTCTACTATGCCTGATCTATAAAGCTCCTTCAGCTCTACCAATCCATTATGTCGCATGGGCGGTCCGAAACGCATATGAATGAAGTCCACGAACCTTGGCCAGGTGGGAACACCATTATCCCTCTCTAGACTATAATATCATTCGCTGCCACCCCTTCCAAGTGAAGTGAGGCAATCCACACCTTCTCCTCCGCATGGTGCGCATGACCCGAAAATATGTCTCACACTTATTCACCCATATCAGAGGGTCTGATTCACCCATAAAAGTGGGAAATTCAACTTCGGTCGCTGGTACCCTCCATCATCCGGGTGGCCCCGGCCACCACAGCCTCTGCCACCTTCCTCCTGGAGGCCCCTGTCGCCCCCACCTTGGGCGCCCCCTTGCTCCCAGCAGCCAGAATATAGGAGGTCATCTCCTAGCCTTCCTCCTGCCGCACGTACACCCTCTTGTCCTCCTACCCCTCCAACACGACCCCCTTGAATGGAGAGGACCTCGCTGTTGGTGTCATGGCTAGTAGGACCGGCCTCTTTCGGATCGCCGGGAACGCATTCGACTAGTGCCAATTGTCGGTCATGGGCATCAAGGCGGTCGCTCATCGTCGTCATTTGGCCCATCAACCGCGTCATTGCCCCCATGAGGAAGTCGAGCTTCTCGTCAGCGAACATTGTCACAAGATCTTGTATGGAACCGGACATGGTGTTGATGTTCCAGATGAATCTGATACCAAGTTGATACCGATTAACCCTCACAACCTCACTTGTGGATGCAGAACTCAGGGAAACAGAACACAGAACACACTAGACACGAAACAGTGGGTAGATGGGAGATCACCGGAGCTCCGGCGTCGGCAAGAAGCCCAGCCAAACTCCAGGTAATCTCGCCCCCCTTAGGGAAAGATTTATTCCTAGATAAAACATCCCAAAAATCAATCCTAGGCCCTTTATAGATTAGGCTAACAAACAAGGAAAACAAACTCCTAAAATTAAAGGATAACCAAACTATTCTTATTCAAAACAAGGCAATCTAATTAATTCAAAAGCTGCCACTTATCTAGACAAGCTGCCACTTATCTAAACCCACGCCCTTAGGCGCCACCCCCTTGTTGTGCACCAGCCCCTTGTTGTGCTGCTGCTTTACGACGTGCATATTTGCGCCCAACAAATGCATCGATAACATATACACACTGCCTCAGCCAAAAAGGATAAAAAAAAACTTATCACGCTGTATATACTGTACATCCAATGAATTTCAGTCTACAGCTACAACATCTGAAATCAAATCTGCGACCTTATGCAACTGCAGGACAAGTAAACACATTACAACATTAGAGTCAAAAAAATTGGACTAGTATATCGGAAAGTGCATATCCATCCATCCATCCATTAATTCCGGTATACAAAGGAGGGAGCTGTACAAGCTGCAGCGAAGCTATTAGCCGATGTTTGCGACAAACGGCACCAGGCGCTTGTGATCCCGTTTACGGCCAAGAGCACAAGTATCAAGGACACGGCCAAGCAGCAAGCGGGTATTCTGGAGCGCCACGTCTCGGGGAACCAACCCACCGTCTGCAGCGGCAGCGCTGCCACCGGCTTGGCCCATTGGAGTCCCAGTCCCAAAGCCTGAACCGGCGGCATACTGAAGCGGTCCACTCCTAGCCTTGAATGATGACTGCGGAAGGAGCATGCTTTGAAGAACCTTCTCCCCCATCCCGTGACTGTTGTCACCAAATCCATGATCATCGGCCTGCCCGCCAGTTACACCACTGCAGCTCCGCAGAAGCGCCTCCAGCACATTCAGTGCCTCCGCACATAGTGTGCCCTCCACAAGCTGCGACACAACATTATACACTTGCGGTATCTGGGATGGATCCACAGGGGTTTGTTGTAACAGTGATTTAAGCATCAGAAGCACCACTCTCTGGTAATCCAGAGGGCCCCTCTCAAGGAGCCTAAGCAGGTGACCAAATGCCAGAGATGAGTGCTTAGGGAACCACTCTGCACAGATTGGTGGTGACGCGCGTGCAAAGAGATCTTCTAATGAGATGATTTCCCCAAAGGAATATGCTCTGAAGACTTCGGCTAAATCATCCAATGATTTCACCCTGCACCATCCTGAGATGTTGGATGCCACGTAGTAAGTTTTCTGGTTCTGCTCTTGTAGCGGTGAAGATGACCCCAGGGAAGATGCATCCTTAGTGAGCTGCAACCCAAGCCATGGAAGAAGACCTGTGATGTGCATCAACAGCCTTGTGTCAGGATTCCCAAATATAGAATCACATGTTGGTATGGTAATCCTAGATAACACCTCAATTGCATATCCATGGCTAACTGTGGACATAAGGCCTTTCAGCACCAATGGTTGCACTCCTTCAAAAGCAGGGACTTTTCCTGTCTCTGCCACAGATAACAGTCTCTCTGAAGTAGTTCTTGACTCCAGCCTGTGGAGGTCACTTGTATACCCATTGATGTCAAACTCATCACGTGGCATGCTGGAGAGTAACACATTTTCAGTTGTCCGGTCACGGAATGCCAAGCGATCAATTACCCTACAGAATAATTCAAGCACCTGGCAATATATGTGTACATAGTCAGTATGCATCAATGCAACACAGCCCCAGAAGAGCTGTGGGTAAAGTATCACCTTCTCAGGCTCCATGTTCTCCACCATGACTTGCAGTGTCAACAATATCTCCATTGCAAACCCCAGAACAGCTGGAATAGGGTTACCCAAGCATCTGTGGATGCACCTCATAAGCAATACGCAGCTATCGCTTTTAACACTAGGGCGTAATGCACGATATATCTGGTGTGATCGACATGCCAG
Organism: Zizania palustris; assembly: GCA_019279435.1. NCBI lineage: Eukaryota > Viridiplantae > Streptophyta > Magnoliopsida > Poales > Poaceae > Zizania > Zizania palustris. The sequence continues at coordinate 43,357,135 of JAAALK010000283.1, read as the reverse complement.
GTGGCGAGATGTGCACTCCATAGCCCACCTAAGTGCTTCAGAACCCCAAGTCTCACGAAGATCCCCCTGGAAGAATATTGCGCTAACCATGCTTTGCACAAGTGCTGACAAGAGTGAAGCGCTAGGTAGTTCAGTTCGAACTAGGGTAGGATCCTCATTCTCCCACATGAGGCTACCTCTTTTAGACTGAATGTATTTTATCAAGCTCACCACATGCTGCTTATTCTCCCGCTCACTGCTTTCAACCTCATACAGTTCAAGATGGCGTCCAGCAAGTGAATAGAGGAGATTCACAAGCAAATCCTGGCAATGCTCAAGCACAATGTCTTCTGAACTATCCATGGAAACACAGGTGACATGGAACAATAGAGGTAAATTTTCACGGAAATCCTCATCATTTTCATATGCGATTTCAGCAAGGAGAATCAAAGCTATGTCAGCACGTGAAAGCAAGTGCTGGTGCCCCTGTAATGCAGATTGGAGCTCATTGGCATTAACCCCATGAATTCCACTGCCACCTTGATGTAAAATATCATCGTTTGAGTTTGGGGTATCTAAGTAGTAGTCACCACTGTCTCTGGAAACATGACGGCTCCTCATATTTCCAGCTGAGCTTCGGACACCCATCAGCGGCCCTGACATGTTCATTAATGCTGGAAGGAGCTGGCCTGATCGTCCCATAGTGGGGTTCGGAATGTTTACTTCGGGAGCCAATGGGCTCAATGGGCCAGATACGCTTCGGCCAGTAACTGCCGATGTCCGCCAGCTTAGGTTTCCGCTAACATTCCTGATTGCACCATCAAGGGAACCACGTACAAGCAGGGGGGACATGTGAGGCTGGTTGTCAACTATGGTTGCCACCTGGGAGGTACTAGGTCCTTGAGAAAACTCTAATACAATATTTGCAGAAGTATCAACCTTTCCAGGCCTGAGTGGTTCCTCATTGTCCTCCAGCATTCTCTGAGACAACTCACAGACCAAGTGATCAATGGTCTGTTGTGGGCAAATCCGAGCAAGATACAGACTAACACGTTTGGCAACTGAAAAATATGTAGCAAATGCACCAGTAATCTCTGCTGATGGATTGGCATCACGGTCCTCAATCCCTCTGGTGATCAAGAAGTTGAGAACAGGAATGATATTACGAGTATTGCTCGCAACGGTGCTCCACAGTTTCTCAATCTCATCAGGAAACTGATCACCATGTTTCCATGTCACATAGTATAGACTTTTCAGCAATCTCTCACTCCAACCAGATTCCTTTAGTCTCACAAAGTTGAGATTCTCTATCCAAGGAGCCATGCATGTGAGAACCTGATGTTGAGCAATAATGTCCACTGCATCAAGCTGGCGCTGCATAATTTCCTCACATAGATGTTCACTGAGCTCAGGATGGTCCTTGGCAAGCTTTGAGGACAGTTTGTACTGAAATTGCTGGTAAGAATCAGGCAGATTGCCAACAACAGAAGCCCGGTAATGCCCAACACCATCAGCATCATCTTCAGCCCATTCGCGGAGAGAGAGAGTCTCCAACATCTGAAGGGCACTATCACGGATCAGTTTTGTTTGATCAACCACCTTGTAGAGGATCAAGCTCAGAAGTCTCTGGATCTCACATTTTGGAATTTCCTGGCGCATGTATACTTCAGCGAGGACACTGAAATATCCATCTGATATTGAAGGATCCGGAGAATAACACTGCAAATGATTGGTATAGTCGAAATTTAACAGGTGATGGCAAGCATAAATTAAATTGTCAACATAACACTATCCAAATTGCTGAGTGAAAGCTTTTTAGTTCAACAAACTGTACATGTAACTTGCATCCCTAACATCGTTGCTAAAAGGAAATGAACTGCTTCAAGAAGAAAAACAATGATGACTAGAGGACAAAAAAGGAAATTATGTGTAATCGTAAGTTATGCAGGATAATGTAACTAATAAGATGCCACCAAATTAATAATGTGTTATTTTGAGAATGCAGCTAATCCGTGTAATAGTGTAACACACAATGGATACCATCGAATTAATCCTGAAACAAATGCAGCTAATCTATGTAACACAAAACGTAAACACAATGTAATTAGTTGGCCTGTTACAGTTCAGAAAGTAGACATAAGAAAGGAGCAAAACTTACCTGATCTATGCAAGCAGGAAACAAATCCAGATTTGTCTGCAGAATATTCTTCAATGCAGTTTTTGCTAACAGAACTCGCAAGTGACTAGTTTTTTGTTTGTCCCTTCCTCCAAAACGTCCCCCGTCAGTGTGCTTTGAATATGATGGTGTTCGAGGATCAACTGGTGAATGTCCAAAGGGTGCTTTTGGAGCTAGTTCAATGAACAAGCTATTGATCCACAATATTACCCGACCAGTCATCTTTCTTGCATTATCATCAAAGCATGCCCCATATAGTAAAGATGCAATGGCATTCATGGAAGCCCAATTGATAGCTTCCAACTGCTCAGCCATTTCCCTGTCAAATGCAAGTTTGTCAAGTGATTCCCTTGACCTATTATGTTGACTAGCTTTATATCGTTCAATTTCACGGCGATAGTCACTGTTGCCTTCCTGTCCCCATGTGCTGCCAGAATCATCACTCCAGGTAAGGAGAAGATCAAAAAGCCTCTTGCGTATTCTGTTGTCAAACCTCTCATACTTAGCATCAACAAATTCTGGAGCTAGATATCTCAGAACAGATGCTAGTGCATATCGGATAGGCTGCGAATCTTGAAAACTATCAGATGATGGCTGGCTGATTTGGCGGTATGTTTCTTCAATAAACCTTAGAAAAAGTGAACGGAGAACAGGTTTTCGAATAAGCATCCCAGGCCAAATCTTCTCAGCTATCATTCTATATATGTTTGCTACATGAGTTCGTAGATCCTCACGGCGGGACTTAGGATTCTGCAGAAACAAACACATTTGGTCATTAGAACAAGAGGTAACATGATTGTGCCTACTCATTCATATGATTTGAAGTGGTGAATTAAAGGTTTACACCCTCCAGACACATACTTTCTGTTTTGGACATAGACACATTCTTCTAACTGTAACTTTGACCACTAATGTCTATTGTATTATGTGTGTAACACCTAATAAAATTGATCTACATATATGATTCTCATATATCCAATTTAAGCATTTAAAAATATTTTATATTTCAAAAGTTTGACTGGAAGTGTGTCCAAAACTACCAAAGTATTTGTGGCCAGACAGAGCACTTGTAGCTTTTTTGTGGCCAGACGGAGCACTTACTTGTAGCTTTTTTGTGGCCAGACGGAGCACTTGTAGCTTTTTTGTGGCCAGGCGAAGCACTTATAGATTTATTATGGAAATGGCAATGTACTTTCTCATGGAAAATTGTGTGAGGACTGAGGTTACCATGTAAAATACAAATATGGATTACAATATACGGATTAAACAGGCAATATCAACTCACAGCCTAACAGGCATATGAAGAAATAGAGATTAAAAGTAGATGGCCTATCATTGTTATGCAGTAAACAATGAAACTCGGATGAAAGGTTGACAAGTTACATAGCTAAAACCATGAAAATTATTTCAGTTTGGTTTAATTAGATAAGGTATTTTAGGTTAACAATGAAAGTCATTTTTCCCAGAAATGTAGACAGGTATATGCAATAAATGCCCTCCCTTGAATATTGCCGTAGCAGAGGTAGTGTGAACTAATCTATACTACTTTAAAAGAAGCCAGTGGAGGTGAGTCTGCCACCACCACCACCACTCCTCACAGCAAACCAAAACGCTTCAGCTTCAGCTTCGTCATCTATATTTGCACGGTGTTCTTTTAATGTTGTAATTTTTTTCCCATTATAACACACGGGCACTCAACTAGTTCACTGAAATGATATACTGGCATTGGAACAAAGTTAACCTGCCGTACCTTCCACTTTGGTTTTGCTTCTGTTTCTGATGAAACATCCTCAAGGAAAGATGTAAGCTCACTAAACATGATTTCACATACTTCCAGATGTGAATGCCCAAGGGCAGCGGTAGCAGCAAGCTGCAGATAAAGAAATCACCCCAAAGGGGAAAAAGTTAGTGTGCTTTATCCATAATCAACTAAGCAATGACGAAAGTAGATATTTAGTGGAAAACCGCTACACAGCAAAATGGCATTAATACTATGTGTCTATGTTAGCTCAATATCCCATAAGCATGCAAGTCTAAGGCACTTCCATAATTCCATTGGATATTTCAAGTCAATATTGCATAGGCATGCAAATTTGTTTATCAATTCAGAAAAAAATTGCCATTGTTGTTTAACAATTGGGCATTGAGGATTTCAGTTGACCGAATCAGATTTGTGCAAAAGAAGAAACAATCAAGGAAAAAATTAGGAAACATAGGAGATGTCATTGGATAGGATAAGGAGCAAGTTACAGTACAAGTGCAATTGTGTAGTCATATGCAAGGTAAGTTAAACGCTTAGAAAACTGTAATCACATGACTTACAGCATATGATTCGGAACCATGGCGCAGGGATGGGAAAACCATATGGAAGATCTCTCTGGCTGCTCTGAGGGCAAATTCTTCCCTACTGTCAGGTGGGCAAGAGCATGCAAACATTGCATATATCAGCCATTGGTCTAGCTTAGTTTCAGTATCTTGTGATTGTTGAGCTTTCCCACCTAGTTCAACAGGAGTGATCTGTTCAAGTCTCCTAACAACTTCTAATCTGTGGGGTCATGAAATAAAGTCAATAGTAAGATGGCTGACCAAATAATTGGATGCAAAAAGCACTACTGTCTAGAAAGTGAGACCTAGCAACATCAAACAAAATATTGAGATGATATCAAATGTACATGTGAAAGGCGGCTCTTAAAGAAATAGACAAATAACCAGAAGAGGAAGGTCACTAAGTGTATCCAATCCCTAGAAAGTCATATGCTTTGAGTTCAACAAGTTAACAAAGCATACCAAAGTAAAGGTATGCATCTTTGTTAAATGTCCTCAGACTCTAAGCTAGACAACTCTGTATCAATCCATCTATACGGAGATCTCTAACATCCCTATGACACCTAATTGTATTCATATCATGAGCTTCTGGTCAAGTTTCATGAAATGTTGGGTACACAGCTTAAATAAATTCTAAGCGCCAACTTTGGGTAGTTTTTGCATACTGCAGTGAAGCACTGCCAAATTGAATCCCACAATGGAAAGTCAAGATTTCTACCAGAAGGGAAAAAAGGGGAGGCTTAACAAACTAAATCATATTACACAGAAAAGAAACCCCAAAGTCCTTGCCTTGCGTCCTGAACAGAGCTCGGGCAAAGTTCAGCTGCATATTTTACAATCTCACTGAGGTAGCGGGCCCATCTGCTTTTATCTATGCTCTCTAAAATGGATTGAAGAGTCACATCCAAGGGAACAGGATCCATCTCACGTCTGAGATCATAAGGTCGCCCAGGATCCCAATAACAGCTTTGAACAATGTCTTCCTGTGAATTTATATAGATAGATGAGCAATCAAGCATGAGAAACAGTTAAATGATAACAGTTAAAATCCTTAAGGCCCCATTGGGACAGGAATTTTGGAGGATTGAAAACATCCTCGTTTTTCTTCACAGCAAAAATCCTTCATTTCAAACAAGTCTCAAGCAGCTCAAAGAAACTTAAATCCAAACAAACAGAAATATATAAGAAAAACTAACCCCATTTTCCTCTATGATATCAATAATAAATATAGGCTCTGGTTCAAGCTTCAGTTTATTTTCACCCCATTCGTTTGCCGAGTAATCTCTGAGATCATTTTTTAGAGCTCGAACACATCGCAATAACTCCAAAGCAGTAAGCCTTATTTGAACATCGGCAGAGCTGAGAAAGACAAGGCCAACTGCATCCATTTCTGAGGCACGAAATTCAGATACATCCCTGGATCTATGAAAAGGAGACCTCTGTAGTGCATCGCCTCCTAGGCTAGAACGCTTAGCATTTTGCATGTCTTTTGCCACAAGTTCCTCAGATAGGCATGCTCTCCACAAACGCATAAGCTCTACTAAACGTCCCAATGACGTTTGAATCAAGAGAGGAAACTCGTCAGGAAGTTTTAGGATAAAGTTGGCCATTCCTTTCAACACAGCAAACCGACGATTAGGCAAGTATCGTACAATCCTGTTCAACACTTGCACTGCTTCTTCACGAACACCAGGGTCAATGCTTATGCCATGCTGAGGTATAATCTCGGTCATTTTATCATTACGGCCCACCTCTTCTATTAAATATGGTATACATTTCAGCACAGATCTGAATAGTGATCCCTGAGATTTATCCTTTGTTACATTATCTGAAAATACCAATATTAGAAATAGTGAAATATAAGGGAAACGTATAACAGCCGAACAAGCATTTGCTTCGCTCTGACATGATTTTAGTATCAACAGTTTTCAGAAGACGGATGAAAATAAATTGGCAAAAAAATAGCACTTGTCAAATAATTTGAACATTTCCTTGAATGATGAGAAGTAGAAGCATACCTATTGTAGCTTTTGATGATGTGAGAAGGGCTAGGCTATATGCCTTGTTGCAAGACCTTAAAATTGACTCGATTGCTGACTTTACTTTTGGAATATAGTGCCCAATACCAAACACTGAAATTATACGAGAAAAAAACTGATTAACATATTTTCAGAAAATATTTAAGTTCAAACAGAATGGAACTGCTCTTAAAGCAGTGTTACCTTGGAAAACATCCAGTCCAATTTGTTTGTTTGATGGAGAAACAACTATCTCAAGCAAAGCCCTAAGACCAACCACCTTTGCTTCACTTAAACTATCTGGTTTTAACAGTTCGAGGATCATATGATTCATCGCAAAATCCAGGTTGCTCTCAGCTAAGGTCATACAGAACTCAACAAGCTTATCATGCTGGACATCTTGAGTCAGTAAGCCTTTCTTCAAAATGGTGAGTAATTGAGAGGTCACACTGTCTAAATAGTCCCAAACATGATTTCTTGGCTGGTAATCTGCATAAACATTTAAGTAAAATTTCACTAGCCTGTGAAGACAGTCTAATGCCATTGATCTGTGATTCTTGTCCTGCATAATAAGAAATTAATCATAATTAGTCTTCATGCAGCACAAAGGAAGAAAAGTTTCAGAAATCAGGATCACTGTTTGATTTGATACGATAAGAATATATCATTTAAAAAATACAGTGGTGAAAAAAATGAATGTCACATGATAAGTCCTTCTTATGATCAAATGTGCATAGGCATAATCACCTTGAGATACTTATACAAGATCTCCATGTGTTGAGAAAAGTTAGTGTTGAACGCATGGGAATCACCGAGACAAAGAAGAAGAGTCACAAGGGGAAATCCAACCTGTGATGAAGATTCAGCATTAAAAATTAAAAATGCATGGGGCAACAGAAATTAATAATGCATAAAAGATGACTAATAGTGTCAGCAAGATGATAAGATAGAAACTGGAGTTTACTGTCCTATTCAACCAAAAACCCTAATATCATTAAATTAATAAATTCCGTTACCATATTCAAATTTACATATCAGGTTCAGAATTTCCGGTCCAGTATCATTAAAATCCTTTTGCACGCTAACAAATAAAGATGTAAATAAATTATCCCTAATGTGAACAAGTAATTCCATGCCTTAGCCAGCTTACTATATTGTATTGAATTTGATTGATTAGTGGTACAAATGCACAACTTGGTTGAGAAGGGAATCTAGGAAAAGTTGGGTAGATGAACTCGCGAGGTGCAAAAATGACTCCAAAATAAGATTCAAAGAAGCAAAGATATCAGATAAATTTAGCCCATTGAACCTTAATATGCAAAATAAAATAGGAAGAACTGGAAAAGGCCTCACTTGCGCAAACAGTACTGAAAAAAAAATGGAGCCACCTAAAGACAAGATTACAAGAAGAATAGCAAACAAAGTCAGGGCATACAACATTTTGTACAAACACAGAATTATATTTCAAGTCCTCAACTTACTGCAATATGTTTGCTCTGCTTATCCATCCAATACATGAGCTGGAGTCTTATTCGAGTAACAGCATCGTACCAAAGTGATAACGCAGGTTCTACACCCAGTGGAGGCCAGTGATGTTTGCCTCCCTCAGCAAGTGGGGCCAGTATACTTGAGAGCATGTTGCAGGAAGCATGTTGCATTTCACTCTTTCTTTTGTTGGGAGGACGAAGTAGAGGATTTGCTTTTGCAATGAAAGACGCAGAAGCATTCAGTCCACCCTCTGTCTTTACCTGGAAAAGTAGATTAGTAGGTATGCAATTAACTTTAAATCAAATGGCATGTCATCGTTATGCAGTAAATATTAGTTCAAAGATGATGAAGTGACCAGAGTATCAATCCTGTTGTTTGTTCTTGACTTCTTGTGTAAGTAAATGTGTTTTTATTATCAAAATATAATTATGTGAATTGAAGGTACTTTTTAGATTCAGTATAGACTATAGAAGTAAAAGCTTGGATGATTCAGATTCATCAAAGTGCTAATACCATTTGCTTGATCATAGTTTGGCACTTTGGCTAGTGGAGAATGGGTTTGCAACTAGAGCATGTAGCATACTAGCAAACAGAACATTTAGATTTCTATATGATGGTATGACAAGACAAACCAGATTGGTATTGCCATGCACTTTAAATCCTCGTCACCTCCCAACTGGCACAAAAAAAGTGAAATAATAAAGTGGTCTTTGTATTATCATACCCCCAATTTAAGGTAGCGCATCCCATTAATAATGCTGAGTGACTCGCTTCTAGCCAGAGGCGTATCAATACGTCGATTATTAAGCTCTATGAAAAACCTCTCCGTCACAGAACTAAACCTGTATGAGTAATCAGAATTTATGTAACATAGACAAAGAGGTCACATAACAATGGAAGAGCTTTCACATGGTCTTTGCCCCATGATCCATGTAAGTTAAGATGATTGAGCATACCTGATACGTGATAAAGCTCCCAAAAGTTGAGCAACAAGATCTAAGAGGAGACCTCGCAAATCAACCAAGGAAGGATACTCTACTTGGCTAACAACCCTGCAGAGAGTAAGAAATCAATAAGAAACTCAGCTTCTACAGGTATATTAAGTCTTTTTTATTCTGGCAATCAAGAAACAAAATTTTACAGAATGATAAGATTTGAGAAATTTGGCACATGCTGAAACACCAAGATACCAAACATTTGTTGTACATGATGTGCTATTTTGATGAGACATAAAGCAAAAGTTAAAACACATTTAAGAGGCACGGCGGGTATGGATGTGTGTTCTTTACTTCTTTACCATATGAAAACATTGATAGAAAGGGAAGTCATGTCTCACCTGTCTGCATTAATTAGCCAATCAAATACAAAACTTTCCAGACCATTCCAAAGTTTCTCTAGACAAAATAATGCAGCTAGTTAGCCAAATATTGAGAAAAGCAACCATGCAAATAGCACACAGAAACAAAAGGGGTGTGTGTGTATATAACAACCTGTTATTCCCTCTTGTGGGCAATACTCAGCAAAACGGATGCAGGCTGAACAGAATATGCACTCAACAGCAAGCTGGGGTAAGGGGCAAAAAAGGACACAAAGATTTTAGACAAGAGGATGCCATTGAAAAAATTAAGGGAGTAGATGTTTGAGATATCAGGGATCAAATATCTGCTAATGACTATTTGCAGCTATGGAATAATTTATATGTACAGAATGCAAGTCTAGTGCCGCTTACTAAGATAACAAACTACAGTGGAAAACAAAGTGGTTCTTTATAAGGAAAGGGAAAGGACAATCTACAACAAACCTTCTTCTGGAATGTTGACGCGTCATTCGCACCTTTTGGTGACTCACTGTCGAACAGTGAAGAACAAGACTTCAGTAATAAATAGAAGAGTGCAGAGAGTTTCTACTTTCTAGCATTGTTCAATAATGATTTTGAGGAAGTGGTAAGCACTAAGGAATAAGAGTATAAGACTGGAGCTTTCAAACTCAATGTGATTAAGAATACCTTTCTCTCCAACGAAGAAGAGCTTCAAGAAGAGGCAAAGGTGTGTGCCTAGCAACCATGGCAAGTGAATCCAATACTTGCTCATAGCTTGGATCAGATGGCCGGAGGTATTGCCCATCCTGTTTATTTTCACAATTAGAATATTGGTGTCTGGTGTACTTTATATAGTAGTAGTACCATTTTCCCTGGTATTATATCTAATCAATTTTGAAATTGTTCACTTTCCAAGTAAAAATATGCCTAAAAAGAACAACACAATGTTGAGCGTATAATGCTTTTATGCTCTCCAGAAAATGAAGAATAAATATCTTAAAGTAATACTATTAGTACCGGAGTAGTGGATGGCTGGGTGATCAATAACCAGACCATCAATGTGTTATTTCCACTCTTACAAGAGCATAGAAGCACTGCAGAAGTACTCTAGCTGAGTAATCAACCACAGCTGCTCTTTCTCGTTGGTAGGAGGCAGAGTAGGAACTAAATAATTCCTTCTGCTTGATTTATTCCATGACCCTTGTGAGATATTTATACTCCTAATAACAATTTAATTTGCTATCTTTATCTCTATCTTTAAAACAGAAATAATCCTAACTAATCTTATCTAACTAATTCTATCTTATTTCTAACTACAGAATCATAACAGCAGAATTAATTCTGTTTTATCTCTAACAGACACACATAACAATCTCTCCCTTCCTCGGAAATCAGCTCGTCCTCGAGCTAGAAATGCGGATAAGAGAAATCAATTTCTCCTGGTTGGCTACGAAAATCTTCTCCCTTTCTCTGTATCTTTCTCTGTATGGACCTTGTTTGGCAGGGCATCCAACACAGACAAGTAGTAGAGATATTAGATTCAGTGTCGACTTTAATATCAACGAGAGCATTCTTGTACTTCGTGAGCAGATCCTTGGCCTTCTTGCCAATGTCGGAGAAGAGTCTGAATCCCATGGTGGTGGCTCAAGGAAGGGGGAAAGCCAGTGGTGCCTGGCAAAGATGTGACGCCCTGGCGCCTGGCAAGGACACAGATCTGGCCGGAGGCGGAAACGGTGTGGCGAAGATGTGATGGCGCCGTGCGGCCTGTAGTGGTCGGCGGCGCTGCTCTGTGCAGGGCAGCGGCAGCCCACGTAGCTGCTCACGGCAGTGCCATGCCGTGTAGGGGTGCGCGGTGGAGAGCCGCCCTTGATTCCCCGGCTTAGGGGGAATCCTAGACAGTGGCGAGGTGGCCCAAAGCGCGAAGACCTTGTCGACAGCGACATGGAGGGGCGTGGTGAGGGTGGCCTGCGCCACGGCACGCTCGATGGCCACGAGAGCTCCATCGTCCACGGAGAGCTCCACGAGGGACACTTGGCCCTATTGGTCCGCAACCTCCTATATGAGGATGGGGTTGAGCACCTCCCAGTCCTTCCTCTCCTCTTGTGCTTCTGCCTCCGCATCCGGCACTGTATGGAAACCTGACACACCGTAGGGGCAACCCGGCAGCATGGAGGCCACTAGAGCCAAGCCCATCCACGCCTCGAGGGCTATCAGGCGTGCATCGACGTCGGCGACGGTGAACCTTATGGGGTATTTATACTCCTAATAACAATCTAATCTGCTATCTTTATCTCTATCTTTAAAACAGAAATAATCATTACTAATCTTATCTAACTAATTCTATCTTATCTCTAACTACAGAATCATAACAGCAGAATTAATTTTGTTTTATCTCTAACAGACGCACATAACACTCGTATTGAAGGGCCGAAATGAATTTTGTGCCCTTCTATACCAAAAGAGCATACACCTCCTGATTTGGGCTGAACGTATCTGGTTTTTAACCAGGATTTCATTGTCACAATTTCCATATCAATATTGGTATTTCATATACATTTTTTCAACATCAAACAATATGAGGATATGGGCCACCATTTCTTTAGCCCATAGCTTCCACACAGCTTAAAAGTCCACCTAGATAATGACCAAAGTTCATCCACTCGTCATGTAACCTAATAATTCCCTTTTATAGTGTCACACTGCCTCGGCTCTTCTCTCATCTCCCATTCAATCCCCATGGCATCCTCACCACAGCAATTGGCATCTATCACCAGCCCACGGGACGACATGTCAACAAATTGTGTCACCTAAGGTGATTAGGTTACATCGTGATATCACTGGACCAACCTACAAAACATAATTAGCTTCACACTTGCTTCTTACCCGTTGTCATGTATTAGCTCCCCGTAACCAAGTAACCTTATCACATGGAGTTAATGGTTTAGGCAGGCACAAGGCAACTTAGATGAGGGAGTTTTGGGCAAATGGCAAAAAATGGAAAGATGGGAACATAATTATGCTATCAAGAGGCCAGCAGGCAGTTCTAGGGTTGGGACCACTGCCTTTGGTTTGGAGTGGTAAGGCCAGTCGCATCAGCGGACTGATGTTAATGTTATTGCCTAACCATAACAGCATAACACTGTATCCATGGCAGAGTTTCACAGAGAAGGTATCTCGTTAGAACGACCCCTACTCGCAGTTAGGCGGCAACAGCAAAATTACTGAAAACTGTATGGTTATAAGAAATTGTGAGAGAAGCGCATCATGCCCCCAGAAACATGACCAAATAATCAACATTATCTGATATCACGTATGACACATGTTGCCGGAGCACAAATGGCAAGTAGCGAGCCCATCAAAGCACCTAGCATTTTCCAACAGTGTTTCAGCACAACTAAATGAAATGCAACGTTTCGTGCTCGCAGACACACATGAGCGGTCAACTTGACAGAGAGCGAAGTAGTAATAGCATGGTCGAATGACAATGATCCTGAGCCACTATAGGACCTCTAGCATTGCCGGACTGTGCACTGAACATGGGGGCGGGGGGGCAGCTGGAATCCCTAAGTGGTTGGAAGAGCTGGTTACCGATTCGATTTGGAATCCAAATTGGGATGTAAATTAAGGCTCCAGTGAGATGAGAAGGCTAAAAGCTAGTAGACCGGAAATGGAACAAATCGCAGCGTCCAGCAGGCAGGCGATCTGGAATGAACCCTAGGTGGCATGCCAAGAACCAAAGAGCGTGAGTCCCGATCACATCTATCTATGAGGGCACATTCGTAAGCGGTAACATCTGGCGGGATGCGAGGGAATTCCGAGAGGAGAGGGCAGCAGAGAGAGAGAGAAGGGGAGGAGGGGGGGCACCTGGGCCTGCGCGGTCTCGATGCGGCGGCGGGCGAGTGGGAGGAAGCGGGCGAGGAGGGAGTCGACGATCTGCTTGGCGGCGCCACCAGCACCCATGTCGGGCGCCGTGGACGCCGCACTGGGCGGCGTGGGGGGCAACGGCGGTGGGTAGGAGACCCCCGCGGCTGCTACGGCGGCGGCGGAGGAGAGGTGGTGGGAGGAGCGTGGGGTAGCCAGCTCGAGGTCGCGGCGGAGCCAGCAGGGGAGGCGATGCGGCTGCCCTTCCCTTCCCTTCCTTTGCCTCGTGAGCGTCTGTGTGTTCTAAAAATACATGCTCAGATTTTTCTATGCCAATTTTGAAATATGTCAGTGTCATCCCAATAAAGTTACATTTTTTTTGCACCAACTACGCTACAAAAACTACACACATTCTAATGGGCTTTTTATTTTTATCTTACCAAATAGCAACAGTTATAATATTAACTACTTCGTCTCGTTGATATTAACCTGTCTTTAATTTCTATGCTTCGTCTTACTAATATAACGTGTAAAAGTCTAAATAATTTTGTAACCATTCCTAAATATAAGATATAATTAAGGCGATATCTACATACATGCGTATCAGTGGTGGCCTACCTCAAAAAGTAAGAAAGAACTAAGGATCGATGATAAATTGATAATGGGTAGAATATTATCCACCCATATCCATACATACTCGGTTAAAGAATTTATAATCGTACCATACTGACTTACCAGTATCATTTTGGTCTCATATCCGTACTCGCCTCGCATGGATATTTGATACCCGCAACAATCAACAACATAAGTAACAAAAGTAAAATACAACATAGTTACGACGCACATAAACCATGTACAAATAAAAAAGCATGCAATGCAATGTTCATGACTAATGTCTTATTTACCTAGTTTACTTGGATTATCTCCCTCGTCATCGCTTAGACCATCATCACTCCCTTCTGAAACTTAATTGATTCTTGAAGCAGTGAAATTATCAAAAAAACTGTCTAAAGCATGACAGCAAGGAATAAAAAGTAATGAAATATATTACCGAAAACAAGTAAAAAGTATAAGTTTGCAATCAAACATCATCTCAATCCCTTTTTGGATCTCTTGGAGGCAACTCCAAAAGGTTCCAGGGTTAAGTTAACACTATTTTCATCTGGTAGAAACATTTACAATAATTCAATTAATACATTGAAATGAAAAGATTACAATAGTATGAAATTATGGATATCTCCGTCTTTATATTTGTTTCGTAACCAAAATTTGTAAACACATTAATGCCTCCAAAATATCAGGAGTTAGTCTGTTGTGATGCGCACTAACAACCATTCCACTAGTGATGAAGGCGGACTCAGATGCAAATGTGTTAACTAAAATAGCAAATATATCATGTGTAATCTCACAGTGTAAGATAACGTATTTCGGCCATCACTTCCCACAAATCTAAAATATAAAAGTTCTCCATTAGAATTAAAATAAAAAGGTCAGAATGATTGTTTTCATGTTTTGTACTGCTATGGCATACTCATAATACTACACATCAATAACTATAGTTTATAAAAATATTAATTACGGAATACATAATATTACATATATAGCTATGGTTGCTTGCTATAAATATCTGAATTTTACATCTTCAATTGCTTGTTACATAACATAGTTAAAAACCATAACTATAAGAACTATGTAAATGCAAAGTGGAATGGTTAGTGTGAGTTGGATGTACCCTTGCCCCATTCTCCATTCATGGCCACTACCATCGTCGGAACCCTATATATAATATTGCCGTGGACGACGGTGTCGTCGGTGGAAGCAGCTAGCGGCCACAGCCAGATAGAGGCTACAACAAGCGACGGTTCCGTTCCATTTCCATACATGCAAGTACAATCTCCGTGTTGCCGGAGAAGCAGTTGGATCGCTTAATGCGATTTTGCGGGAAGCTCCATAGCCACCATCGCCGCAAGCCTGCAACACCAACACTCAACACATGGCCTGGCCTGGGCGAAAGAAGAAGAAGAAGAACAAGTATTGCCATTTGCCAATACAACTCAACAAGTATAACAAAAGTTTACGAACGGCACTAGTTTAGTGCTGGAGATATCTGGGAGTTGGTGCTATAGGACATTTTTTTCTTCCAAATTTAAGAAACACCCTAATAGAAAAAACGTAAACTAGATAGAAATTTTTTGAAATGATATAAAATTTCCAAAAAAAAACTCCAATTCAAACAAGTCAAAGCTTTATAGCGGGCCGAAGAATTAGTCCAGTTGAATTGAATGAGAAGGCCTAGGCCTGGCCATCCCTCCGGCCTCCGGCCTCCGGCCTCCGCATTAATGGCCAGGGACGGGAACACCCACAAACTGTGCTACTACTTGTAGCGCTACCTTGTCCCCGCCGCGCCCCGCCTCTTCAGTCTTCCCATCGCCCGCCGACACCATGCCCGTGCCCCCATGCCTCTTCCTGCTCCTCCTCTTCCTGCCTCTGCCTCACCTCGCCGCCTCCGACGCCGACGCTCTGCTCGCCCTCAAGTCCGCCCTCGACCACACTGACCGCCTCCCCTGGCGACCCCAAACCACCCCCACATTCTGCTCTTCCTGGCCCGGTGTGCGCCGCTGCTCCCCGTCCGCCCGCGTCACCAAGCTCGTCCTCGAGAACCTCAACCTCACCGGCGTCCTCACCGCCCACCTCCTCTCCCCGCTCTCCGAGCTGCGCGTCCTCAGTCTCAAGTCCAACGCCCTCACCGGTCCATTCCCTGCCGAGCTTCCCGCCGCGCTCCCCAACCTCAAGCTGCTCTACCTCTCCGCCAACCGCCTCCACGGCCGCATCCCGCCCACCCTCGCTCTCCTGCACCGCGCCACCGTCCTCGTCCTCTCCTCCAACCGCCTCTCCGGGGAGATCCCCCGCTCCCTCACCACGCTGCCGCGCCTCACCTCGCTATTCCTTGACGGCAACCGGCTCACTGGCGCCCTCCCGCCGCTGCTGCAGCCCACGCTCCGCCTGCTCAACGTCTCCGGCAACCGCCTCACCGGCGAGATCCCGCCGGTTCTCGCCGCAAGGTTCAACGCCTCCTCCTTCCTTGCCAATGCCGCGCTCTGCGGGCCACCGTTGACCACCAGATGCGTCGGGCCCGCTCCGACTGCGGCGGTGGCGGCGGCGGCATTCGCGCCGCTTCCTCCACCCCGCTCCAATAGGAGCCGCCGCGGAAAGAACGCGGCCATCGTGGCCGGTGCGACGGTGGCAGGAGTCGTGGCGCTGGGCATCCTGGCGGCGGCGGCGGTGATGGCGTCGCGGCGAGGGAGGAACAAGCGCGTGGCTGGCGACGTGGACAAGGGCGCAATTCCGGACGAGCAGCAACAGGTATGGGGCCGGTGGGCATTTAAGATTTGATTGATTACTTGGTTGGCTGGTTAAACTGACTTGTTTAATTGCGGCATTCAATATCAAACTGGATTAACTAGGAGCAGCAGAATGCGACGGCGACGGCGACGGCGGCGGCAGCAACAGCAGCGGCAGAGACGGGGCTGGACTTCTCGTGGGAGCGGGAGGGGATCGGAAAGCTGGTGTTCTGCGCCGGCGTGGCGGAGATGTACAGCCTGGAGGAGCTGCTGCGCGCGTCGGCGGAGACGCTGGGCCGCGGCGAGGTGGGCAGCACGTACAAGGCGGTGATGGAGACGGGGTTCATCGTGACGGTGAAGCGCATGCGCGAGCCGGCGGCGGGCGCGGCGGAGCTTGGCCGGCGCGCGGAGGAGCTGGGACGGCTGCGCCACCCCAACGTGGTGGCGCTCAGGGCCTACTTCCAGGCCAAGGAGGAGCGCCTCCTCGTGTACGACTACTACCCCAACGGGAGCCTCTTCTCCCTCCTCCACGGTAAACTATTAATTCATGGCCAGCCATCTCGATTATCACTAGCTACATTCCTCCTTGCTAGTAGCTCAAATGTCACGTTGAAAAATGATTTACATCTACGTGCCACCCACAATTGATCGACCGTATTAACATTAGCTCGCTAGTACATTTTTAGAGTGAGAAATCAGATCTACGTAAGTACTACTCCACCAGTGAATAGTACTAGTGGATCGATCACTGCATTTATTTGGACTGGACAAATCGCCACCCGGGCAAGGATATCTCAAATCTCAAAATAAGAAAACAGACAGATCGGTTGATCGATCACGAACAAAGAAAGATATTGCTAGTGTGTTTTCTTCCTTGGCTTTTCGTCATGACAATTCACACCGAGGGAGGAGGTCTTTTCTGTGTCCTATTGACACAAATATAAATGCAATTACTCCCTCGTGAAAAAGGACGGCTGCTTGCCTTGTTGCATTGCAAATTGCAATGCCTGGTCTCTTCCTCGTGCATTCTTCATCGTAAAGTTTGGGTACACGCCTGGCCTGGCTATCCTTTTTCTACAACAAGCTGTCTGGGGATGACTAACATGTACACCAAAGGCAGTGTGCCACTTCAATTCACGCGACTCCCACCTACTCTACTAGTATAGGAGGAGTAATTGGTACACCACCAGCAGCAGCTAGTACAACCAGATGTACAACGCAATAACTGGTGCCCTGCCCATTCTTTTTTCTTACTAGGTGTAAAACACACACTCTGAGTTGGTGGGATCATGGGGAAATTATCAAGTGAAAAGCAACCATGCTTCTGCTAAGAACCTCTTTCAGAAAGAGAGAACCCATTGACTAATTGTACCAGTGGTAAATCATATCCACATAGGATCTTAGGGAACATCCCATGTATATGAACAAGTCATAAGCATAGTTGTTATGGCGTCGCCGTATCGCCGTGGCGGAAATCTGCAATTCGCCACGGACCGCCATATCGTCCAAGTGTCTGTGGCGGGCGCCACAGGTGTGTGGCGCCACTGTGGCATGGCGTTGCGCCCGCGGCGGATGTGGCGCCTGCCATACGAAGGCGCGACGAGGGCGTGGCGATGGCGTGACGAGGGTGCGACGGGGCGTGGCGAGGGCGCAGCGGAGCCGCGGCGAGGGTCAGATCTAGCCATCCAGTGCACTAGTGTAGAAGATGGTGAAGAGAAGAGGAGGGAGAGGAGGGGAAGTGTGGCGGCTGAAGAGGGGGTGAGAGAGAGGTAGTGGGGAGAAGTTAGGGTTTAGAAATGAGCTTTAAATTGGCTGAAATTTAAATGGGTCATGTGTTAAAATTTATATAAATAGATTATTTACTAAACTTTAAATATATTATTAGACATAATTTTAAATATGTTTTTGTAATTTTAATTATATTTTTTGTATTATAATGTATCTAAAGTGACAATATTGTAACTTGATATTGTATTGCTATGTTTATCGTACCATATTAATATTGTTATTTGCAATTTACTATTTTAGTACTGATATATTGATATATTTTTTAAAATCCTATAAGTTATTTTTCTATATTATTTGTCGCGCCGATGTGTCTATGGCGACGCCGTGCTGCGCGCCATAAGCGCTGTAAAGTTGTGAAGGTGGTATGTCGCCGCGCTTTGCCGCGTCACCGTAACAACTATGGTCGGAAGTTTATGATCCAGAAAACAGAAAACTAGTGGTTAAACGGTAGAGCATCATATGCAAAAGGTAGTACTAACTGTTCTGAATAAACAGCCAGAGCCTACGGTCCATGAACATAGCTGCTTCAATTCATGTCTCATTGAGCTGCATGCACTGATTTTTCATTTCTTCCAAGAAAAATGCATCCTTTGTCCCGTTGCCATTCTATCCATGTGCTGAGCCAGTGAACCCGATGCCTTTGTTACTGTTCAGACTGTGAACACCCCAGGCAAATAAAAAACTCTACCTTCTTAGACCAACCTTTTATTGTTTGGGCTGGTTAACAATGGCCACTCGCATTGAAATACCCCGTCTAGAGAGTTTCTTTTTTGGCACTACATTACGTGCCATTCTCTCTTTTGGCATCCGGTGAATGACAATCGGGATTAGAGACCATATGTCATCTATATGATCCTATGTCATCTACATGGTAGTGGCAACAGAGAGAAATCCACTAATTTTCACCGGCAAAGAGATATTATACTTTCCACCATCTATTATGTGCATGAAGTCATTCAGAATCTAAATTGAAGCTCCCAAATTGGTTGGAGAGTGGAGACAGTCAAAGGCCATACTTTCTTGCAACATGACAGGGGCCTACGTACCTCTGTTCTTGTCATGGCTTTAGCATGGCTTGATCTGAGGCAGTAGACCCCGCACCAGTGGGATTGCTCTATTTCAGCTCTCAAAATCACATTCTCACAAGACAACAGTATAGATGGGATGCAGATGTAGACAAATAGGCAAATGCTTGTGAATCTTGACATGTGGTCCTGTTCTGAGCAGCAGCAGTTGCTCGTTGCTACTACTACACTGCTGCATATATATGAGCAGGAGAGTTAGCAACCAGACAATGCAGGGGCTCACCATCACGCAGACACAGCTATGGCTGTTAATGTTGATGGTGCATCACAAAAAGGTCACGGGCTCACACGTAAATAAAGGCAAATGTCTTGAAAGCATAAGTGCACATACCATGGCATGGCAAGATCGATCTAGTTACCCTGGCTCCGGTAATTTTGCGTAGTGGACTAGCTAGTAATTTTTATACAGTGACTAAAAGAAGAGTCTTTGAGGTAAAACCATTACCATTGTGAGTGAGGCATATATACTCCTGTAGGCTAGCCGTGCTGTGTTAATGAATGCATGGAATTTCAATTTGAAATGATATATGCAGGGTCCAGTAGCCGGGCGTCGAGCAAGGGGAAGCCGCTGCACTGGACGTCGTGCATGAAGATCGCGGAGGACATCGCGGCTGGGCTGGTATACCTGCACCAGTCGCCACCGGCGGGCATCGTGCACGGCAACCTCAAGCCCTCCAACGTCCTTCTCGGGCCCGACTTCGAGTCGTGCCTCACCGACTACGGACTCGTGCCCACGCTGCTCCCCTCCCACGCAGATCTCGCCTCCTCTGCGTCCGTCCTGTACCGCGCGCCGGAGACGCGCGCTTCCCATCTCTTCACGCCGGATTCCGACGTCTACAGCTTCGGAGTGCTCCTCCTGGAGCTGCTGACAGGGAAGGCGCCGTTCCAGGACCTGGTGGAGCTGCACGGCGATGACATCCCGAGCTGGGTGCGGGCGGTGCGCGAGGAGGAGACAGAGTCCGGCGGCGAGTCTGCGTCCGCTGGGGGCGCAGAGGAGAAGCTCAGCGCGCTGACCAGCATCGCGGCGGCCTGCGTGGCGGCGGACCCGGCGAGGCGGCCCACGACCGCGGAGGTGCTCAGGATGGTGAGGGAGGCAAGGGCGGAGGCGATGTCGTCGTCGAACAGCAGCGACAGGTCACCTGCGCGGCGGCCGGAAGCCGTACAGCAGGGCCTTGGCCTGGGCGTGGCACGAGATCAAGGAGAGCTGCGCCTGCATGGAGACGACTGCTCGTCGTATCAATGACTCGATGGCTCCATCGCCTGGCCATCTTGACATTGTTATATGTACCGTTTTTACCACACCAAGCGTAGCTCCCTGTCGGCATAGAAAATTGCTTCAGGCACCACTCTTTAGTCTTTAGTTGCATTGATTTTTTTTACCCAGCCAAGCTAGGCGCACTTGATTTGGAACTTGTAGTACGTGAGCTACGATCTGACCTAAGATAATGCCTCTGGGCTGGGCTGGATTTGTGTGTAAATTTTTCTGGACTATTGTTGCAAACTCGTTAGGATGCGGCGTGCAGGGAAAGATCTAGTACCAGCTGATTAATTTATTGCATAATTCTATATAATTTAAATCTACGCAACATTACAAAACTATATGATTAAAATAACTATTTACGTGTAAATCATTAAACCGTTTTTTAACTAAACATATTACATCTCTACTCTACTAATATAACACGCGCTCCGCATTACCCCTCGCCGACCCGCGCCGCTCGCCTTACTAAGGTCCTGGATCTAAAGGGCTAAAGCAAAGTGACTAAAAAAGGGGCTAAAATTTTAGTCACCTTTTGTTTGTATCCAAGGGCTAAAATAAGGGCTAAAGCATTTATTGCTGTGTATAATGACTAAAATATCCTTCATTTATTGCTCTTGCTTTTCATGCATGCATGCATGGTGAGGGTATGGGTGGAAAAGGGGCATTTTAGCCCCTCTTTAGCTCCTCTTTGGGGGCTAATGGGCTAAAAAATTTTAGCCCCTTTTTAGCCTTGGTGTTTGGATTTTTAGCCCTTAAAGGGGCTAAATTTTAGCTCTTTATGCTTTAGCCCTTGGATCCAAATACCTCCTAATAAGTAGCGCCATTTTTTTATAAAAAAACAAGGAATGGGGTAGCCAAAAAAGGTCATTCCATGTTTGAATAACTCAGTCAAAGAATAGGGCACTGAATCTGAACATATAATTAATGAGTGTACATAATTAGCTACCGCTTCTTATCTTTTATCCACATTTCCATTCTTTATTTGTTTGTCAGGTTCAAGCCACCAGACGCAAACTGCACAAGCGGCAGTGACAGCGCGAGGCCTTGCTCGAATGGCACATGTATAAGCTCGAGCGAGTGGTCAGCGTTGCGTCCGCGACGAGCTCTGCGTCCGTGTTGTTGCACGCGATCTCGGGGATGCCGGTATCCCCATCAACACATAGTGTTCCGTTATTTCATCTCAGTACCTGAAAAATTAATTGAGCCAACTGATTAATCAAACATAAAAATGTACTACCTCTGTTCCCAAATAGATGATGCTTTAGAGATTGGGTCTCCAAAGCACATGTTTCTACATAACTTTTTCAATCTATACATTTATAAAAAAAATACTAATGTTATTTTCACGTACCAAATCCTGATATTTTGTCTATTAATGATTTAATATTTTGAGATTTGATTGCACACATTCTAGGCTGTCACCTGTTTTAGAACAGAAGGAATATGTTAAATCACTTTAAGTATATGTACATCCACCTTGATCAAAGATTGAAAAATGGCAAGTTTTCTATAATGACTTCAATGAGCAGAGATGAAACTTTAAATAGTAAAATGGAATCATGATATGAGCATTATGTATTATTCTTCATAGCATAGCCATATTCCATCGTTGCAAGACCCCACTGTCACCAGCCTCTACTTGAAGACTGGTGAGGATTGAAGATGACCTTTTCTATATAAGCATGTAGTAAACTACTACATAATAACATGGAAGAGTCAAGCAAAATTTTGCCTCCAGCAGGTTTTTATAAAGCTTCTGAATCAAGAAAGAACTTGTCCCTACAGCCCGAGAGATCTTAGTTATTCCCAAGAAAATGACCATAAACTAGCAGGAAAGGAAATGATTTTCTACAACAATACACCCTCCTGTTTTAACACTATGTAATACACTGTAGTTAACAAAGGGCCGTCCAAATAAAAACATTGTAACAGTCAAGTCAATAGCCTGAGATTAAGCCTTTAATCAAGAATATGACAATAGAGGGAAAATGTCACATCAGAACTATTTAAGTACCTTGCGTATCTTGTTGTAATTGAAGACCTCAAATAGCCGGAATTCGACGTCATTACGGGATAACTTAACCTAAAAAAGATAACATTAAATTGCTACGAAGACACAGCACCTGAAAGAAAACTAGCATATCATTTACCTTTGATTTGATGTCCTCAATAAACTCAGAAATAGTGCTGCCTTTTGGCAATCGTACGGAGTGGTATGACACCTGGTAAGTAAGCATTAGCATAGGAAGGTGTATTTATCTGAATGCGATTTGTTGATGTTGTTAGACTTAAATATTGGCCAAATGTCACATAATCTCATATGTTACTAATTAATTCAATAGCTCTTCACGCTGTTCATAACACAGTGATTAGATCTTTGTCATGAATTATTTCGGATAAGAATATATCATATTACTTTTTATCATCGCAATATTATTAAATATGTTTGAATAAATATCATACTTTAAATAAATATTTGTTATTAAGAATAAAACTCTGATTAGTTAAGATTATACAGTGTAAAAGGAAGGGAAGGGTCGAGTTGTTTTGTTTTGTTGAGAGGAGGTGGTGGGTTTAGGGTTTCGGAGGTGAGATATTTTGGGGACGGGCCGTAGTCGTATAGCCCAAGTGCGAGTGGCGAGATGGGGCCACGACGACAAGGCGAAGGAGGAGGCATCATGGTGTTGCTCCTCCTCTCCGCCTCCTTCCTCCGTGTCCCATTCGCCCGCGCCGCTCCTCGCTTCCCCCGTACCGCTACCGCAAACCCTAAGGCCTTCCTCCTCCTCCCCTCCTCCTCCCCTCTCCGCGCCTTCTGCCCCGCCTTCCGCCCCTCCCGCCTCACCTGCTCCGCCCACGCCTCCATGGCCGCCGCCACCGACGACAACCCGCTCCTCGCCGACTTCGACTTCCCGCCCTTCGATCGCGTCGAGCCCCAACACGTCCGCCCCGCCGTCCGCACCCTCCTCGCCCGCCTCGTATGTGCCATCCACTGACCTCCTCCTCCTTTCCTTACAAAAAACATTATCCCCTTCTCTTCTCTCCTTATTGCTTCTTGTGTATGCGTCGCAGGAGGGCGAGCTCACCGACCTCGAGAAGGCCGTGCAGCCCACCTGGGGGAAGCTGGTCGAGCCACTCGAGCGCATCGTCGACAACCTCGAGGTCGTCTGGGGCACCGTCGACCACCTCAAGGCCGTCAAGGACTCTTCCGAACTCCGTGCCGCTGTCGACGACGTCCAGGTCGCCTACCGTTACCTCTTACCATCCCTCTTCCTACGCCCCTACTCCTCACTCAACTCACTGATTACCCCTTCCGTCTCCCAACAGCCTGACAAAGTCAAATTCCAACTGAGGCTGGGCCAGAGCAAGCCTATATACCAAGCTTTCAACGCCATAAGGAATTCCTCGGACTGGGAAAGCCTCAGCGAGGCACGCAAGCGGATAGTACAAGGTAACATTTCTCTCTTCCAGTGCTGCACCCAAGTCACTCTGATCTGGCTTGCCATGGTGTAATGCTGCTATCTGCCTATCTATCATTCACTATTACTTTCAAACATCCATACCAATTTGACCACACTTAACGTCCGACTACATTTTGATTACTTCCATTTCCTTTCTTAATAATATCTATCATTCACTATTACTTTCAAACATCCATACCAATTTGACCACACTTCACGTCCAACTACATTTTGATTACTTCCATTTCCTTTCTTAATAACATTCCTTCTTTCCTTCATCAGCCCAAATAAAGGAAGCTGTTCTCAGTGGAGTCGCGCTTGAGGATGAGCAGAGGGAGAAATTTAATCAAATAGAACAGGCAATCTCTTTGTTTGTCGAATGCCAGATAATTTTAATTTCAGCTCGAATGTTACATGCTAGCTTATTTCATGCAGCCATTTAGCAACTTGATTCTCTTCTCTCTAGGCAGATGGGTTTATGCCCTCACATGATATATTTCACCAGGCATGCACTTAAAAGTTCTTGTTCTCGCTGTTTATGTTTTGCGCTTCTACGTACGGTTCATTGTTCATTAACACACATTACGTCGATTACCATGAGCAATGCAACATTTTTGATGGAACATACCTTTTTCTTCCTAATAATTTATCGGAGCTCATTATACATGCTGTTAATATTCTGATGATTGGTATATTTCTATTAGATCCATTCTTTCCATTTTTTCCTTTTTATTGATGCTCTTTTTTTGCATTTTGGACTTTTTGCTAATGCAAACAAGCTAATGGAATGGTAACTTTGTTTCAGGAGCTTGAAAAGTTGACACAAAAGTTCAGTGAGAATGTGCTGGACGCAACCAAGAAATTTGAGAAATTAATTTCTGATAAGAAGGAAATTGATGGGTTACCTGCTACAGCACTTGGCTTAGCAGCACAGACTGCTGTGTCAAAGGTATAAACTATAAATGCCAGTGTAGAAGCATAGAAGTTATCTCCCCTCTATTCTTTACTCTAACAATCAATTTTGTTAGGGTCATGAAAGTGCTACAGCTGAAAATGGACCTTGGATCATCACATTGGATGCACCAAGCTATATTGCTGTGATGCAACATGCTCGGAACAGAGCACTTCGTGAAGAAGTTTATCGCGCTTATCTAACCCGTGCCTCTAGTGGTGACCTTGATAACACTAATATCATCAGTCAAATTCTGAAGTTGAGGCTGGAGAAGGCTAAACTGCTTGGCTATAAGAACTATGCTGAGGTGCTTGCGTCTGTTTTCTTTCCACAATAATGCCATGCAGGTTATTGTTTTGCATTTTTAACTAGTTGTTAATCCTGAAGGTAAGCATGGCTCAGAAAATGGCAACAGTTGACCGAGTAGAAGAGCTTCTTGAGAAACTTCGCGCTGCCTCCTGGGATCACGCTGTTCAAGGTATCACTAGGCAAATCATTGTTTTTACTCCAGTTTTTTTCATACACTGGGAAATGTCCATCTGCATTCATAGTTTGTAATTTTGCGTCAAGATGTATTTCTCCTTGATGATCTTTTGAACAAATAAATCATATCCTATATTCCTGTCTCCATCTGCACTCATATTGTAATGCACTAATGCCCTACCTTTCTAATCAACAATTAACAGCCAACATCAAAAATTTCGGCAACATTTCCTCTGCATATGTCGTAATACTTCCGAGAGCACTTAAACAGAGTTTTCTTCGTCGTTGTCATTATAAATGCTAGTAACATAGGGGTTAAATATACTTGCTATGTTTATATTCATGTCCTTACTTCTTTTGCAAATGAATTTAAATTGTGATGTTGCTTTTGAATTTAGTCCATTCTAATTCACTTGGGCTATGTTGTTGGTATTATGTTTAATAAAAAACAACATAAGAATTGACGCCAAATCATATACATACATATGCACATATGCATTTCATATGGGGATAAAGGCCTGCCACTGCCATTGTGCATGACTCTCATTTTTTTATTTTGGATGCTAATTGTTGATTAGAAAGGTAGGATGTTACACATACACATCTTATTCTTTTGTGCCATGGTTTGCAATTATGCATAAAGCTGTATTTCTCCCTGATGTCTTTTGAACAAATAAATCATATCCTATATTCCTGTCTAGCACAATTTTTAGGAGTAGGCTGAACATCATTTTAGGTGTGAATATCTTGGTTGTTGATTTCTGTGTGCAGATATGGAAGATCTAAAAGTCTTTGCAAACGGTTCTGGTTCTCTAGAAGCCAATGATCTGGCTCACTGGGATCTAACCTTCTGGAGTGAACGACTGCGCGAATCTAAATATGATATCAACGAGGTTCTTTCTTTGCTCTGTAGATATATTTATACGATTTCTTCTGCAAGCTGATATGCTATTTGCACAGAGCATTGTTTTGATGGCTAGACCATAATGGGTTTCATTCCTTTGTCCATACACATTTCAAATATTTCTCATCTGTACATTTGCTGAACTCTGTATTAAATGTGCTCCTAGAAAGAAAGTTATGCACACAGTGATGATCGGGCATTGATCTAGTTTAGCATTGCTACTGCAGGAAGATCTGCGTCCGTACTTTGCACTACCCAAGGTTATGGATGGCCTCTTCAGTCTTGCAAATAAGCTCTTTGGTGTTAGCGTGGAACCTGCAGATGGATTAGCTCCTGTAAGCATTTGTTTTCTTTTCTTCATCAAACTAGATGTTCTTCAGCTATTGACCACTGACTATCTTTTCAGGTTTGGAACAGTGATGTCAAATTTTACTGTGTTAAAGATTCATCAAATAGCCCTGTTGCTTATTTTTACTTTGATCCATATTCGAGACCATCTGAAAAGCGTGGAGGGGCTTGGATGAATGTGGTTTTTTCTCGCAGCCGTGTGCTAGCTCGCAATGGTTTGTCTGCCAGGCTTCCTGTTGCCCACATGGTGTGTAATCAGACCCCACCTGTTGGTGATAAGCCCAGTCTTATGACGTTCCGTGAGGTAAGAAATAGATAGTTATGGCAGTAATCTCCAAAATACCAAGTATTCTATTGAATCAATCTTTGGAAAAATGTATTCTGTAAAATATGAAGGATAAAGCAGTAGTTATCCTGATTATTTATGAGGGTAACACATTGTTTTGCACATCTCTTTTGTAGGTTGAAACTGTGTTCCATGAATTTGGTCATGCACTGCAGCATATGCTTACCAAACAAGATGAAGGCTTTGTTGCTGGTATTCGTGGAATAGAATGGGATGCTGTAGAGCTCCCCTCTCAGTTCATGGAAAACTGGTGCTATCACAAGTAAGATGGATCTATATCATTTGGTTTTAACTTGTAGCCTTGAATCTATTTGGTAAATAGTCGTCATGTTGGTTCCAGGAATACTCTTTTGAGCATTGCAAAGCATTATGAAACCGGCGAACTTCTTCCAGAGGAGATTTATGAAAAGCTTGTTGCTGCAAAGAATTTCCGTGCTGGTACCTTCAGTTTACGTCAGGTATGTCATCTTTTTTTTTCTCTGTTTCTTGTAAATTTTCATGGTCACACCTATTGCATAAATACCTGACTTGTGAATGCTGTAGTTCTGTGCTTCTTTTCTGCCTGTGTTTTTATTCTCAAGGGCCAATCCTTGCTATTCCTTCTTCTGCAGATCCGTTTTGCTAGTGTAGATATGGAGCTGCATACAACTTATGATCCAAATGAATCATTGTCCATATATGACGTTGACCGAAGAGTTGCTGAGCGAACACAGGTCCTTGCTCCTCTTTCAGAGGATAAATTCCTGTGCAGCTTTAGCCATATATTTGCAGGTTTGTGATGCTTTTTAACCAACATGTACATTCATTCATTTCACCAGAGATCTCACTAACTTTTCTATATACGATCATCAGGAGGCTATGCAGCTGGATACTACAGTTACAAGGTAAATTATTGTAACCATTTTAAAAAGCGTTTTTTCTCTCCCTAATGTTGTGTTCCTTCAATGTGCCTTATGGCGTGCGATTATGCTGAAGCTAGTATGTTCCTTTATGTCATAGTGGGCTGAAGTATTGTCAGCTGATGCATTCTCAGCATTTGAAGACGCTGGTTTGGATAACGAGAAGGTACTCTTTTTTTAATCCAGAGGAGGTGCTCTGGATGTGTCGATGACTTGTTTAGCGGTCATTTTCTTATAACTTAATTTTGTTGTTTGGCCAAATATACCCATGCTCCTCTGAAACAATGTGCGTGGATAGAATATGCAAAGGATGAAGAACTAATGAGATTGACTATAGCTATGAAGGAGGCAGAATGATCATTGTTTTTTTTTCCTATGAAATGAATTATTTGGACGCTGAGGAATAGCTGTTTGTGCAGGCAATTGAGGAAACTGGCAGGCGATTCAGAGAAACAGTCCTTGCGCTTGGAGGCGGAAAATCACCACTCGAGGTTAGGCTCCCTGTCCATACATGCATTTCATAGTATCCCGTCCTGTCGTCAGTACATGGGTCATTCATTTGGAAATAAACGTGCAATGCAGGTCTTTGTTTCTTTCCGTGGACGGGAGCCATCGCCGGAAGCACTGCTCAGGCACAACGGCTTGCTTCCTGTTGCTGCGTAGCTCGAATTCTTTTGCCAAAACGGAGTTTCAGAATTTGATGGACCGGCAGCCGCATAAGACTACTACTGCTACTTCTAATAATAATATTAATACAACGATTATTGCTGCATACACCGTTACTGGCATCATCATCTGCTAAAGAAGTAATCCACAGTAGTATATGAGTATTAGAGAGAGACGGGGGCAGGGCAGCAATGTATACTGTGGAGTCCTTGCCTTTGCCGCCTTCATTGTTCATCCAGCTCGGCGGCGGCCTCCATGATCCACGGCTGCGAGCACGACGATTTCGCAGTACGTATCCTCTCTTCACTGCCTTGTACAGCCCGGCGTAACAGCGGTGTTTTAGTGTTTACGACGCCTCGCACGATTCAGGCCTCATCGGCAGATGAGATGCAGTGCACCCGCTGACATGCTGGAGAGATGTGCTGTTGGTGTGGTGTAGTGGTGTGCCTAGGCCGGCCCATCCCAACCATGCCTTCCGCCAGAATTTTACTAATGAGTAATTTCGTAAATATATTTTTTAATTGAATAAATAATTATTAAATTTGTAATTCAATGTATATGTACTAAATAATAGGGTTAATTTCTTTCGTGTCATTATAATTTTTACGGTTTATCAATATATCATCCATGTGTCAATGATAAATCAATAATAAATGAGGTCATTATAGTCACTGACAGTGATATATAAGTAATTTTTAAAATTATAATGACATGTTCTAAATAATATGACAAGGTTGAGTTAGAAGAAGAGTATAACAAAAACGGGGAAGATTCGGGAGAAGAATTTTTTGGATGAAAGCTGGTGACTGGATCGTCGTGTCACCCTCCATGGAGACCCTGGCCCAGTTTCGTTGGGGGTGGAGCAGGCCTTCCCCTCGGCCCAGGTGGAAGGACAAGGGAGTCCGTGTGCTGGGCTGGACCCGGCTGCGTTGTATAGTCATTCCTGGTCGCCAGGGTTTTCTCGCTGGGTCTGGGTGCGCCGGGGCACCTCGCTTTCTCTTCAAAACATTGAGTTAGGGTTTCCGGCTTCACGGGATGAGGTGCGGCGGTTTGGGCCGCTGGCGGTGAAGATCCGTCGCTCTTTCCCCAGGTTCGTCGACACTCGTTCATTCTCTGAGGTTGTGAGGGTAGGGAATATGGATCGGAAGGGGATGGATGGAAGAGGTGGTAAACGCCGGCTGTTCGATCGGGAGGCTGGGAGAGGTGATCGGGAGCATGGATTTTGGGGTGATTTTGGGGGTAGAGGTTCTGGATGGAAGGATTGGGACCGAAAACCGGCTGAATCTTCTCGGAATGAGGAGAGGTCGTATGTCTGGAAAAGAGAGGATGGTCTTGGGGGTTCTCAGCCGCGGAAAGAGATGAGGAACTCGCGTGATGGAAAATCAGAAGAGATGATTTGCTTCAATTGTGGTATGGCCGGGCATCACCAGGCACAATGTGTTAATCCCACTTTGTGCTTCGCTTGTAAGCAGATAGGACACATCTCTTCAAAATGCCCACTGATGGATGTTCAGAAATTGGGGACACCAGCGCCGTTGCTAAAGCTATGTGGTTTTGGGATCCCAAATCAAGCTTTTCACCATTTGGCGATAGGGACTTCTAGGGCTGTGTTGGGCAAATCTGTTGTTACTGGTATTTTGACTGTAGAAGATGGTGATTGCTCTGAAACTAAGATTCTGGTGGAATTAAAACATCTGTATGCCGTTTGCTGGGAGTGGAGTGTTTTGCAAGTTGATAGACATCAATATTTGATTGAGTTTCCCTCAACGGAGGCGAGATGGGAGTTAGCCCGTTTGAAATGTTTCGAGTTTCAGAAGTTTAAAATCATGGCTAACATTCGCCTTTCTGACCGAGCGATGAACGCTACATCACAGTTGATTTCTGTTTGGGTCAAGGCTTTCGGGGTGCCTCAGATTGCTAGAGAGGTTCCTCATATTTCCAGTATTGCAAAACTTGTGGGTTTCCTTCAGGAGGTTGACTCTGACAGTCTGAATGGTTCTGGACCAGTGAGGTTCAAGATTGCTTGCAGAGATCCGTGGAGGATTGGAGGCTATTCCGAGATTTTCGTGAATACTATGGGTTACAAAATTAAATGGGTGCCGGAGTTGGAAGGTGTCCGAAATGATAAGCCAAAACCAGTTAATGCTAAGATAAGAGGCGATACTCAGGGTACTCAAGGCAAAGGGGGTGTCACAGATGGTTCATCTAAAGGCAAGACTGACCAACCGGATGCTTCGCAGGGTAAGGGAGATGATAAATCTCAGTCCAACCAGTGTGCTAGGGATGATGCTGGTAAAGAAGCGTTGTCGGAAGACGGTTCGGATGATGATGTTCTGTCTCAACTTTCTGCTCATTACTTCCAGCCCGTCGGGGAGGGGTGTGCTTCTGGAAGCAATGTTCTCAAGTGTGATCAACTCTGTTTAACTGAAACTTTACCTCTCTCCTGCTGCCATCAGCCGATTGCAGACATGGGGGAAGTTCTCTGGGATGAGACTGGTTCGCAAGCCTTGAGAAGTTTCTCGGGTGGTGCTGTGGACAAGCAAGTTTCAGTGGCTGGGGGGAAGGGAGTCTGTGAGACATTGGTTTCTACTTCCCTAGTGGACATCCAGCAAGAGCAGTGTGTTACTGATGAGGTTTCGCTTGAAAAAATTGATAAGGCTGTGGAGGTGGTGGATGTAGTCCCGGATCCTATACCGGGTGGCCATCAGTTTTAGGGGGTTCGGCCGAGAACTGCGCGAGGGAAGAAGAAAAAGGTGATCCCAGTTGCTGTTCGGCACAATTCTCGCATTAGGAGGGATGGTGTTCCGATTCATGTTAAAGCTCAACTCCGTGCGGAGACGAAGGATGAGGTGGCAGGTACTTTACGTTGTACTGTTTTTCAATCTGTTCCTGCTGAACGATTAAAATTTTTAGCGCTAGATGCGGGGGTCCAATTGGGTGTGTTCGATGTGGAGATTGATCACAATTTAGAGTTGATTAAGGCTAAGGAAATGGCCCAGGCTCTTGTCTATTTGGCTCGTGAAAAAACTTGTGATAATCCGATGTCACGGGCTGAAATAGAGGTGCAGGAGCTGGCCGTTGTGGAACCTGGGGGGGGTGCCACAGGGGAATGCGCTGGGGGTGAGGAAACTATTACAGATATAATATGAAGGGTCTATTTGGAACGTCCGTGGTTTGGGAAATGGAGGTAGAAGAAAGCTCCTTGTAGAATTAATGCACAGACATAGGTGTGACTTCATTTGCTTGCAGGAAACGCTTAGGGTTTCTTTCTCCTCTCGTGAGGTAGATAGCTTTTGCCTTGGGAGGGATTTTCACTGGTTTACTAAACCGGCCGTGGGCCATTCTGGGGGATCCTTATGGGGGTCAACTTAACGTCGTCAATGTTTTGCATATGGATCTGGGGGAGTTCTTTATCAGTCTTTCTCTTGAATTCAAAATGTCTAAATTTAGCTGGGAATTGATTACTGTGTATGGTCCAGTGGTAGAGGGGTTAAAACAGGGGTTCATTCAAGAACTTACGAGTAAAGTTCAGGCGTTAAATGTCCCTTGTATGATGGGAGGCGATTTTAATATGATTAGAAGCGCTGCTGAAAAGTCGAAAGGGGCTATTCATTGGAAGTGGGTGAGGAACTTTAACGATTTTATCAACAATTGTGAGCTGCGTGAAATGATCAGGTTGGGGTGCAAGTTCACATGGTCGAACAGACACACTGTTCCGACTCAGGAGGTGCTTGATAGGGTTTTGGTGTCGGCTGGCTGGGATAACACTTTCCCCATGTCTATGGTGAACACGCTTAATATGGTTGGCTCGGATCATTGCCCACTTTTAGTGGACCTTGACGGTCAGGGTGAGGTGGTCCGTCGTAGATTTAGATTTGAGAATTCTTGGTTGTTAATGGACGATTTCAAAAGTTGGGTGCGAGCTCAGTGGCCTCGCAGAGGGAGGGAAAATATTTTAGATTTCTGGAAAAGACAAGGCCAGTGTCTCCGGAAAAAGTTGTCTGGTTGGGGGGCTAATATTAAAAAATCTCAAAAATCAGAGAAAGAAGGCTTGTTGAACAAGATTAAAGTTCTTGATGATAAAGCAGATATGGAGGATCTGTCTTGCTTAGAATGGGAGGAGAGATACCTAGCGGATAACAAGCTGTCTGAGCTCTTTCAAGCTGAGGATGAATTCTGGCAGCGTCGCAGTGGCCAGCAGTGGTTGCTCATGGGGGATGCTAATACTGGTTACTTTCATAAAATTGCTTCTGGAAGAAAAAAAAGGGCCTCAATTCTGAAGTTGGAAGAGGATGGGGTTATTTATCAGACAAAAGTGGATCTTAAAAATCACATATATGGTTACTGTAAAAAATTGTTTGGGGCGGAGCCCCATCTTAACTTTCACCTTGTGGGGGATTTTTGGTGTGATAGACGGAGACTAGACGAAAATGACAACCAGGATCTGATTAAAGCGTTTACTTTGGAGGAGTTAGATGAGGCCTTTAGGGGGGTCAAACAGCATTCAGCTCCGGGTCCAGATGGTTTCTCAGTCAGTTTCTACAAAACGTTTTGGGAGTACTTTAGATCTTTGTTCATGGAGATGCTCGAGAATTTGCACAATGATACCTTAGACATTAATCGGATCAACTATGGGGAGATTGTTCTGCTTCCCAAGGTTAGGGATGCCTGCTCCATAAAGCAATTTCGACCCATTTGTTTGTTAAATGTGTGTTAAAAAATCATTACTAGAGTCCTGATGCTGAGACTCTCTAAGGTAGCTCACAAAATCATTGATCCGTGTCAATCCGCATTTATCCCTGGTAGGAGTATTTTTGAAGGGATAGTTACGTTGCATGAGATTCTACATGAAACTAAGTCTACCAAGCAAAAAGGGGTGGTGCTGAAGCTGGATTTTGAGAAGGCCTATGACATGGTCCATTGGGGTTTCCTGTTGGAGGTCCTAGAGAGGAAGGGTTTTGACCCGCAATGGATATGTTGGATTTCTCGGGTGATCTCTGGGGGCAGAGTGGCTATCAATATTAACGGAGAAGATGGGGTTTTTTTTAGAACCTACATGGGGGTTAGACAGGGTGATCCTCTCTCCCCTCTTCTTTTTTAATTTGGTTGGAGATGCTCTTGCCGAGATGTTCCAGAGGGTTAAAGAGAAGGGGTTTTTTAAAGGCTTGGCTTCCCATCTTGTGCCAGGAGGTGTTACGCACCTTCAATATGCTGATGACACCATTGTTATGATGGAGTATTCAGAAGACAACTTTGTCACTGTGAAATTTCTTCTTTATTGTTTTGAGGAAATGTTTGGGCTTAAGATCAACTATCAAAAATGTGAGGTGTTTACCCTGGGGTGTCTGAGATTGAAGCCAGGAGAGTTTCAGATGTGTTTAACTGTAAATGGGTGTATTCCCAATTACTTACTTGGGGCTGCCTGTAAGTCATTCTAAACCTGCGAAATCAGATTTTGAGGCGGTGGTTCAGAAAGTGGAAAAAAAAACTCTCTACCTGGAAGTGTAGCCATCTTTCGTTTGGGGGGTGGATGGTGCTGATTAACTCGTGTCTTAGTAGTATCCCACTTTACAGTATGGGCGTTTTCCAATTACCAGAGGCTATTCATTGTCAGCTGGATAGGATTAGAAGCCGTTTCTTTTGGGGGGGACTTGGGTTAAGCAGAAAATTCCACATGGTCGATTGGAAAATGTTGTGCATGCCGAAACAAGATGGAGGTTTGGGTTTTGTGGATTCTCGAATTATGAATTCTGCTTTGTTGTGCAAATGGCTGTTCTGGTTAGTGGAGAGGAAAGAAGGCCTCTGTTTTGATATTTTGAGATCTAAATATGCTATAGCTGGTAGTTTGTTCGGCCAGATAAGGGAGAAAGGGTCGTTTTTTTGGACAAAACTGATTAAAAAGAGAAGGATGCTCCAGAAAATATGTGTGTTCAAAGTAGGGAATGGTGGCGCCACTGTTTTCTGGGATGACTGCTGGTTGGGGGACTGTCCTCTTAAGATTCAATTTCCTCGCATTTACAAGGTTTGTTGCTTTCCCGGGGAGCTGGTTAAAGATGTTTATGAGGCTGATTGGTGCATTCAGTGCAGAAGATCCTTGGATCCTGAAGAGTTATTATCTCAGTTTAACGCGCTTAGGTCGTTGTGTCATGGAATATACCTCACCGACTCCGTGGACCAGGTTACGTGGGGGTTGCACAAATCTGGTTTCACCACTAAGTCTCTGTATAACTGGTTGGTTTTTAGAGGGGTTAAGGACGATTATTTGAAGTTTATTTGGAAGTGCGCGGCTCCACTCAAAGTTAAGTGTTTCCTTTGGCTGGCTCTGAGGGGCAGGATTCAAGTCGGGGATGCTCTCAAAAAGAAGAATTGGTCGGGGGATCCGGCTTGTAGTTTATGCGGTCAGTTGGAAACTGTGGATCACGCTATGTTCCATTGCGCCTTAGCAAGGTTTTTATGGTGTTGGGTCAGGGATGCTTTGGGTTGGGATAGTATTCCGCTGACTTATCTTTCGGTGTTTCGGGTGTTGGACAGGGGTTTGAGTGACAAGAAAAAATCAACTGTTTTGGGGATCTTGGTGGCTGGGATGTGGGCGATTTGGTTGATGCGCAATAATTTTGTGTTCAATAAGTCTTTGGGGGCTAATGTCCTTTCTCTACCCTATAAAATGCTTGCTTTTATTTCGCAGTGGAAGAGCCTGACCTCGTCCAAATCCCTAGCGGAGGTCTCCAGAAACTCTGTCTTGCTGCGTGCTCAAACCCACTTGCTGATAGGGGCGGCAGATCAAAGAAGAAGTCCAGATTGAAGGCTTGAGGCGTGCGACTGGTGGTTGTTGGCCTGATAGTTTTGTTGGCTGTAATCTGAATTGTGTTTGTGGATTGCGGTTAGGGGACTTTGTTTGGTGTTTGTGGCAGACTGGTTTTCTCTAAGTTGGTAGCTTGCTAGTAGGTGGTTGTCGCCCAGGTGGCGCTTTTGGGGTTGGCCTTGCCCGTTGCAGTGGTTCACGGTTTTTGTAGCTCTTCTGTTAATGGCTGTTCTGTGCGTAATTGTCTTGCTGGTGTTCCCAGCGAACTGGTTCCTTTTGGCTTTCAATAAAAGCCGGGCACGATCGTTTCGTGTCTGTTTCTAAAAAAAAGGTTGAGTTAGAATATGACAAGGTTGAGTTAGAAAGTTCAAACATCATGTTATCATGTTACACTTTCATTATAATACATAGATACAAACAATAAAATGTTTAATCAAATTTAGGCACTAAACGGACAGAACGTCAACAACTAAATAAAAAGGGAGATTTGCATTCATGCCACATATAAGTCGGTGAAATTTGTTCTTTTGCTCTATATAAATGTATGACATGTGGTCCTTAGGTTCAGTTGTCAAACACATAAAACATGTCAAACACATAAACACTGCTCAATTTTATGGTATAAATCAAAAATTTCAAATAAAAAACGCTAAATTATTCATAGCCAGTTGCTGATAGGATAAAAAAAAACGTTTGAACTGAGCGCAAGGAAAAAATAACGAGACCACAAGTCTGCGCAGAGTAGCCTTGCCTAGTTGGTTGGTACCCGTGACGGGCGGAGGGCGGAGGAGGCGATTCCGGTGGGGATGGGGATGGGGAACCCGGTGAACGTGGGGATTGCGGTGCAGGCGGACTGGGAGAACCGCGAGTTCATCTCCAACATCTCCCTCAACGTCCGCCGCCTCTTCGACTTCCTACTTCGATTCGGTTCGCCCTCTTCCCTTCAAACACCTTGCTCTCATCTCAATTCAATTCCTTTCATGTGCCTGCTTGCCTGTGTAATTTATCAATCTCAAGCACCCGCATCCTCTAGATCTGCCTCTTTCTTTCTTTCCATTACAAGATCTGCCTTCCTCGTTCCCTACTTGCTTCCGCTCAATCATGGCAATTCACAGGCCAGGCTCCTTGCTGCAGCTGTGCGCCAAAGGTTCGGTCCATTCACTCTGCCTTCCATTTGCCATTTTCCAGTGTCCCTGCCTCTTCCTCTTGCATACACATACATCACAGCAACTTCCTTGTAATGCCGACATGTCCCAGCTGCTTACCAGTCTTGGATCTGACAACAAAGCCTCTTAGTTTTCTAGCACTCTTAATACAATGGTTGCCAACGTCACCACAGAGGAACTAGATTTCATATATGCTGTTTGCTGTCCGCCACAAGTAATAGCTCTGTTTATCTAGCTAGGTATAGTTTCTATGTTAATTCCAATATTGTTGTCTATTGGGATGAGTGATGAGGGATGGGGTTGTTGCTTTTCCAACCTAGATCCGTTTGCTTATACATATGACCAACATACCATTGTCGTAACAAAGCGTGAAAAACATCAACAGAACTGTGCAAAATGCTTTGTGCTTTGCCTCTGTCCATATATACATGCGAGTATCCGTGTTGGAACTAGTTATTGCACTGCTATCTCATTTAGCCACACATATCGGTGATGAATACCCCTCAAACATTTTTTTCTGTCACTAGAGCCTGCTTGTTTTTCCTTTTCCTAAAATACCGCAGCCAAATTTGAATTTTAGAATTATATTTGGTTTTCTATTTATTTTGCCAGCCTTAGATTTAGGAGCGGTACGAATAGAAAAAAAGTTTGTGCAAAAAAGTCTGGCAGCTCCTTTTTCAAAAAAAGAAAAAGAAATACTGGCCCAAATTTTTGAACTGCATATTGATTAAGAAATAGGAACTTCATCATCTCAGCAAAACACAGTGGATTGGGTCTCTACTTTTGGTGAAATTCTGATAGGATATCATGGTCATGCATGCATATTTTTCAACCTAGGTTATAATAATGTAACTTATAAGTTAGAAGTGCAAACAAACAATTAGCTTAGCGGACTCAATTATTATAATCTGCAACCTATAATAATAGTAACGGGTGGAACTCAACTTTTTTCAGCTTATTACTCTAAGAGCATCTTCATTGTAATTGTTGTCCAACTTGCTATCCTTAAAAATAGCAAGAATTATCCAAAAGGTGTCTCCATTGTACTTATTATTTAACTTGCTATTTTAGGGGGTTTGCTATTTCTCTCACCAAAAGCAAGTTTGGTGAGAGAAATAGCAAGCCCCCTAAAATAGCAAGTCAAATAGCAAGTACAATGGAGTGAGTAACAAAATAGCAAGCCAATTAAAATAGGGAGACTTGCTATTGCTATGAATAGCAAGTCAATGTCAGGAACTCGTCGGAGAAACGACGGGGATTATGTCGCCGACGAGCTCCTGGGCCAAGCACAGGGCAGCCGAACAGGGGGGAGAGGGTAAGGAAAACTGTGCACTGATTTGGCACTTTCTTTATTTCCTGATCCTCTCATTAAGTAGCCCATTACACATGGAAAGAACTAATCTATAGAAGGGTTTTATTTGCCCTTATAATCAGGACTGCTACCAAAATCAGGATTTATTCCCATACATAGACTAGAGACTTAGATAGGAAACTGCATTATTCTGCACACACAAGGATTATTCCAACAATCTCCTCCTAAGCCTATTGCAGATCTCCCGTATCAACGAGGCCAATCTTTGATCTCAGCTCACAGAACCTGATCTTGCCGAGTGGTTTAGTCAATATGTCCCCCAACTGATCTTCACTCCTAATGAAATCCACCTTGATTAGTCCTGCTTCAGCTGACTCCCGGACCAGATAGTACTTCACTTCAATGTGTTTACTTTGTCCATGGAGCATGAGATTCTTGATCAAGGCAATAGCTGACTTGTTGTCAACCCTCAACATTGGTACCTTAGGTTCCGATCCTTGGACCTCTGCTAGCACTCTGGCAAGCCACAAAGCCTGACAAGTAGCATTTGTTGCTGCTATATATACTCAGCCTCACAAGTTGATTGGGCCACCACCTTCTGCTTAGTCGACTGCCAAGTGATTGGGTTGTTGTCGAGAAAGAAAATCACTCATGTTGTACTCTTCCTAGTGTCAACATCATCGGCATAGTCACTATCACTGAACCCAATCAATTTTACTCTTTCTGCCTTCTTCCTGTTGAACCAAATTCCCCAATTTTTGGTTCCTTCCACATAGCGCAGAACGTGTTTCACAACAACTAGATGATCTTCACGGGGGTCTTCCAAGAATCGACTCACATATCCAACAGCAAAAGCTAGGTCAGGACGCATATTCACCAAATACCTTAGGCTCCCAACTATACTTCTGTACGTTGTTGCATCAACCGGTGGTTCTGTGCTGTTTTTGCTTAGTTTCAGCCGAGCCTCCATGGGTACTTGACAGGCGTTACACCCTGTCATTCCACTTTTCTCCAATATCTTGATAGCATAGACTCCTTGACTGAGCGATATTCCGTCTCTTTTCTGCTTCACTTCAATACCCAGACAGTAGTGGAGTAGAGAGTAGACCAAGATCACTCATCTTGAATGCTGCTGCCATCTCTTCCTTGAATTGTTTGATGTCCTTTCTATTGGCTCTGGTAATCACCAAGTCATCAACATACACGCCAACCACTAGCTGCATGTCTTCTTTCTTCCTTATGTAGATGGCATATTCCGAGGGACTCCTCCTGAAACCGAGTGACAGAAGTGTGCTGTCCAGTTTTTCATTCCATGCTCGCGACACTTGGTGCAGCCCATACAATGCTTTCTGTAGTTTCAACACCTTGTGCTCTTGGCCAGCAACAGCAAAACCAGTAGGCTTCTCCACATACACCTCTTCTTGAAGGTCTCCATTTAAGAATGCTGATTTGACATCCATGTGGTGCACCTCCCATCCTTCACTTGCTACAAGAGCAATGAGCAGGCGCACCGAGTCTAACCGTGCCAATGGAGCAAACACCTCATCATAATCGATGCCATGCCTTTGTGCATACCCTTTCACCACAAGTCGTGCCTTGTACTTGGATATTGCTCCGTGTTCATCTCTCTTCACCTTGAAAACCCATTTCAAACCAATTGCCCGCCTTCCAGGAGGGAGATCAGCAAGAAACCAAGTCTTGTTATCTTTAATAGACTCCATCTCCTCCATCATTGCCTTCCTCTAGCTGGGATTGCGTTCAGCTTCAATGAAGGATGTTGGCTCATCGAAGCTCACTGCGTGTAGCTCCTCCGCAACCAACACCCTTGGCACAAAGCTTGGTGGAGATGCAGGTCCGAGTATATTATCCATTTTTCTGAACCGGAGTCGATCATCCTCATCGTAGAAAGCATCGAGGTCGTCATCGTCGATGCCAGTGGGTGGTGAGGCAAACTCCACCACCTGCTCCCCTTCACTCCCTCCCAGCGCCCCCCAACCGAGCCTTGTGGTGATGGGGGAGGGGTCTGTTCAGCACCGGTTGACGCCTCTGCAGGTGCCTCAACAACGTCCTCGACCGTCGGAGGCGCCTGGCCCATGATGGAATACTCTACTGTGAACACATCATCGCTGATTTCCACCGTGTCAGAGTCTTCCATCTTGCTCCAGTCCCATTGTGCCTGCTCATCAAATGCGTCTCGTGTTACATGTACCTTCTTGGAGATGGGATCATAGGCTCGATATGCTTTTGTTCCCCTCTCATAGCCAATGAAGATCATCTTGCGGCCACAATCCTCTAATTTCTTCAAATGAGGCTTCGTATTGCGGACGTAGACAATGCAACCGAACGTCTTGAGGTGATGTACGGCTGGTTTCTTTCCAAACCATGCTTCAAATGGCGTCTTTCCTTCCACACTCTTTGTCGGGCATCAGTTCAGCACATAAACAGCAGTACTTACTGCTTCACCCTAGAACTAGCCTGGCAGCCCTTTAGCCTTCAACATGCTTCTTGCTGCTGCCACCACAGTCCCGTTTCGACGATCTACCACACCATTTTGCTGCGGACTGTATGGTGCAGTGTGCTGCCTGTGAATGCCATCTGCAGCACAGTACTCTGCAAATTCAACGGAGGTGAATTCGCCTCCCCAATCAGTTCGGAGTGCCCTCAGCTTGACTCCGGACTGTCCTTCTACTTGATCCTGGATCTCCTTGATAGCAGCCGCAACATGATCCTTTGAAGGAATCGCGGCTACCCACATGTATCTGCTTAAATCATCCACCAGCAGCAAGAAGTATTTATTTCCTCTTGGTTTTGCCGGTGTGATAGGGCCACAAAGGTCTCCGTGCACCAGTTCTAGAAGCAGTTGCACCCTGAATTCTGCCTGCGCTGGGAAGTGAGTGCGCTTCTGCTTGCCTGCTTGACAAGCCTCGCACACCCACTCCACTTGGCCAAGCACCGGCAGCCCCCGAACAAGCTCCTCTCGAGCCAGTTTTCGCAGTGCTGCCATGTTGACGTGGCCAAAGCGCTCATGCCAGCGCCACGCCACCTCGTCATCACCTCCTCGCACTGCCATGCACATTGGTTGTTGCGTCATTCTGATTTGGAGTGTGTACAAGCGATTTTCTACCCGTGACACCTTTGCCAACAGCTTGCCATCAGGCTCCTGGATACTCATCACCCCAGCTTCAATCCTGATTTTGTACCCATCTTCATCAAGTTGTCCCACACTCACGATGTTTGTGGTCAGTCGGGGAATGAAGTAGACTCCAACAAACCGTCGAAACTCTCCATTTCGGCATGGGAACATGACTGTCCCACGTCCCTCGATCTGTGCCACCGAGTCATCGCCGAACCGAACAGTACCTAGTACTGTCGTGTCCAGCTTTGAGAAGGTGACCCTGGACCCGGACATGTGATTGGTTGCCCTAGTGTCCAAGATCCACTCCTCCGGCTTGTGTTCCTCCTCTCCAAGCTGGGCGAAGACCTTTTCTTCCCTGATTACAATCTGAAGTCCAGAGTTTGCCTCCACCACTTCATTTCCATTGAGAGCTTGCTCAGCCGGTTGCAGCGCCAAGTTTGCACTCGGCAATGGGGCTACTGGTGACCCAACCAGTGCTATACTGGTGGTGTCCAGGACGGTTGGAGAGGTCCGGACGTGCATGAGCGAAGCTTATTCTTCCTCCTTGACCGCATGAGCCTGCTCCCTTTTGGGCTTGGAGTGGCATTCACGCGCCCAGTGACCCAGCTTGCCGCATCTCCTGCATTCATCACCACCCTTACCGGATGATTGCCCTCCTGACCAGCGCCATCGCGCCCACGGCCACGGCCGCGTCGT
Organism: Zizania palustris; assembly: GCA_019279435.1. Lineage (NCBI taxonomy): Eukaryota > Viridiplantae > Streptophyta > Magnoliopsida > Poales > Poaceae > Zizania > Zizania palustris. The sequence continues at coordinate 43,315,327 of JAAALK010000283.1, read as the reverse complement.
CCTCCTCCACCGCCCGGGCCACAGCCCGAGTGGTTCTCCACCTCCTTCTTCCGTCGGGCGTCCCATTCCTCCTCCGTGAGGTAGAGTCGTCCGTCCTGTTGTAGCGATCCCGGAGCTTCCTCGAAGGTCTCCTCCGCTGCTTTTAGTCTCCCCACCAGATCTGAAACAGTGAGGGTCGACACGTCGAGGAGCGTGGTGATGGCCAACACGATCTGTTTGAACCATGGAGGGACGTTGCGCACAATCTTCTCCATGATTATGTCCTCCTCGACTCCTGCACCGAGCGTGGCGAGCGTCGTCGCCATCCCGTTGAGGCACAGCGCGAAGTCTTCGATGGTCTCCCCATCATTGAACGTCGCCAAGTCGAACTTCCGCTGCAGATTTCTTCACCCGATCGTTGCCGACGCGCATCTCCGAGATGGTCTTCCAAGCCTCCTTTGTCGTCTCCTTGTCGGCGATGGAGGATACCATCTCCGGTGGCACCGCGCTGCAGAGAGCATCGAGTGCCATCATCTCCTCTTGCGCATCAGCACCGCCATTCTCAATGACGTGCCACAACCCCCTCGCCCTCAGTTTCACCTTCATCAACAGCGCCCAATCTGAGTAATTGGTCTTGGTGAGGACAGGATAGCTACTCCCGCCCCCCACCTCACGAATCACTCTCTGGATCACGACGCCGTTGTTGGTGTTGTCGGTAGCGAGTTCCCCCTGGCCATCCATGGTCTTCCCCGGTTCGCAAAGCCAGCTCTGATACCACTTGTCAGGAACTTGCCAGAGAAACGACGGGGATTACGTCGCCGGCGAGCTCCTGGGCCAAGCACAGGCAGCCGAACAGGGGGGAGAGGGTAAGGAAAATGTGCACTGATTTGGCACTTTCTTTATTTCCTGATCCTCTCATTAAGTAGCCCATTACACATGGAAAGAACTAATCTATAGAAGGGTTTTAATTGCCCTTATAATCAGGACTGCTACCAAAATCAGGATTTATTCCCATACATAGACTAGAGACCAAATAGGAAACTGCATTATTCTGCACACACAAGGATTATTCCAACAGTCAAAAATAACAATTACAATGGAGATGCTCTAAAAGACTAAAATACACATTGCTCTTTTGTAGAAATTACTCAGTGTTATCTCATACTGAAATCTTAGCCCTTCCGCACTTCATTTTGAGGGCATCGTAGTCTTTTACCATCCAAACAGCTTACAGTTTATTTTACTCTGGATTATTAAAAGCTGCCTTATTATAATTCCCACCTATATAACCTGGATTACAATAGTCCCTAACTGAGACTAACAGAGCCTTAACCATGCTTACGTATGTTTGTATGCATTGGTGCAGAAGCTACAACGAAGAGCAAACTAGCGTCGTTGAACGAGAAGCTGGACATCCTAGAGCGGAAGCTGGAGGTGCTTGAGGTCCAAGTGAGCAGCGCGACAACCAATCCTTCTGTTTTCACCTAGAAAATACACATTAAGGGCCTGTTTGATTGCGCATAAGCCTTCTGTTTTCACCTAGAAAATATACATTAAGGGCCTGTTTGATTGCGCATAAGTAGTGCTTTCGATTTGTGTTTGTGTATGCAATGCCGTTTAAGGCACAGGTGTTATGGTTCCACTCATTCCGTGTGGAGTTGAGATGGGTTTTTCAAGTTTTTAGCCTGTGTGGAGTTAATTGAGTGTTGCCTGCTTTCTTGATGCTAGATAGAGTGTGCAAATTTTTTCCTTGTAAAACTATTACTACTTGTTATGAAGTTGGTCGAACTTTCGGTTGCTTTGCTGGACCAGTCCAGTGAAGAACGCGTCCATGTTTCCCTCTTTAATTTGCTTCTGTTACAGAATATTGAAATACCGTGTGAGATGAGACTGTCAAGTTAATAGCTAGGTGAAGTAATCCAATTTTTTCTTTAATTTGAAAGAGAAAAATCTGTTGTACAGAGCGCTGTTATCATCCAGAAATATACAATCAAAATCGGAACCTGGGAATAAACAAGCAAGTAAAGAGAGGCAGGAGTTTTTGGAGGTCCCAAGTCCTGTGTCTCTACAGTCTACAGGGAGGGTCAGGGACAACTGGGCTCTGCCTGCTGCTTTTGCCTGTGTTGTGTGGCACTGGCACAAGATGAATCGTCTTGACGCTGTAAGCCTGTAGCCTGTAGCCTGTAGCCTGTAGCCTGTAGGTGGCGACGGAAGCCAGACCGACTCCGGATCAGCTGGTTTGCTAATGAAAAGAGAGTTGAATATTCAGAGTTATTCCCATGTCGTTAAGAAGCTAGGTAGACGGATAAGATAAACACGAAATTAGGATAGAAATAAAAAATGATATTAATATATATAGCTAGTAGTACATAGTACGTAGTAGGGGAATTCCGACAATTGAACGGGCACCCTAAGCAGCGAGCATCACTGTGAATAGCAAAATTTTAACAAAGAAAAATTACTCACGTGTCATTATAATTTTTAAGAATTGTATACATACAACTGTCAGTTACTGTGGTGACCCCAAATTATCATTGACACACCGATAACATATTGACATACGAAGGCAAGCAAAGCAGCGCCAAGTAGCTAGTGGCCACGAGAAGCAGCAGAAGAATTAAGTAACGTCGTGGCTGCTAAAGGACGTGGCATTGCATTGGACTCATACATACTACTTTCGTAGTCTGTCCAATCGGTGGATGTGGATGGCTCATGATCCTTGTTCATCTCACCATGCATGTAAGTACGTATTATCTGAGTTGAGCAGACCCAATCACAGTCCCCGTCGCAGTCCCTACACCGAATCTTCCTCTCCGCTCCGGCCCTGCACTCCTCACCTTCTCCCTCTACGACAGTCGCCTTCCGCATCTACGATGTGATGTCGTCCTCAAGTCCCTCGTTGCCAAGGACAACGACATCCTCAAGTCAAGGCTTATCTCAATTCTCAACAACGAAGCCTTCAAGGTGGCCCATGGCCATGGGTGAAGCGCCCCAATCTCCGGATGGCTGCAAAGGGAATAGGAGCTTTGATGTCAACGCAAAGGGAGTCCCACCCACCCAATCGTCATCCAGAGAGGGGAGCTCGGCGTTGTTGAAGACGACATTATGCTTGCTGCAACAAGGGTAAGGCCAAACAGCTAGCATAGGAGCCTAGCCTGCATGCTGCTAACATCTACCACTGCACTTTGCACTTTGCACTTCATTCGGCTTACCACAAAAGCTTGACTACTTTTTTCATCAGGTATTTTCACTCTCAACGAACAGGACATACCAGACTTTGAATGACCACATATGTATATATATATGATGCTGCAACTCTTTCCGGTTCATTATATCAATCAATTTTATATATTGTGTATTTTTTCAAACTTGCATTGGTGCATCTATCTCAAATCCTTCATATATACGTGAACAATCCAAATGGGATTCAAACGACCTATAGGCTATAGCTAGCCGCTCACTAATATAGTTACACGTTTATTATCCTCCTCTACACTTTTTGTTTTGGCCAGTTGAATTACAAGATGCTGTTACCACTGCAGCATGGCTGTGTGGATCGGAGTGCTCATCAGGGTCAGGTTGCAAGAAATGTCTTCAATTGCCGACTTACCAGTTACGGCGACTCGTTCCTCAAGTTGCATCAACTGACATGAATGATACCTAAGTTGCATATCTTACAGACGCTGGCCTGCATGTGTGTGATGGGATTGTGCAGAGGTGTCTGCTGGTATCACGTACGGTCAGGTTGGTGTTGGTGGGTTTTGGAGTGATAACATGGAGCCACTGTAAGCATACGCTGCTGCAAAAAAGGGGGGCTTTTACCTGGCCTGTATCTGTATATATGGCTGTATTCCGTTTCCGACGCTGCTCGATCGTATGTCACTCATGCTTGTGCATATATAAATGGTGAGCGTATAGTAACCGGCGGCAATGCAAGCTAGTTTAATTTGCCCTCACTAACCAATTAAAGAATATAATTACAGCAAAGTGCTCTGGATGATGTGCATTATATTCAGTGTGTAAAATTCTATTCATTGATGTGCTATTACTTGTTCCTAAAACAACAGGAACTGCAAGTTATGCATCAAGATTGTTTCCAATTTATATCTTATATCTGGCGTGTGCATTGATTACATCGTACATGCTTTGCTGCATAGCGACCTGCTTTTTCCAATTAAGACAGAATCCACCGCATCTCATCTGTGTGCGGTTGCGGGTGCCTTTGTTCATCGCTGCACCCAATGCTTTGCTGCTTCCATCTTTAAGGGATTTCCCGGCGAATCCAGCAAGCAATATATGTTACGACGATCACAACTATCATGAATTGAAGGAAGGATCTTTTATTGAAAATTTTCAACTCTGTTGTTAGATCATAGTTGTGGATCGAACTTCGAAGATGATCAATGGGTAAACAGACAGATGAAATAATTTATTATTACTATGTAAGGGCGTAGCGTAAGAATTGAAGAGATGAGATGGATGGAGTGGTGGTTACATTACATGCTGTGCTCACCGGCGGCGGCCTGCTCCTGCTTTTCCTCCGGAAGATGAAAAGCCTGCAGGGAGCGGAAGAGCGCGTCGAGCCTGCCGCTGCCTGCCTCTGCCTGCACCAAGTGGGACTGCGGACAGGGAACGGCGGCGGCGAGCGCGACTCGGTCGGCGGCTGCGCGGAGGAGGTCGTCGGCTTGGTCGCAGGAGGCAGTGAAGGCGTCGAGGCAGTGCTTCAGGTCTTGGAGCGCCCGCGCGCGGCAGCCGGGCTCGGCGATGACGGCGGCGACGGCAACAAAGAGGGCCTCGTAGGCGGCTGCGATTGAATCGACAGTGCTGTCCATGGCGCCTCCCCTCACCTCGATCGCGATTTTTGCAACTCCGCCCGGCTCTGCCCCTCCCACCATTTTATTCTTGGAAAAATTACTCTTTTTTTAAGCAGCAGCATCACACACATGTTTATTTATTAACAATTTAAGATTACGGTCACTCCATCCAAAAATATTATACTTATTATTTTTATTTATCAAGACTAAGAAAAAAATTAATTGTATTACTATTATATGTATAAAACTATGCTGCTATTAAATTTCTCATATATTCATTTTAATAGGTTAAATAGTATTACACATGAAATCACTTGATTAGCTATAAACAAAACTCATTTAATACTCATTATATATTTGTAGATTACTAGTCAGATGCACGTGCTTTGCAACGAAATTTTATTTTTAATGATAATGTCAATTATTAATATATTGCATCATAACCTTGCTGAAAATACAGGAAAACAATACATAGTAAATAAGCATAGAAAATATTGCTGAAATGGAAAAACGAATGTGAAATTCAGTGAATCTAACGGTCCATACGCAAAATTCTTGTTTTTTGTGTGATTTTTCATAAATCAAGGACCTTTGCACAAAATTCTTGTTTCTATGTGATTTTTTTAGAAATCTAAGGGTCTCTACGTAAAATTCTCATTTCTGCGAAAAATATGGAAATTAAAGTACTAAAATGCAAATGTATTTTTTTTATTTTCTTCTTTTCTTTTTTCTTTCCTTCTCATGATTTTCTTCTGGGCTTGGCCCAATTGCATGCGGTGCTTGCTGCGCATGGACAACACTGAAGCGGGCGCATGTGCACGTATAGGGCGACGAAGGCGGAGGCGTTGGCACATGGGGAGGTGGTTGGGCGGTTTTTATGAGGTATAAGTTTTGGCTGGTTTTTTATGGGATGTGGGAGGCGCACTGCACGGGGAGGAGGCTGCGGACGGACGACCACTCTCCGCTTTAATATAGTAGAGATTGTCGAAAAGTATGAAGTTTTGCGATTTCATAATTTTATTGGTATAGCAAAGAAGTTTTAAAAGTGTAAACATTTATTTATAATATTTTTACATTTCAGAGGAGTGCGCGCTTGTGGACTGTGGTGAGCGGCACCGGCTGTCGCGATGGAGATGGTGATCTCCCATTCCCAACCCTAGCCTGCCGCAAGCAAGCGCCATGACCCTCCATGGCCTCCTCCTCTTCCCCATCTCCCTCCGCCGCTACCCCGCGCCTCGCCAGGGTGCGCCTCCATGACCTCGCGCCCTACGATGGCGCCACCACCCCCGCCTACTCCCGCGCCGTCCACGCCCTCTCCTCCTCCCTCTCCCGCCACAGCGCCGCCCTCCTCGACCTCCCCGCCGCCCACGCCGCCATCCTGCGCTGCGCCCTCCAGTCCGCGCGAGCCTTCTTCCGCGCCAACCCACGCCAAGCCCAAGGCCTCTACCTCTACCGCGCAGGCAGGTATCGTACCAGTATGAACTCCCCGTGGGCCGTGGCTCACGCCTTCTAATCTGAATCCCTCATGCAATGCCTTGATCGTTGCTTCGTCGCCTTGCATAGGACACCGGACGACGACGACCTGTTGTCCCCTGCTTGTATGGACGATGCCTTCAGGTGTCTCGGTGAGGCAGCCCGCGCTGCTCTCTCTGCGATAGCTCGCTATCTTCGGCTTCGTACCAAGTACACTACTGCCTCTACCTTTCCCCCTTTATATTTCACTAGCAAGTAACAACATGCTCTCCACAATCATTATTCTACTAGCTAGTCACACTTGGTACCTACTTAATTTCCAGTGTATTCGACCACTTGCTTGATGATACTCCATTGCCTGTCAATGAAGCCTCATCCTCAGAGTTGCTGGTGTCATATTCCCATGAACAGCTCCAAAGTGGGCATGCGCCTACTGGATGTCCTCAAGTTGATAGGGGATTCATTATGCTGGTTGCTTCTGATCATCCAGGAATTGAGGTATTCATATACAGACTTTTTAACTCTGTAAACCTCATCATTTTGCAGAAATTTTGTAATCAATTTCTTTATCCCTCATTCCTTTTAGTTTTGCTCAGATGCGATTGGTGCGTTACTGTTTTCTTTATTTTCGTTTAGCTCATATTTTTCTTCTGCTATTCTGTTCGACAGATTTCAGTGTTATTGAGTGGCATTAGCCCATGAGTGCTGTCCAGCATCCATTTTACATTGTTTAGTTACTTCTCTGATAGGTTTGTGACCCAAATGGCCAATGGTACCTAGCAGATGGGGTTTCAGGCCCTGGTAACCTGTTGCTTCTTACTGGAAGGGCCCTAAGTCATGTTACTGCCGGTTTGCGCCCGAATTCTCACTATAGGATCACTAATGAGAATAGGTCAGAACTATTAGCCCATTGAATACTTCACCATCTTATTTATTTTCCTTTTTTTTTCCATTGATACATTTCCTTGCACAGTATAGAACATATGATTTGATACAATAGACTTATCGTTGCAATTTTATTTGCTGCTGCAGAGCATCTCTCACCTTTAGGCTAATGCCTCATGCCAATGCTATACTGGAATGCTCCCCTATTTCAGCAGCTGGGCACTGCGTGCCACAGATATACCAACCCATATCTGCAAGCCAATTTATGGATGACTTGTGTGCTGAAGAACGTGCTGTTTCCAATCACTCGGAAGCACCTTCTGTGAGTATACATCCAGAACTGCATCCATTCCATAGCATGCATGGCATACATGCATATTCAGCTAAATAGTGATATGTGAGAGCAACACACTGTCAACTCTCTAAGAGTGGGAAAGTAGCATATTGAGTAAGCAAGAGGAGCTCTGTGGCTGTGTATTCAATTGTATGTTCATCATGTGCTCAGAAATACAAGATTGCTCATATTCTGCCAATTTGGATTGCAGGAATCTCACGCCAACTTTCTTAGTGAACCGTCTCTCCGAAGTGTTCTCTCAGACTCTTTATCGTACGTCCCAGATCATCAAAAACTTATCCACAGCATATATATAGTTTTCCTTCTGTGTGGATCCTTCTACATCTGTGTTTAATTATAAGTTAACTAATGTGGATGGTGGATGTCATTGTCATCTGCATCGCACTAGCTTTTTTACTGTACTGAGTAAACTGATGAAATGATCTTTTGTCTTTTGTAGTGGGGCTTTTCTTGAGGATGCTATGGTTCTCTTATGCGGACACTCATTCGGAGGCCTCATGCTGAAAAAAGTCATTGAAATGGTATATTTCGAAGCTTTGATCTCAGGCTTCCTTGTATTTATTAATGATACTGTTGTAACTTTGAGAAATTATGTTTTTACTGTAGATTGCACCCTTCATTTTAACTACATCTGACAGTTGAATTTGATTATTGTTAGTTAATGACACTATTTTTTTAATCTAAATTTAAGTTTTTTCTTTGAAGTTTTGTTTATTTCTGTCTGGTTTACTATTTAATAGGGAGCCCTGAAGCCCCTGATGATAGATTATCCAACTGGAATGTACTACTTAAGTACTTAGCAGATAACTGCCACTATTAGGAGTGCTTTTAGCAGCAATGGCACACTCTTGTGAAATGAATATATGTCTGAAGCAGTACGGTGTATTTCACACACTATATATAATATATATCACAACAAATGAATTATGGTGGTATAAACTATGTGCCATCTTTACTACAAGTGAACTTGCAAGTCATTTCTTTTGTAGTTGTTTGCTCCGCCAGTCCATTCAGATGGCACAAGAAGCATACCAACTCCTATCATTCTTTTGCAAGTCATTTCAGGCAAGATGCACCATCTGCAATGGAGAAGTTGATCCGGCCACCTTGTTTCCTAATCTCGGTATGTCTCTGTCAATTATTCTTTCTTCAATGAAACTGGCATTAGATATATTTCACCTGCTCACTTACAGTTCTTAGTATTGGATATAATAGCTTTAAGAGCAGTAGCAACAGTGGTCAAGATGGAAGATGATAGGAGACTGTATCATAATGCTGCTCTCCGCAAGCGCAGGAAAGAAGTTACTGAGCATATGGATGGGCTGAAGAGAACTGGAGGTAGCAAAGTAGGTAACTCGGTGAACTTGCCTCAAGTAATTGATAACCCTGTGCATGGATTTGAATAATTGTTCAATTGTTTTGTCAGGACAATGGTGAGCTGGTGTTGGATGGTGAAAACTCTACGGCACTCAGGGGTGTTCAGTATCCATTTGTAGTGGGCGAGAGAGTCCTGATCGTGGTACATTGAGAACATTGCTTTGCACTGGTAAGAAATAAAGAAGCATCAATGGCAGAATTCTTACCATTGAGCCTTTGCAGGGGAACAGAAGGACGCCTGATAAATTTGTTGGGAAAGAGGCAGTTATCACATCACAGTGCTTGAATGGATGGTGAGCCCGTTTGGACCACTTTGAAAAACTCATGGCATTGATTTGAAGTTGTTCTAACTAGAGCTAGTACATGTGAACCGCAGGTATCTTGTGAAGACGGTTGATAGCGGGGAGAGCATCCGGCTGCAGTATCGGTCATTGAAGAAAGTGATGGAGCTGCAGCTGCAGTCAGAGATGAGGTTGCAGCCACTGACTTTTCTGCAGAGCAAATACCCCAGCAGCAGCTGACAATCACCCAAAAATAAGAGGAGCAGAGTAGTAGCAGCGTAGCGCATCGCCACTCCCACATTCCCACCCTAGTAGAGGAAGCTAGTGTAGAGTTGTAAGCACTAGTTTAATTTGGTTTGACTAGCGATGTGCAACCTTTATGTCATTGAAATGATAAATCTGGCCCGTATGCCCGTATGTATGGAGTTCCAAGCCAATCTGACTCAACTCTTCTACTGCAGTTAGTCTGGATCATTTTTTTTTCTCTTTGTACAGAGGATCCAAATGTTTATGTGTATGGCTTTGCCTTTGTAAGAATCAAGAATTCAGGATGCAGCAGCAGGCTGTTGCGTTTGCTGTCATGTCAATACACACAGAACAGTCTAACTCCTGTACGTGTTTGTCGCGACTCCGCGTCCCCTCCGGCGACCTCTTCGTCGGTGAGTCCTGCCCTTTTGCATGTCCCTCAACTCAATCAATAATCCTATCTTCCTTCCACAAGTTGGTCTCATATGCTTTTAATCTGTTTGCTTTGCTGCAGATCAACGATGCATCGACTGCCAGACCTGCCGCTGGATGTATGGTGCCGGTAAATCATCAGTTACCTTGCAAGAGTACGTGCATGCTTGATGCTATGGATTGCGGATGGAGGAGGAAATGTTGCAGGAGGTGTTCAACGGGGTAAAATCAAACACTGTTTCGGAATCGTTAATGTCCCTGGCATCATCTTGCTATGTCGAGACAAACAAGTTATCGAGTTCCGATCGGATATATTGCTATTGTTCCTTCTGATTTTGTCCAGTTTCAGCACAAAGTGGGAACAATGTGGTAGCATTTTTCAATCACAGTAAATAAGGGATCAGCTCTCACAAGTCTTACCGATGGTATGTGGTAGACCGGTAGGTTTTCTGATATTTTCTAATTCTAGCCCAAGGTATACAACAAAACTGGTGAACAACATCGAGAAACTTGGAGCACGCTACATGTTTTTGACCCACTGGTATGTTCAGATTTAAAGCTGTACCACTTGGTTATCTCTCTCTTCCCCCATTTTGTGAACGGACCACCTTTTTATTTTGGATATTGAGGAACCTCTAATTACAGGGATGATGTAGCAGATGACAGGAAGTGGGCTGAGCTGCTAAAATGTGAGATGACGACTATCCATCCTGGTGATGTAATACCCGCATGCTGTACTTTATAACCTCCAGTCCAGATATTATTCCTGGTCGATCCTCATTGAGTACTCAATCAACACTGCTGTACTTTATAACCTGCAGTCCGGATATTTTTATTAGTAACGTGCGATTCATAGTATCACACGGAATCATCATGCCTTGAGTTGACTAAGAATATCAATACCTAGGGAATCTTGAGGTCTGCTGCTACTTCAACCCATAACACTAATTGCAGTTCAGGCATTCTTAAAGTATTTTTATAGATAGTTTATTGAAGAGGGATCTCATAACTAACGAATTTGAAGACTCATAATTCAAGTGGATAAAACTTAAATTTACAGTGTCGGAATAGGTAACATTTTGAACCATAATGTTTTGGAACGTAGAGGACAGTTAATGTGTCATAGTTTGCATTACATGAACATAACATAGAGCCCAAGTTACTTGTGTATCCTGTGAATGATGCTCTCACGTACTGCAATAACCATGACGATGCAGGTAAAGGATGTTATTGTAGGTGTTGAGTGGAAGCTTACTGGAAATGTCCCGTGGAACATTGGAGCTGATTTTGAACGTACCCATACCCCAGGCCATACCAAAGTAAGACGTTCGACTCAATAGAATAGTAGTTACTTGTAGCCTTCAGTATGGAAGGCTTTTTTGGATTGGATGAAACATTGTTGTTTGTTAAAAATACAACAATAAACAAAGGGGTAGCATGGCTCAAATTAAGATAGCATCGTGGATAGAATATAACTTACCAAAATTCGATTGGTTTTGTAATCCGTGTCATACCTTTTCTTTTAGTTATCAAAACATGCACTTTTTCTATGATGGGAAATATCCCAGCTTCTGCACCGTGGACGCATATATTTATGATTTATGACTACTGTTGTCGTTTTATTCGGTGCAAAAAATAGTGCGTAGCTGCTTCACGTTGGTTTTGCACTGAGCACTGATTGTTACCTTCTCCTTCTCCTTTTGCAGGACACGGTTATCGAGTCCCTCATAGCTAAAGGAGCATGCTACAATCTCTCTACCTTTTGTGTTTATAAATAAAGGGGCCAGGACAAAATGTAGTTGCTATTGATTGTGTCAACAAGAGTCCATAGAGATTCAAGAAGAAGTCGATGCTACTTTCGAAATGAACTTTCTTTCTTTTTTGTGACCTTTTGTCGAAGCACACAATGCCTTCAGTTCGTTTGATATAATCCCAAATTGAAAATGTTATTGATGCTCAAGAATCTGTAACTTGTCCAAAAAATGTTATTTGTTGCAAATGACATGGCTGAACCTTTACAGACATCATAAAATGATCGAAGTAATGGGAACTAATTTCAGCGTATAATCATGTGTTCTTAATGATATGAATGAACAAAATTGCCCTCTCCTGGCAGTCCACAAAAAGAATGTTGTCCCATTCTTCATGGTACAAAAGAATTAAAAGAAGTAAGAAAAGGCAAAACCCAAAAGCTCCCGCTGTATACCGTTTTGTGTTACATAGGTACAAAACTACGGCAGAGTCGAGAGAAATCCTGTGTGTTGGAGTTAGAGCAGTGCTTCCAAGTATTCGTCGACGTATGCCAAGCATGGCCAATGATCGGTTCTTATCCTGACCAATGTGGAGGCACAACCTACTTCCATCAAAAAGAGGAGGTGATACCTTGGTGGTAGAAATATTAGGACACGCACAACACCCATATCCCTCTTGCTCAGGTGACCATAACTCTCTGCACCGACTTGGTCAATTCGCTGAACCACGAGGTTTGTGTCCACCGTGTAAGGATAAGGAACCAACGCATCAGCACCAACACTAGGACCTGATTCACTTTCTTCCCACACAATGTTCTTAATAACACCATTGCCTCTTAGGATGGTAACCAGTGAATCTCCAGAGATACTCACAACAAAGGGAGCCAGGTATCTTTCAATAGCTCTAATCAAAACCTTTGGACTTACCTCAAGGAGCTTGACCGATCGTGTTCCATTAATCGCAGCTAACCCTTTCCCTCCTTTCAAACAGAAGGTCTCCCGACCTGTGTTAGAACAACTGTTGCAGGCCTCCCATAGAGCTTGAAACAGATCCTGATAGTACTCAGCTACACTCTCCTTCAGAATGTCAGGAGGTACACTGGCCTTCAGAAACATGTCCTCAATTCCAACTGTAATGGGTTGAATGGACCCAGATATGACCTGACAATTCTCTGTGTTGGCTGCGATGACAACATCAATAAGACCAGGTGATGGTTCTCGAGGCTCTAATTCTATCACTACTGAAGCACAATAATTTGATTCTACCTGGTGGCTGTTATCTAACAGCACAATTTCCATACCAGAACCTGGAGGTTCACCTAGAAGGAAAGGTACATGACATGAAGGAATTTTCCCAAAGTGTGCACTTGATGAAAAGGTAATTGTCACTGCATAAAGGGCAGGCAACCCATCGACCCCGTCTGAATCTGAAACTGGCAAATCAGACCCCCAAGCATGGTTAAATGTCTCTGCGTCGAACCCAAATGTGCAAGGTATTCTTATTTTGAGACCAGATGAGTGGATGTAGTCAGGAATGCACGAAAAGTGCCTCCTAAGGATTTCCAGTGTTTCAGCACCCTTAGAATCCATCACACGCAGCGCTTCTTGTGTGTAGCCAATTCTCTCGACAGTAGTTTGTCGTGTCTTTTCTTGCTCTGGAGGAGTTGAGCTTACATCCTGTATACTTAGAATGTAACCAGATGCTCCACTCTGAATGCTTAAGTTAGGCAATGTGAGGGCCCAAGATTGCTTCACAACCAATGGCACAACTCTTTTGAGATGAATGTAAGATGCCAAACCAGGCATGTTCTTAAGATCTTGAGCAGGACATGGTGATGGGACATCGAACAAGGAACCTGGATGAGAGGGTGTGACACCAGCAGGTTGCTCTCCGATTCCCATGAGATGCCTCAATTTCGTCCCAGGAATGCAAGACAGCATCCGTAAACATATCCTGGATGAATAATTTGAACCAGTGAGAACGTAATGAAAAAATTGCTATCACAAACCAATAAATATTAGAAACTCAGAATGCCTACCTTGCATGGTCCCGGACCTCCAGGTCAGGGAAAGACTCGATGGTTAGTATAAGTAGGTGTGAGAGAGGAAGAAAGATACGGGAGCTGTGATGGTGCTTCAGCATGACACGACAAATGCCCACAACCTTGCTGCCCTGAGACCATGATTTCAGTTCTGTCTCTGGGTCATGCTTCTTGGCAAGAGAAACCATCTGCTTGGTGAGCAACTCTATCAGCCGGAGCTGAGGTACCATCTCATTCTCTGCAATCTTCTCAAAGAGAGGATAGTACGATGCTAGCTGGTAGCCTGGTTCAAGCCTTGGGAGCAGATATTCATCAAGTGTTCGGAGCAACTGCTCCCCTGCCCACCGATGCATGTTGCACGCTAGAAGACGGTTAATGAAATCAGCAATTACTGGGACTAAGCCCCGATGTTCTGATGTCATGTCAACCAGCATAGCCTGCACACATAGCACCTAGAAACTTAATAGCCTGTAAATTTCAATACACTGGAACATAATTAGGGTTCTTTCATGTTGATGGATGCTCCTATCATTAATATTTCTCTCAATAGATATCTACCTGTAAATGGTGGAAGATAGTAGAATTCAGGAGCTCACCAGCTCCGGAGCAACCCAAGCCATCAGTAATGTGAGGGGCAGCAGCAACCAAGATCCCATGCAGCGCACGGAATGCCACACCTGTCTCAGCACTCCATCCTGGGAGCCACCTGAAGGCTGAAATGCAAGCCAAGCCATCGTCAACAAGCCCAATTGTCTGCTCCACATCTTTGGCTCCTTCAATCTTGTCACCATGAACACCAGCAGCAACAAGACCTAGGCAATCTAGCTTCTTGGCCTTGAGTGCGAGGGGATCAAAAACACCAGGATAAAAGCATTTGGCGAGCCCAGGCACTGCATATCTGAACTTTCCAGAGCCAAGCAGCCAATGTAATGCCAGCAACCGCGCTGCAAGAGGCCGGTGTGCCTCGCAAGCAGCCAAAGCTAGACGGCGTGCCATTTTACGCTCATCTTCGGCCCCAAAGGCATCTGGAAACTGGACGAACAGTGTGAGGACCGAGTGCAGAAGCATCAGGCTGGAGGAATGTGCCATCCCGCCAAACTGAACCTTGACATGTGCTGCGATCGCTGGCGCCCACCCCACGACAGCTGACGACAGCTCTGCAAGGATGGCCGCCATCTCCATAGCAGCAGCAGGTGTGAGGACCTGCGGCCTCTCCATGAGCAAAGCGAGAACCTTCCTTATGTCCCTCAAATTAACCTCGGATGGGGGCAAGGGCTCGCCAGGAGCGGGCGCAGGCGAGAAGAGGTGCGTGGGCACACAAAACGGGGTTGGCGGCCCAGACACCGCCAAGATCGAGGTGCTCGAAGCCAGCCTCCCGAGGCGGACGACCTGGCGGGCGGCGGAGGCGAGGAGGAGTAGGTAGGACTGGGCGGCTGGCGAGCGTTCGGCGGCGGCGAGAGCGTACAAATGGCCGAGGACGTCAGAGAGGAGGCCCGGGAGAGCGGCGTCCAGCGCGCGCAGCGCGTCGCAGGCGAGGGCGCGGGCGGCGCGGTCGGGGGCGTGGTTGGGGCGGTTGGCCGAAGCCAGCAGAGCGTTGACGATTCCGGAGAGGGGCTGTAGGTGGTCGGTGGAGACGGGGGCGGAGAGGGCGGAGGCGAATGCGGAGGTGACGGTGACGAGGAGGTGGTCGTGGAGAGGGTGGTCGGAGGGGAAGGAGAGCAGGGAGGTGAGGAGGAGGGGAAGGTGGGAAGGAGAGGGAGGGAGGAGGTGGTCTTGAAGGAAGGAGAGGAGGAGAGGCCTGAGATGGGAGGGGAGGTCGCGGCGGGGGAGGGAGGAGAGGGCGAGGTCGAGAAGGGGAAGGTGGAGCCATCGGTCGCGGCGGGGGGAGGAGAAGTCGTCGATGAGCTGCTCCCAGTCCTGCGGCGAGAGGGAGACGGCGCCGGGAGCAGGGGGGCTGAGTGGGGGCGGCCGGTCCATCGCCGGCGCGGCGAGCGGAGGAGAGATGCGGCGGCTTCGTCTGGTCTGTCAGAGTTTGAGATGGCGGAGTGAGTCGTTGTCCGCCTCTTCTTTTCTTTTTCTTCTTTTAATCGAATGGCACTAAAATCTATTATCTAATTATCTAATTCTAATACTACTTCGCCACTGCATGTTTTCTATTTTCATTGGAACAACGCAACCCGATTTTTTATAAAAATAAAATAAAATTTCGCCATCAACCAATTCAATTGTAGATCACGCACAACCCACACTTGCTTTCTTTGACATTTTGCACACGATTTCATCTTTTCATTTCAATCACAATGATACTTGAGCAACAATTTTGCTCGTTCAAACTGAAACGACAATGTGATGATATAATAAACATTTGAAGAATGGGTTTAGTACAAATATCATTTTATTGTTGGATTTATAAAATTGCCATTTAGCTCAACTAATCTTTGTTTTCCACACATTTCATTGTTTAGTGTAGCATCAATAGCCAATGTAGGCACATCATTAGCCAAAACACAAACAAATTAGTCAATGTAGCACATCATTAACCAAAACACAAATTTATATTTTTTTTAAAAAAATCAAATATAGTAAATACACGGTTTTGAAAAATTGTCGAAATTACCTCCTATTGGCACATCAATAGCCAATGTAGGTCACGTGGCAACGAGTCAAAACCAAACCGATCTAGCTTATGATGTCTATATAAGTTGATGATGGACCGATCTAGGCCATGTGACCTAGATCAATTGTTGATGTGCTAACAAGAAGCCACCTCGCAAGCCGTGCCCTGTGCCCCTTTGCCCGCTCCATCGTGATGTCGCCCCTTTGCCCGCTGCACCGTGATGTCGCCTCACACGCCTCACCGTCCACGCCGCCTAGCATACCATGCCCCACGGCCCTCTACCTACAAGTGCAGCATCTAGTGGGCTAGACTAGCCGTTAATGTGCCGATATAGGCCATGTGGGCTAGATTAGCCGTTGATGTGTCGATAAGAAATTATTTCTTCAATTTTTCAACACTATGTATCAGTTTATAGTTTTGTTTTTAAAAATATATTATTTAAAAAAATCAGTACTTGTCTAGTGGTCTATGATGTTTAGCTTGTTTTGTTTAGCATGACGTCAATAGCAGCTCAAAGTTATACATGGTCTAGTTATAAAGTTATAACTGAGCAAATATAATGAGGTAATACGTGTGACTCAAACTAATAGTCGGTACGAATGAATGTTTTACATTGAAGATTTTGATTAGTAAGGACTTGCACTCCTTACTTACTTATATGTGCAGTGGTTAATATAAGCATTTGCATGGGAGTTGTTTTTGATGCCATATATATATACTAGTCAGAGGCCTGTGCTTTGCAACAGAATCTTATTTTATAATAGAGTTTTTGCGCAAAATTCATGTTTCTACATGATTTTTCCAGAAATCTAAGGGTTTTTACTTCCCGCAAAATACATAAATTAAAATACTGAAATATAAATACAGTTTTCTTTTTCTTATTTTTTATTTTTATTTTTTATTCTTTTTCCTTTTTTCTTTTTCTTCTTTTTTCTTTTTCCTTTTTTTTTCTCACGCAGCAAAGCAAGTTGCTGCGCGCATGCGCGCGCGTTGCGGGGGCGCACTCGCACGCAGTCGCAGGACGGTTGCAGCGCTCGGCCGGCGGTTGGGCACCGGTTTTTATAGGGTATAAATTTTGAATGGTTTTTTGTGGGAAGTGGGGAGGCAGTACGGAGCAAGCGGACGGACGAGTAAGTTCCCGCTTTAATATAGTTAAGATATATATATATATATATATATAGTTGTTAACTTTCAATCTGTGTTAAGTTGCTTGATTATTCATGATACCTTGATTAGCCAAATGTTAGTAAATATTGTATTGGTTATCATAATATAATGAATAAGCTAGAGTACTACTCATAATTTGCACGTACGTACGGTATAATATAATGTCTTGTTTTAACACCCAAATCACATGATAGCTAGATAAGAGTTTTTTACTGATAACTCAAGACCGGACCAAATTTCCAAAAATTTCGGATAGTACATTTATTGATTTTCTTCAGACTGAAATACTTCCTTGATCATGATTGGGTACCTAGCCCTAAAAATACTTTTATTCCTACAGAGATGTAAGTCTCAATTTGAAGAAAATATATATACTGTGTGTTTGGTTCATGTGAAAAAGTTGTTGTGAGCTGTTTGTTGAGAAAAATCCTAAAAACCGTTTGGTTGAAGCTGCTGTAAAAAACTATTGTGAGTTGACCGTTTTTTATAACTTACATAATTTTTATCATTATAATATTCTATACATATATGTAAATAGGAAATGCTCAACATTGATGCAACTAGATAAATCAAAAAATACATAGTTCATCTCATAAAATAACCGTTAACCACATATTATATCATTAAATCATGCAATACAATACAAATCATAATAATGTTAGATCAATCAAAACACCTTGCATTCATACTATTTAATCTGTACTAAAAATCATAAACGCAAAAAAACAAAAGCAGAAAAGCAGAGTCCAACCTGCTTCTAAATTTCTACTAGAAAAAATAGTTTTTATAGCAAAAGCAGCTTTAATAAACCCATTTAATTTAAGCAGTGTTAGTAAACACTTTTAGTTCAGCTACAAAATTTTCAAAAGCGGAAGACCCATAATCTATTGATTCCACACCCACACAGCTGAGCTGACTTGTAAAATTTATTTCTAAAATATTGTATAATATAATAAAAATATAAAATAAAGTGGTAGAAGAGAGAATAGTCAGTCAAAGTCAAAGTCAAAGTCAATGGTGTGGTTCCGTGGCTTCTCCCTCCTCCTCCCTCCGTTGGCCACCAAGCAACTAGCAACCCGAACCATTGCAATTGCAATTGCCGCTTGCCTCTGCCCTCTTCCAGCCAGGGCAGGCTCCGGCTCAGGCTCCATATACCCCTATCTTTTCTGATTTCTCCGACGACGGGCGGGCGGGGGATAGCCAGCCAGCCAGTAGCCACACGCTCTCCCCACCTCCGCCGGATGTCGGTGGATCCCGATGCTTACCCCCTCCGCCGGCACCTTGCCGCCCCCTTCCCTCTCCTCCGCCTCTAGCTTCCTCCCCTCCCTCCCCCCTCTCCGCATCCACCGATGTCGCTGCCTTCCTACCCTCAAGGCCGCCGCATCCTTTCCGCCCACCCGCCCGGCCCCTCTCTCCGCCAACAACCTCCCGCCCCAAACTCCCCATGTGTCGGAATCGGACCTCGCGCCTCCCACCTCCACCTTCGCGCCTGTAAGCTACCGTGGGGAGGACCCCCTCGTCTCCAAGCTCCGCACCCAGCTCGGTGTCATCCATCCGCTCCCCGCCCCGCCTGTCAGCCGCTCCGTCGTCGGCCTCTTCGCCGTCTTCTTCTTCGTTGGCGCCGCCTTCGACAAGCTCTGGACCATGCGCAAGCGCCGCCGCGCCGAGCGCGAGGTCAAGGTCAACGGCACATGGCCGCAGGTGCCCACCTCCAGCTTCTCGCTCTTCCTCGAGGAGAAGGACCTGCAGCGCAAGGAGTCCGTCGAGTGGGTCAACATGGTGCTCGGCAAGCTATGGAAGGTTTACCGCCCAGGCATCGAGAACTGGATCGTCGGCTTGCTGCAGCCCGTCATCGACAACCTCCAGAAGCCCGATTATGTCAACCGCGTCGAGATCAGACAATTCTACCTAGGCGAGGAGCCGCTTTCGGTCAGGAACGTCGAGCGCCGCACCTCACGCCGGGCCAACGATCTGCAGTGAGTTCTCTTCTCCCTCGTATTCTTTTACTACTGGATTCCCCCCTTGAAGCAACAATCGAGAAAAGATTGAGTCTGCTCTGCTCGCTTACTTTGGTCTGGGATTATTCTACACTCCCTTCTAGTTACCACTTAACAAGCCATACCACATAGGCCATAGCACGATAGTAGGATTAGTGTCACCATGAAACCAAATGCAGGGTGACTACCCCAGCATCTTAATTCTTATTACTACACTCTATGGTGTGAGTCTGTCAGCATGTATCTGCTAGTGTAAACATTGTGCTATTTTACTTTGTAAGTCGCTGTTCTCTATGTTGTGTATATACCACGATTTTCTGTTGGGGAACAAAAGGCAGCGAGTAACTCCTGTATTTCAGGTACCAAATTGGCCTCCGTTATACCGGTGGAGCTCGCATGGCATTGGCCCTCTCCTTAAAGTTTAGTGCCGTACCGGTCGTTGTGCCAGTATGGGTTCGAGATTTTGATATCGATGGGGAATTGTGGGTTAAACTGAGGCTTATACCAACAGAACCATGGGTGGGAGCTGTATCTTGGGCATTTGTATCCCTCCCAAAGATTAAGTTTGAGCTGTCACTGTTCCGGCTTTTCAATCTTATGGGTATTCACTTACTTACCCAATCTTACTACTCCCTATGCAACCTATACTTAAGTTCTTGCTTTTTTAATGTTGATTTTCTCATGATTTCGAAATAGAGCATGGCTGGCAACTCTCAATTCATTTGTCTTACTGGAAGCAAATAGGCAGCAGAATTAAAGATCATGTCATACAACATTACAAGTAGCTCATTTCTGCACATATCTAGAGTATATTTAATATTTGCAGTCCAATCAGTATGGTCAATGCTTCAACTGTATCTGTATTCTATAACACACTGTAATACTATATACTTGCCAACTATTATTCTTGGAAATATTACACATATTGCATTGCTGATATTCCATGTCCCAAATATCCAGTGGTTTCTGGCTGATATCTTCAAATTATAACCTTGGGAGAGGCTCTTTTACAAATAAACTGGATGAAATGGGAGAATATGAATATATTCATCACTCATCAGACTTTGTTTTTTTAAGTCAACAATTTCTTAGTTTCTGTATGCACAATGGTGTCAACATGATACATGTTCTGACACTGTATATATTGTGTATTACTGTATTTGTGTTCCACTTACTGTTTCTATTCTCATGTCGGGCAGTTGTCATTATTTATTTTCTCCGCCCATTATATAACACTGTCTTTCATAAGATTGATTATTTGCTAATGACATGTTCATAATATTTGCATGGACACGATGCTTGTTTGTTGTCTCCACCAGCAATTCCTGTTCTGTCAATGTAAGCACTATCATCTCAAACATCTATGCAGACCTACAGTTGCCTTTTTAGTTTATTCTTGTAATGATTGTTGCTAATTTAACGTAGGCTCTTTTGAATATATGATTGGCAGATTTACAAAGGTCTGTCGAATTAGTAGCAACCATATTTAATTGATCTTCATGAAATGGGTAGTGTTGCATTGCATTATAATTGCCTGCATCATGGTTTATGGATTTCTGTAACCATTCCCTGGTACAACACCTTAAGGTTTTTTGTTGAAAAATGTATACCGTTTTTTATGCTGCTACTTATTATACTAGCCTTGTTCACCTTTTGGCCGGTGGTTCTAATCAGTTACTTGTGGCTCTACCTCTAGGTTTCTCACTAAACTGCTAACAGAAGATTTGCCACGTCTCTTTGTGCGGCCCAAGAAGATTGTCCTTGATTTTCAGAAGGGAAGAGCTACAGGACCTGTCGCAGGAGATGTTGCAAGTGGCGTAATTCAAAATGTTGCAAGTGGCATACTTCAAGATGTTGCAAATGATGTAATTCAAGATGGGAATAAGGACTTTGTTGGAGAATTGTCAGTGACTCTAGTTGATGCTAGGAAGCTTAGCTTTGTCTTATTCGGTAAAATAACTCTTTTCTTTCAAAATGAAAATATTTACTGGTTTATAATAATGATTTAGCATCTGCCTATTAGTTTGGATCTTGCACCTGATACTAGGTTCACTAGTAGCTTGTTAGAAAGAATATCATGAGTGTTGCTTCTCTTGAGTTTGCCTTTTTGCGAAGGTCAACCCCAATTAAATCACTAAATAATTGATAGCACCTGGCAAGCTGAAAATGAAGTAAAAAAACAGTCACTCTTTTTATACAGAAATCCGTGTCACGCTGATGGAATATTTAGGTGTTTCATTTCTCACTTGCAGGGAAGACTGATCCATATGTTGTCATGATTCTTGGTGATCAAGTAATAAAGAGCAAGAAAAATAGTCAAACAACTGTAATTGGGCAACCAGGAGAACCAATTTGGAATCAAGTAAAGTTCTGAGACAGTTATACTTTAACCTCATGGGCATTTTGATGGAATATTTTTCTTATTTCTTGTATACTGTCATGCTTATAAGCACTTGATGTCAAACAGGATTTTCATATGCTAGTCGCGAACCCTCGCAGACAAAAGTTGTGCATTCAAGTAAAGGATTCAGTTGGTCTAACCGACCTCACTATTGGCACTGGAGAGGTAGGGTTTGATCATTTGCAATCTTTATTTCAATAGTTTCCCCTGGTTCCCTCTCAAAACTGATGTAGCGATCTATGTGAAAGAAGATGGAAATTTGTAGTTTAGCTATTGTTTCACCATATAGGCAAAACCCTATTATTTGCTAGGTCCAATATATACATATATCAATGACAAGTAAACCGGTGCATTTTTTTCATCTCTTTTGGGCATATTTTATTGAAGTGGAATGTGTTTTTAGCTAATTTTATTTGTCAGGTTGAGTTAGGGTCACTTAAAGATACAGTACCTACGGACAAAATTGTTACTTTATATGGAGGATGGGGCTTATTTAGGGGACGGTCATCTGGTGAAGTGTTGCTTCGCCTCACATACAAAGCATATGTTGAGGATGAAGAAGATGAAGGGGTGAAAACCGAGTTCGCTGTGGGCTATGTTTCAGACGAGGATATGCTAGACTATGTCCAAGATGGTGCAAATAAGCAAAGTGATACTGATATGAATGGTAAAGAGAGAGAGACTTTCATGGATCTGCTGGCCGCGCTGCTTGTCAGTGAGGAATTTCAAGGCATAGTGTCTTCTGAACCCAGAAGCTCGAGAGAGAGTGAGCAGGCCGCTGAATCAAGAGATGGAGATAATGTTGCAGCAGCAGCTGCTGCTGATACAGGAACTGTATCCAATAGCTCGACAGGTGAGAAACTGTCTGCTGCATTTTTTTTTAAAAAAGAAAAGTTCATTTGATTAGTTGATTAATTGATTTGTTGTTTGTTGGTGCTTCAGGCACAGCTTTAGTGTGGCTGGCTGCTATAACAAGTGTGATGATGCTGGTCTCCTCCAACCTTGGCGGTTCAAGCTATTTCAACCCTTGAGTTGAGACGGGAAGAATCTATGTCTTGGGCCGATCCAGTAGCAGATTTGATATATTTTTTTATTTTAGTTTTGGCGACAAGTGTATATTCCATATATGTAGCAGAGGGGCTTGGCTTTTGGCGGCTACCCTTTCATTTTTGTGCTCAGAATTGAATTTGTGAATGGGAAATTGGAGTTGCGTTCGCCTCTTGCTTCGTTCCTAGCGTACCTACTAGACACCTTTTTATATATTTATATTTATAGTGTAAATTTCAAGTTAATTATGAAAAAAACTAAACTCGGAAAGAAAACTACATCTGGAATATAGAAAATAAAAACAGCAAGGTTACCATCCAATTCACAAATCAAAACGTTTTCGGAAAATCATTTTTCAACCTAATCTCTGGAAAGCCCACTGGCCCGCTTGTCGGCGCGCGAAATGTTGGAAGAGAAATGGCGGGAAGGGAGCTATTTTCCCCGCGCCTTGCCCGAATCTCCCGCCTCTCCTCTCCCCCTCCTCTTCTTCTCCTGGACTCCTGGACTGGAGAGCTCCCCTCCTGGAGAGCAAGCAGATCTAGATTTGATAGTAATCAACCATGATGTTCTCCAGCCAGCCCGACCCCTTCTCGCAGTCGCAGAATGCCGCAGCCGACTCAACCACCCCTTCCAAGGTAATCTCGATTCTCCCAGCCCCAGCCTTTTCTTTCATCCGTCATCCGTCTGCTGGTTTCTTTGGGATTTTGTTTTTTTTAAAAAAATACCATCTTTTGTTCTTTTGGTTTGTAGATCCGGGGCGCATCGGGCACCATGCCGCTCACCGTGAAGCAGATCTCTGAGGCGGCGCAATCTGGCACCGGCGAAAAGGGCGCTCCCTTCGTCGTCGGCGGCGTCGAGACAGCTAACGTAAGGAATTTGGGGGAAAGGGCGCTACCTCCGTCAGTCACGTCATCTCCTTTTAGTGTGTTGATTTGGGGTTTGTTGGTTTGCAGGTTAAGCTCGTGGGGTTGGTTAGTGGCAAGACGGAGCGGAACACGGATGTGTCTTTCACGCTCGATGATGGAACCGGCCGCCTCGACTTCATCAGATGGTGAGACCATTTTGCCCGATCAGTCGCTTGTTTCAACTACACCTTCCTAGTCTAGTCTTGTTCTACCATCGCTGGATGTTTACTCGAACCGGAATGCCAACCAACCGAAGAATGGGAAATCTGCATATGCTTCACCAACACTGAATATCTAACCGTTGTACTGTAAACGCTGGCTTGTTTTTTTAGAGTCTGTCAAACACTGGTTGAGCATGATATACAGAGTTCATATTTGCAAGCACATATCTGGTCTGTCCCTTGATATAAGTAGCAGGAGTACATCTTAACTGCCTTACATTAGGCCCATTACTGCACTATCATATTGTTGCGACTGCCAATTGCTTTACGGGTGTCCATACTGATTGCATCTGCTATTAACAACATGCTTCCGTTTACATGGCTATTTATCTCCATTTATTTTACAGGGTCAATGATGCATCTGATTCTGCAGAAACTGCTGCTATTCAGTACGTATCCAGTCATAACTTTCTTTATGCTTGTATGCATTTCACCGCACTTCTTTCACACCTTTCTCATTACTTTATCTATTGAAGGAATGGTATCTATGTTTATGTCATTGGTAGTCTCAAGGGGCTTCAGGAGAGGAAGCGTGCTACTGCTTTTGCCATCCGGTAACATTCATATATTCTGCTGATGCAACAAGACAAGCAACTAATTTATTTATTTATTTTTCATTTCAGACCTATAACAGATTTTAATGAGGTCACACTGCATTTCATTCAGTGCGTGCGAATGCATGTGGAGAACACTAAATCAAAGGTAATACTCCCCTGGTAAAAATCTTATGTTCATTAGTTAGGAGGTTTATGAGTTTGAACAAAAAAGACTG
Organism: Zizania palustris; assembly: GCA_019279435.1. Taxonomy (NCBI): domain Eukaryota; kingdom Viridiplantae; phylum Streptophyta; class Magnoliopsida; order Poales; family Poaceae; genus Zizania; species Zizania palustris. The sequence continues at coordinate 43,290,565 of JAAALK010000283.1, read as the reverse complement.
ATGCTTACGGTTAACGTTGTAGATTACCAGTAGTCCTGCACAAACAAATTCTGCTACGCAATTCTCATTCTCCAAAGGTTCCAGTGAAATGAGCACTCCAACCTCCTCCATATCCACCAACCCAGTAAGTTGTATTTGCAGTTGTTGCATTGATCATTCGATCAAACTCTTGCGCTGGCATGATTTATTTCCTCATCCTTACAGGCACCAGTGGCCAGTCAAACAAATGGATCAGAAACTGATTTTTACACGCAGGTGCTGAATGTTTTCCGCGAACCAGCATATGTGTAAGTTGCACATCCGTCTTCCTTTGCCATGCAGTAAAAACTAATGCTTGTTACCTCGAAAGTCCGTATGCTTGGCTCTGTTTCTTTTTGCCGATATATTCTGCTTAGAATTATTTGCTCCGTTAGCCCATTACATGTCTCCTAGATTTGTGAATGAAACGGGAAAACAGTTGGCTATCAATCCTTTTCATCTTATTTGACTAGTAATTAATTGACAGCGAGAGCGAGCATGGTGTGCATCGTGACGAAATCGCGAAGCGCTTCAGGCTACCGGAGACCAAGATCCAGTCTGTATTTCGCGCACTGACATTATATTCTCTTCTCTCTGCCACTCAGTCAGTCATTCATTCGATGCTAACTAATGCATAACTGTGTTGCAGGGATGCTATTGATTATCTTGCTAATTGTGGAAACATTTACTCAACAATCGATGATTTTCACTACAAGTCAACGTGCACCGACTAATAGCTGCAAGCAGGGAAAGGGAAGCTCAGTTGTATCCTTTTAGATATGATGCACTAGTGCATCTAGTGAAAAGTTGCAAGCATGAATGACAAAACATATGTTGTTTTGCGCATCTGATCGACAAGACGAGTGGAACTTTAATTTGGGTACAATTTGTGGCATATTTAACGCTTGCATCGACCGGAGAAGAAATTAAACCAGTTGGGTTAATGTGTGTGCATTTGGTAGCTAGCTGGTCCAATCACAATAATCTGAAAATTATTGATTGATGCTTGCTGGATCACATGGAGCTAAGTGCTAACTAACACATGCATGATGAACTGTAGTTAGTACAGGTCCAGCTAGCGTTTGGTGGTCTGGTCTGCAAGTATTTACCAAGGAAACATACATATTCCACTCGGGAAAAAGATGAAGTTAGCTCGCAGCTGGGCCTGCCCACCTAACTAGTATATATGTTGTCAACAACTCGTAGAATGCAGCGACATATTCAAGCATGCTTACCTGTTCTTGTACGGGCCGAGTCGTCCAAGCCTAGTAAATTAACAATCTGCTAGCTTGTGTAGATCCATCATCCTCATCCATGCCTGTTTTACATTTGTACGTATCGACAGCGGTGGAGCCAAAGCCAAATATTGGAGCACAGTTTCTCAGTAACTTTTTAGTTATTATTAATAATTTTTATCTTTTATGCATCCCCTTAATTGGATGTACCAATCAACAGGTTCAACTGAAAATCATAGGCACATACATACCATCCATATATACTTGGACAATAAATTAAATATACATTGAGACGAACTGGGCGACGATTGAAATATTTATTTGGATGCATCATCACATATATATGGTAAATAAAGTAAGATGATCCAAGCTGTAGGTGGGCGCCATATATCATTCCTACATGCATAGACATTCAGAGACACTATCAATACTATTTCCAATTGGTAGCCTGCAGAGAAGATTAGATTGCTCTGCTACATAGAAATGTTTTATGGGCTCCACGGCGGCAGCAATATAATCGATCGATCAGTGTGGATGCAATACTTGATAGCACGTACGTATGTCCGTATGTCTCAAATATAATTAATCCTGCTTGCTCAGCTCGATCGGTGGTATATATATATGATCAATACAACATGCGCTTAAAAGTGTGAAGCTAATAAGCTTACATAGCAGTACGCTACTCCTCAGTAGCTAGCATAGCTTGCGCTTGTTGGTCCATCGTTTGATCGATCGCCACACATGCATATATGTACTGCTTAATTGGTTTGTACTGTTGAAGTAATTAACTTATATTACTCAATCGTCGATCGATCGCTCTTAATTATATATGTGAATTATTGGATCTGTGCATATGCAGCAGCTTGCAAATCGATCACCACTACCTACTGCTACTAGCCTGTCCGTACTGCATCAATTTGCCATTAAATACATGAATTATATATTGGCAATAGGAAACCCGGCCCTAGTACATAAACAATAATGTACATATATACATAAAATCATTATATATATATATATATATTGCAACAGCTAGTTCATCAATATCATTAATCTCATTCAATTCCCTCTATAAATATAAATATATTTTTCTAAGTTAATTAATTTTTACGGCGGCCATGGCATGTAACTATGTAAGCACAAACATCACAATGGCACATCTCTCTCTCTATCCATCCCAGGCCACTACATACTCTCCTATTTATACCGCCCATCCAGGCCTCCTCTCTTTCTCTATCCATTGCTCCTTCTTGGCCTTCCCTCTCATCAGCTCTCTCTCTCTCTCTCTCTCTCTCTCAATTGATCTGCAGTTTTCACCATGCAAGGTTGCGACCATGCTCTCCACAGGCTTTCTTGAACTGTGAACTCGCCCTAGCTAGCTGCTGCATGCTTACTGATCTAATTCTTGTTGATAGTTCAAGAAAGTCCTTGGAAAACATGGCGCCGGCCTCTTATACACATACTAGCTGCTCTAATTCTCGTTGTCCAGAGAGAAGCCATTCGCAAGCGCCATGCATGCACTTCGATCTACTGCTTGTAGGTAAAATTACTGGTTCTTAATTAATTAGTTCGAATTCTTTGCCAGTCTAATTTCAATGCTGTGTGGTTGTCGTCAGATCTGCAAGTTTCCAGACCACAGTTAGTGGATGCATGGTTAGTACTTGTATTATTTATCTCGTTTTTTGGATAATTAATGAGTTAAACATACAAACTGCATGCGTATATCTCTCATATATCTCACATGCTGGAGCAATTCTTAATTTCTTATCATGTGCACTTGGATCTATTAATTCTATCCATGAGCTCAGGCATATACATACCTATAACTGCTGATTATATTATATATTATAGCTGGTTTTGACCTGTTTATGGTCCGAATCGATCTAATTTCTAATTAGATTTGCTTTATGATCTTGTACGTACCATACGGCGACAATTATATTCTTCCAGCATTTGCACCAGCATGCAGGACTATAGATTATATATATTTTTGTGAATTGTGCCTTCGTTCATGTACATGTACATATGTATTGTATCGGAAAACAGGTCAAGGTTGTTAATTAGATGTAGATCCAAGATCAACGTACAGGTTCATAAATTACAAGAGCGAGCGATATATATATATATATTATTTCCAATACAATACATATATGTTGATCGATATATATATATATATGTTGCGATTTTTGACCAATACGTACTCTTAATTGCTTTTCTGAAAGTTGTAAACAGCAACAGCTGTTCATATGCCGCATGGAGCATGATGTGCTAACTACTGTTGTTCCATCTGCACTCAAATGACCAGACCAAACTAGCTAGCTAGGCAGTATATATATGTACGTACCATCAGATTATTTACACGACATATATAATTCAAGGTAGGATCCGGATCGATTCGACTAACAAAGAAGCTAGCTGCATGCATGCAGGCTGCAGGCGATCTGTACATTATTGAATTAAGCTAATTACATGACAAAACGCTCAATATAATGGTGACTTTGAATTGTGAAATGTGATATATAGGCGGTGATAGATAGCTAGCCCGGCCTGTTTTTTACATTATAAATCTACAATAGATAAGTATATATAATATATATATATATATATATATATATATATATATATATATATATATATATATATGGTGGAGCAGTGCTTGACTATTCATGCATCTCTTTTACTTGCGTTGCATCTGGGAAAAGTAGCTAGATAGCGTGCAGAGTGTGGCGGCAGCAGCAGCTAGCATGCATGCAGATGCAGCAGAATCTAGAATATTTCTTGAGAATATAATTGATCAGTGAGAGCATGCATCTATCAGCGGCAGATCGGAGGAGGGTGAGCGAGCTTGCTGCAAGCCTTCGTTTTGTCGATCCATCCGTCCATCCATGTGTCCATCGGTGTCGACCTGACCTGTCGCATCCATCCAATCAGCCACTTTCATGTGCTGCTGATGCTCAAGTGCTCATCTCGTCGAATTGAGAATTCAGACACTCCTTGATAGTATATATGTTGCAAGAAGAGCGCGCAGATGATGATGATACTTTAATTATAGCTAAGCTAGTAGACGAAAAAAATGTCAGATAGAGTTGGGGTTAAGTTGAGAGCAGGCAGGCCTGGGCGGGGGTATACATAACATTAACATGCTGGATGTTCATGTATATATGGAAGGAAAAGATGAAGTGACGCGAGCCTGCCTTAGCTTCTATTGTTTCTGTCTGCGCCCGCGTGTGCATCGTATTCCTATTCATATTCACATCTAACGCTGCGCTAGCAGCTGTTACTTATATATATATAAATCGAAACAACTTAATCATGTATGTAATAAGTGGTGGATATACATATTCGATACAAATATACGCATTTCGATGTCGTATTCTATTCTAGATAAGTTGTATCCAAAATTGATTTTACGGTGTATATATATATAGTCGCATATGACCTACCATATATATGTAGCTGCGAATAATTTAATGCTAACTTGCCGATCGATCGAGCTAGCAATGATCAATTTATTCTTTTCACATACATACATACATACATACATACATACATACATACATACATACATACATACATACATACATACATACAGTTGTTAATTCCCTTCATTGCATGCATCATTCACGCAGCAGCTACCACGCACGCACGCACCTAATTAATTAATTAATTACTGTATATTAATTGCATTATATTATTGTTTGGGTTGTTTTTGAGTACGTGCTTCGAATTAGCTTATTACCGTACCGTACATGTGGCGGAGAGAGAGAGAGAGAGAGAGAGAGAGAGAGAGAGTCCGGCTGTAGAAGAAAGTTAGCTGTCTGCTGGCAACCTGTACACTTTTCATCCGCAATAGTTAAAGCAGGAACTGATCATGTGCAAGAACCCTAGCTAGCTTAGCAGTACGTGTTACTCTATTCAATTCCATCATATCTACGATTGAATATAATAGGTAGCCTGCCTAACCTTTGCTTTTAATTTCTTTCCTAAGCATATACATACAACAATTAACTTTCAGGATTCAAGAACAACTAATGGAAGCTAGCTAGCAGCGCTATCAGAGACATAATTTGCTGCTGTAACACGCAGAAACATGCATGTTACAGGGATCAACCAAATCATCATAGCTTAATTTGCTGCTGCTGCTGCTGATGATGATGCATTATATTCAGTGTTGGCTGAAGTAAGAGTAAGACAAACCCAGCACAGATGGAAATTGGAATGGAAGGCAGTTGAATTATTATATTGATGGGTGCAGAGAGCAGTAGGTACAAGGTGGGTGGCACTCAGCTTTTTAGGTGCAGTGTGGTGTTGCTTTAATTCATTCAATCAGCAGGAGCAGGAGCTGCCGGGCTTGGAAAAGGGAATTGAATCGGACACAAAAGTGAAAGGGGGAAATGTACATGTATACATGGATGCCTCAATCACGGTTTTTTCGATCCCTTAATTCCTAGCTTCCTTCCCTTTCCCTCTGAATCTGATCTGCAACATATATAAAGCGAGATTATATTAGATGGATCTTTCAGTGCTCATTGCTATTGTGACCTGTGAATATATATAATTGTAGTGGTACTGGCTAGCTAGCTAGCTAGTACTGTAGTGTAGTGTGAGTGAGTGAGCTGTGATCCTCCGATCCCCTCCGCCAACCCCTTTAAGATTAGCTAGCTTTTTGGTTTTGTTTGTTTGCTTGACGCATATATATATATGACTGTCTACTAGACAGCCCAACAGATACATCCCCATCCGATCCATGCATCTACCTGTGACTGTGACTGTGACTGTGCATCATTATCCTCGTCATTTCTGTCAACACGTATATACTCCACCGTGCTGTCAGACCAACATTCTTACCGCCACTGCATATTAATTTAATTTACTGAGCTGTTGGAGATGGATGAACGTCCAAAGTAGAGTACTGATGCCCCCTCGAGCCTCGACACATGTCAGAATGCAGACCAACATTCTTTAATTTAATTTGCTTGGTTGGTTGGTTCATCACCGATTCACGGCACAGCTACAAGCTAAGTAGCAGGCAGAGGCAGTTGTAGCAGATTAAAGGAAATGTTGAGACTGACACAGAGGCAGTTGTAGCAAATTGGTCTCCCGGCCAGGGCAGAACGAGCTTCCCCCCCCCTCCAAAATGATTCCTTGCAGCTGCAGTCGTCCTCTTCGCCTAGCTAGCTTAGCTTAGCTTGTTTATAAAAACTTCAAGTCCAAATCTACACTGTTTGTATATCAACCTAAGCTTGTTTATAAAAACTTCAAGTCCTGCTCGACCTCGACCTGCGCTCGCCGTACATACGGTACGCCGCCGCCCGCTCAAGGCCGCCGAGCGCCGCTGCGTCCTTAAGGATTTCATACGCCGCAAGCGAGGCCAGGATCCCCCTAAACCCTAGCGCCACCTAATTCTTCCCCACACCCGTTCGTTCCTTCAATCCGCACTTGGTATAAAAATAATCATGAATCTGGCCGTGTGTTATCACCTCCACTTACGCTACGGATTTTGTTTTGTCACGGATTTCCCTAACCTCTGCTGTATGCCTCACTCTATTTCCTAAATGACATAATGCTAATACATTATATTATTGATTTGATCGATCCATTGTTTGTGCAATTCACATGTCTTGCATACATTTGCTCATGTTTTTATTTCATGAAAACTGATACATCTGCCATGCATGCCATTACTCTTTTCCATCCCTAGCAGTAAGTAAGAAATCATACTTTCATGTGATCGAGCTACCCAACAAGCAAGGCCTCCTGGCTTTATTGTAAATCACCCCAGCTAGCTAGTTCAATCATGCATACTGACATTATGTTGCTCTCAGTTTGGATATTCAGCTCATGTCATTCACATCTTCAAATATTTTTTCAGTAACTCATCCCCTGTACGTGCTATCCAGAATGCATACAAATAATATACAATACACGATGAGACAAATGGCAATCTAATCAAGTCATGGACATGAAATGGCAATGTTGTTTCACACTTTCACTGAAGTTGTAACATGATAATGCATACAACATTCTTTTCTTCTTGCTGAAATTCTTCGATGCCAAAAGAATTTTTTTCAATGTAATCTGTCTTATGATGAGCTATATAAGCTTGCGAAGTTGGCATGCCATTGGCTGGCACGTTGCCATGCAAGTAATTTACATTTCATTATTGGAGGTTATTCCTTGACCCTGATTGTCCAATCTGCCAAAAACCAACCACCATTAAACAAAGATGGTTCCTCTCAAGTCTTTTTTCCATTTTCATTTTCCTTTTCCCCCTCAATTTTAAACCCTCGTAAATCATCCTCACTACACCATCTTCTTCATAATTATGCCTGCAGAATTTCACATACGTCTTGATTCCCCGGTGATGGGCTCCTCCTTTCTTGTTTGTACACAGGCTCATAATGATGATCTGCTGGGAGAATGTTGTGTCGGTGATGCAGTAGATGTCGATGCTTGGATATAGATCACCAGTATTTTATTTACAATGCAATAGTGGAATCATTTTTTTCAGACGAATGGGGGATTCTTCTGATCTGTGTCAAGGTTGAAACAGCTAGCTAGCTTTCCCGAGCTAACGTCAGTACTGTTGTATTGCAACCAAAATTATTGTCTCTTGTGATGACCGACATGCAATGCGTTGGTTGCAGGAGCGCTTCTTTAATTTGTACATGCCACGATTGGTCCAGGCGAAGGGATGATTTGTTTGGGAAGCCGGACCGGTGCCGTACACGATGCTTGATCCAATCATCCAGGCAATTACAAGGCCTCTATTGCTTGATCTGTAGATTTTTCAACTCACTTATCATGTCTGGAATCATCTGCTCACATCTTTGCATCTAAGAGCTTGAATATACCGGCCGGATACGTTGTTTTTTTAGATGAAGTATGCTCACATCTGTCTGTTTTCTTGCCACACTAGTCTTTCTGTTTCTGATAGTTGATATCACTTGCAAATATACCCCAAAGCCAGTTGCATATTCCATTTTATTTTAATTATTTACTAGTTTTTTTATTCTGGATATTCTTATTCTACCTGCTCTGAACCGAGCCCGTATGATCCGCCGCCGGCCAGAGGCCAGAGATTTTGAATTTTTGATCATATCAGCAGGAACAAGGTGGTAAGAGCTGCATCGATCATTGGGGAGAAAGGGAGGGAGGAGGGGCATTAGGACAGACCTGGGCACATGGAAATGCCGGGACCGCGTCGTCGGCGAGTCGTCGGGAACAGGGACCGCCACTGATCGGCATCGGCGTCGGCGGGCGCGCTATCCTGGCACTGGCAGGCAGCCGGCAGGAGATCCTAGGTTCCCGGAACCTGAGTACCGGATAGCCACTAGCCAGGGGCAGCAGCTCGCCAACTTGCCACGGCGTAGGCCCGGGCGAGCTCCGATGCGTCTCCCTCCGCGCAGCCAGGGCCGTCGGCCGCCGGCCCCGAGGCCCTCCGTCGCCGCCATGAGCCCTCCGCCAAGGCCCCATGAGTCCCTCCGCCATGGCCCTTGGAGAGGTGGTGAGCGGAGGAGAGCGCGATGTGGCGGAGGGCAAAAAAGACATTTGATGTGCTGAAAAATAAGGAAAAAAAGTTAAAATACGGTGAAGCAAATCAGCCAATTTTCCAAGTATGAATAATTGTTAACACGTACTCTTACTCTTAGCCCAATGGGAATATAAATATAATGGGGTACAACATTTGTGCACCCTTTAGTCTATAAATTACCAACTATGAATAAGCGATGCACTTGGAGTGAGTCTGATAGATGATTTAGCACTGGACTACTGGAGTACCCGGCCTCGTAGAAAGAAAGTACCCTCGTATAGAATACAAGCACAAGGAACTGATTGGATTGGAATTAAACAGGCCGTGCACTATGCAAATAAGTAGGCCTGTCCTGCCACCATTTTGGATTTGCATTTGGATTATCCGTGCTAGCTGGGCCATATCTCACTAGTTCCGTAACAAACAGAGCTTAGCTTGTTGTGGGTTGTGGAGAAGGCAAACCCTCGAGCAGAGCACGCTGCCTTGCCATAATATAAATGTATTTCATGGATGTTTTTTTTTTGCAATAAGTACGTACCGTTTATAAGTTTGCTAGCTTGGTCATAACAATCCAATCCAATCCAATCCAATGTGGAGGATTCGAAGAATATGTAGTCCTACCGGCCGGACATGCATGCAGTATATATAATATAGTTGCTTAGGTAGTAGGAAGGGGAGTCGGTGTACGAAGATGATGCATATGCATACTTGTAGTTGCGTTAGCTATATAATGTTGCAGACCGATCGAGATTCCAGATGATGGATGGCGTGCGGTACGGTGCACTAGTGCCTAGCTATATATAGCTCAGGTATGCACTGCCATATTATATTGCACGGTCCCATGCTTGTATATATGCAACAGCACACCACACGAAGATAAGCTTCGTTGACATAATAAATGTGACATGGAGGAGAATTGGAGACACCCTTTAGTGACAAGTATTTGACTGTCATTAATGATAAGCTTTACTGACGTAATAAATGTGACGGGGGACATATTCATCACTAGATATGTTATAACTTGTCACTAATGTATGTTTTCGTGGTAGCGAGCGGTACTACCAATCAGTAGTTGCATCCTAATTTTCACTGGCGCGTCCATGTACACAGTACACGTACCATATATAGGTTGTTTGGATCTTGCTTAAGCTATAACCAAAACTAAATTCGAATTTTATAATTAATTTTCAAATCAATTAAGCTGAGGTATGCACTGCAATATTGCCCGGTATGAATCAAGGGTTAGAGTTAGTTTGAGTTAGATTTACCTCAACTAACCTTAAAATATTCATACAGAAGGGTTAGAGTTGGGCTATTTCAATCTAACCCATCAAAAAAAATTAGCACCTCCAAGGGGTGCTAATTGGGGCTAGTTTATATGAGGCACACCCAAAAAAGGGATTTCCAGCCACACAGGATACCCACACAGCCACACAGCCCACACAGCGGGACTAGTGTGGACACAATAAATCAAGCTGAAAAGTAGTCAAATGAATAAAAAAGTAACTAATTCTAACCTCTAACCTTTGCATCCATACACCTCAAGGACTAGAGTTATTTCAAAGTTAATTTAGGGTTACAATCTAACTCTAACCTCTAGCACCGCTAGAGTTTCCATATAGGGCCATTATATTGCACGGTCCCCCGCTTGTATGTATGCACAGTACAGGAAGATAAGCTTTACTGACGTAATGAATGTGACGCGGAAGGGAATCAGATATTTTTTAGTGACGGGTAATGATAAGCTTTACTGACGTAATAAATGTTACGGAGGACATACTCGTCACTACGGTAAGTTATAACATGTCACTAATGTATGTTTTCGTGGTAACGAGGGGTACTACCCATAAGTAGTTGCATCATAATTTTACTCTCTATCACGGGGGCGTCCATGTACACAGTACTAGTACCATATATAGGTTGTTTGGATCTTGCTTAAGCTATAACCAAAACTAAATTCGAATTTTATAATTAATTTTTAAATCAATTAAGTGCTTTTAATGGCTTCCTATTTTTCAGTTTATAATTTCGTTTAAATCGCATCTCAGATAAATGTTGTTTTAGAACACGTGCAAACAAACAAACATTATATTTACGTACGGTAGGTGAAATAGAGAGAGATCATGCATGCATGCAGAATGCAAGTCTGATCTATGCATTTATTTTTCATTTCCCACACTAGTTTGTTTTATCATTTTGGCCCGGCCGGCTGTAATATTAATATACGCGAAGGGCATGTACAATCCCATTTAATAGGTGATTTCTTAAGATGTCTTTAGGGGTTAACTGAAAAAAATACAAGAGCGGAGTATTAAATGTATACTATTTATAAAACCCATTCATATCGAATGTTTATATACTATTTCGGAGTATTAAATGTATACTATTTATAAAACCCATTCATATCGAATGTTTATATACTATTTCGGAGTATTAAATTTATACTATTTATAAAACCCATTCATAACTGGAGATTATTCGCGAGACGAATCTAATGAGTCTAATTACGCCATAATTTGATAATATGATGCTACCATAAACATTTGCTAATCATAAATTAATTGGGCTTAAAAAATTTGATTCATGAATAATTCTCAAATTCTGCAAGTATTTTTATAATCAATTTAAGTTTAATTATTAAAATTGATGTTCAAACGTTCGATACGATAGGTTACTAAAATTTTAAGGAACCAAACACCAATCTAGAGAAAGAGGTTCACATCATATCAGGTGCAGTGGGTCTCCAGCTAGCGGACCCCAGGAGAAATAATAAATTACTCCTATGTTGACACTAATTTGCCCTACCTAGCTAGCTCTTGACACTAATGGCCATATATATATATATATATATATATATATATATATATATATATATATTAATGATCAGCAATCTGCATGCTAGCTATAAATAAAAAAACTATAGTTTACGATATAAAATAATCCTTGTTATATCCATTGTAAGAGATTTTTGATAGTTTTTCTTTAAATTTTAGAATAAAACTAAAACAGATTTATTTTGAAACATATGGATTAGTACATCCGGTATGTTTGGCATCTGATGCATTACGATTGCTAATAGAGTTTAAGCTACGGGTTCGTCTCCTTAATTTATCTTAAAATTTAATTAAAAATTATGGAAATTTTGGTGTTTCAATGTGAATTGTATTCTTGAGCCCTAGGTTTGATGAAATTTTGACTCGACCGTACCCGTAGCAACTGATCGATACGTATGTATATGGGGCCGGCCGGGTTGGGATAAATTGGAGGCCGGATTATAAATGTAGTTGCGTTGTAAGTAGGGGTGAGCTAGAGTGCATGATATGTTACTTGTTTGGACGTGATGCTCTTCACTGAAGTGGACACGAGCTGTTATCGGAACTTTGAAATTGAGACCGATACGTGGCTTTCAATTCAATTCAATTCAGTTACTTGTCTTGTTAAATGCTTTGGTTTAGTGGAGCTATGGCATAAGTTTGTTGATGTGCAGGCCAGGGGGGGTCTCGTTCTCGTAGTGTCACTGTGTCTGTGTGAGAAGAAGAACAACTCTGGAGCTGAAAAGTCGCAGTGGTAGTTTGTGGATTGGATTGGAAAGGAGAGGAAATCGGCACGCCAACGGATTGAATCCGACAGGTGGGCCCACGCCACATAGGCAGGCAGGCATGCAGTACCAGTACCAGTGTACGGACGGATAGGGATGCCTCACCCTCCCCCCTTTTACCGGATCTCCTTCAACATGCGGACTCCTTTTCAAACCTACAATTCCTATCATTTTTTTTAAAGTATTAAGGTGCCCTTTGTTAATTTTGGAGGATTAAATATATATTCTTTATAAAACCCATTCACAACAAGTGGATTATTCACGAGACAAATATAATAAGTCTAATTACCTCATGATTTAACAATGTTACGCTACACTAAACATTTGCTAATCATAGATTAATTAGAATTAATAAATGTGTCTCACAAGTGCATATTTGTCAGAAATTTACTCTATCATATAGTAGGATGAAGTTGTCCTAAACACCTTAACTCTATGGAATTGAGTCTCTCACTTTACAAAATGTTGGAGCTACTAAAGATGTGCTTCATGGGTCTAAATTGTGAAACTATTCATCTACTTCACTATAGATGTATTCCACCGTAGAGTTTTAAAGTAAGCTAATAATCATAGAGTGAAGTCCTCTCGAATTTAAACATTTAAGTAACTGTCACACAATTAGTTTCCGAGTCATCCACTTTGCTTCGCTGAAATTAACAAGATGAACTATTAACGCGGTGACTAATACATGCATCAATTAAGTACTATGAATTTTAAAGTTAACATACGGATTGAAAAAGTCAACGAAAGCGGCACTGATGAATAAAAATTTTTAAGGCTATTCACAACCGGGGTTTCATGGTATTAATTATCATGACACATCAATTTTTTTGTTGACATGACATTCAATTAATGAGTGAAGAGAAAGAAGTAGTGTCATCACTATGACATGGTACTAACTCATTTCCAAGACGGATGAAACAAAATGAAACGTCCTCTAAGAACCAAATCGTTTCATCATATATAGAGGTATTTCATGAGAGCTAGTTGCATTTAATTACACTAGTTAGCCTAGAAAATAGTGAAATGAAACTCTCTACTGAGGGAGAGTATTTCATTCAGTTGCAAAACTGATGTGGCCTTCTAGGAAACAGTGTTACGAAACTGACCACTGTGAATAGCCTAAATGAAACTATCCACTAAGAGTCATTCGGTTGCAAAGCTGATGTGACCTTTTAGGAAATAGTGTTAGGAAACAGTTGCAACTGAATGAAATACCCTTCCTCAAAGGAGAGTTTCATTTCACTATTTCCTAGGCTAACCAGTGTAATTAAATGCTTTGCAACTGAATTAAATACCATTTCTCTGATGAAACGATTTGGCTTATAGTGGATGTTTCATTTTGTTTCATCCGCCTTGGAAATGAGTTAGCACAATATCATGGAGATAACACTATTTCCTTCTCTTCTCTCATTAATTTAATGTCATGTCAGCAAAAAATCTGATGTGTCACGGTAAAAACCCCACTGTAAATAGCCTAATAAACCATATTTTCGAAGCATAGAATGAATAATCGGGTGTGGATTATTATTTGGAACAATCAGAAAAGAATGGGTCTAAATACGGAGTATAATATAATATAATATAATATAATGTTGCTCTCTCTCTATCTTCTCTTTCACCATTAAAATGAAATGAATTGTTGTTTTTTGTGGGAAAAAGGCAATACAGTTGTATGGATGAAAAATAAGCCGTTGATTTTCAAGTTGTGTCTTGGAGCAGGAGCACAACCTTTGGAGGAGGTGTACATTTCCTTTTTTTCTCCTAAATCAATAATGAATTATACGTAGGAATAGTAATCGGGTATGACAGATACATATAGTGCATATCAATACCCGTGTCCGTTTACCCGACGGATAAAAATCATGCCCATACTCGTCGCCCGCGAGTGCTGTATAACCGCTGGTATAACCGTTTGCCTGTGAAGAGAAACTGCAGCACTACCACCAAGGCGCAGTGGGGAAGACGTGGTGTGCTCTATTCCCAGCAGCGCTCGGCGGTGAAGTGTGTCGGCGCCAAGCGGTGCGGGGGCGGTGCGACCAAGGGTGGAGCACTCACGGCGGTGCACCCTATCAAGGGTGCTAAGAGCAAGGCGCAAGGGGCGGCGCCAGGCGACGTCGGGATGTGCGATGGCTCTAGGCGGAGAGGCAGCGTGAGAGGAAGAGAGGGAAGAAGAGAGAGAACCAGAGAGGAAGAGGGAGAGAGAGAACCAGAGAGGGAACCTAAGAGGAAGAGGGAGAGGGAGAGAGGAAGGTTAGCTGCCGGCTGTGGGGTGGAGGGAGGAGAGAAGTGGGTTAGGGTTTTGAGATTTATTTTTATACTTAGAGTAATCGGATAAATAGATAAACGGGTATAAGTAGTCAATACCCATATTTGTACCCGTCTACCTGTCGAGTATAATTTTATGAATATATCCGATTATAACATAATTTTTACCTACGAATAAATGAGTAATCGGATCAAATTGCCATCCCTAATCACAGGGCTGCAATTGCTGTAAGTTTTTACTGATGCTTCCGACCACTGCCTGCAAGCGCACATTGGCGGGAGGGCCCACAAGGCAGCCAGAGGGTTTCGTGGGCCCCGCAGGCCCATGTGACCTCCTGTCTGCGTGTCTGTCTCTGTCTCCACCGCTTCCGCTCCTCCGTCCTCCGCCTCCGTCTCCGTCTGTTGCATCCGGAGCCGGCCGCCTCCTCAATCATTGGCCTCCGCCCTCCGCTCCGCTCCGCTTTCTACTCTCTCCTCGTCTCCACACCACTGCAACCAATCCCCCACCCCACCCACACGCACACCCCCGCTACCCCACCTCATCTCCCCATCCGATTCCAATTCCAATCCCAATCCCAATCCCGCCCCTCCCTCTCATGACGACCCGGCCGGACGCTGGCGGCGCTGGGCCGGACAACCAGCTCATCCCCGCCTCCTCTAACGGAGCCTCCAATGGCACCGCCCTCGCCGTCCGCAAGACGCCCTCCAAGGACCGACACAGCAAGGTCGACGGCCGCGGCCGCCGCATACGCATGCCCATCATCTGCGCTGCCCGCGTCTTCCAGCTCACCCGCGAGCTCGGCCACAAGTCTGACGGCCAGACCATCGAGTGGCTCCTCCGCCAGGCCGAGCCCTCCATCATCGCCGCCACCGGCACCGGCACCACCCCGGCATCCTTCTCCACCTCCTCTCCGTCCTCCCTCCGCTCCAACGACGTCCTCCTCCCCCGCGCCGCCCCCTTCATCCTCGGCAAGCGCGTACGCGCCGCCGATGACCAAGCCACCTCGGCCGCTGCCGCGCCCGAGGCCACCCAGGCGGTCGGACCCACGGCGGGTTTCTGGGCGCTCCCGGCACGGGCCGACTTCGGCCAGCTCTGGAGCTTTGCGGCGGCGCCGGAGATGATGGTCGCCGCGGCGCCCGCCATGGCTGGGGAGGCATCGGCCGCCAGGGTCGGCAATTACCTCCCCATGGCGCAGGGCAACCTCAACCTGCTCGCCTCCTTCTCTGGCGGCCCAGGTGGCACCGGGGCGGCCACCACCGGGCGGGCAGAGGAGGAGAGTGCCCGCTGATGGCCTAGGGTTTAATTTAGGGCTTAGGGTTTGCTTCCATCCCGTCTTCTTCTTCTTCTTGCTGCTGCTGCTGTGTGGTCGCTCCTACTCAGTCCAAGTTACGTTGGTTCCCGAATTTCTCCTTTGATTTGATTTCTAGGGTTCCCCTACCGCTCAGCCAAATGAAGTCATGAAACCTCTGTGCTGTGCTGTGCTCTTATCTTCTTCCCTGTTCTGTTGGTATAGGAGCTTTAGCCGCTTATTCCTTAGGTTAGGTGTCTTTTTCTCTCATTTTCACTCACAATCATCCCCTGCCGCTCTTGCTCCGCAGCATCTCTCCACCACCAGCAAGTTGAAAACAAACAAGCTCTTCTTGCCTTCTCCTGCTGTGTAATCAGTGCAACTGTGCTCTCATGTGTGTGCTTTCTAGTCAGTTAGTCAGTGTACTTGTGTCAAATGGAGGTACATTCATTGTGAATTCCTTCCTCACTCCCTTGCAACGGTGTGCTGCTCCAAGAAAGAAGAGAAGTCACAATTGGCGTCAAATCAAGTGCACAACTGCATCTGCTGCAATGCTGTGGTGAGGTGGTGGGACAAATTAAAGGAAGAATTGAGGTGGATTTACCAGACCCATTCAAAGCTGCCTTGCTTCCTGTAAGTCAAGTCTCACTTGTTCCGGCCTTCCGGCCTTTAGACTGTTTCTGTCTGCTTGCTGCGGTAGCTCTCTAGGCTTTGCCCAGATTATTCTTCTTCTTTGTTCTTTGAGTTATCTGGATTGGATTAGTGCTTGGGGAGAATAATAAGTAACTGTTGGTAGCTCAGTTCCTGTATGTATGCATGAAATGTATGGATTGTTCCATGTGTTAAATTATCACCATGAATGAGTGAATTAATGAATGGACAAAATAAGCAAGGAGAAAGAAGAATGTTGAATCTCCTTGCCTGTGACTGTTGGTTGCTATGTCTCTATCAGTGTGTCCCTCTTTGAGTAGTACCATGATACACTTATAATATTAACATCGTGTTGGGAAGATTTGGGTGTTCATGAAGCACAATTAGAGGCTCTGGATAGCATTGCAATGCTAGCTTGTTTGTAAGGTGACCTCCTGCGCATGTGCGCTGCGCTGGAATTAGAATAATCCCGTGGGGCGTCTTGGTGGCAAACACACTTTTTTTTTTATGTGGAGGAATCGTGTCTCTGCGCCTGTTTGGTTGGTGCCTGTTTAATTATCGTGCGCGATGATGAAGCGCGCTTAGCTTTCTTTCTTCCTTGCCATCTTTTTTGTGTGTTAAGTGGACGTGATCACTCCCGATTTCTCTGTCGTTGCTTGTCTTTTTCACCCTGGATAAACACTCGAGACGGTCAACTGTCTTCTTTCAATGCTTGCTGCTAATCCAGTTGCATTACACAAATTATTAAGACGAAAGTGAGCATTGGGTAGTACGTGCTACCTCCTTTCTCTGCCTCTTTAGTGCGTGGTTGATTACATAATCAGATAGTGTGCCGTAAAGTTACCTGAATCCAGAAAGTTACAGATATATAGGTAAAAGGACGGTACTAGCTCGGTGAAATCTGAAATGGTGGGTGCTGCATTCTCCGAGATTCTGTCGTGTGTACTGGCTCTACAGTCTACAGTATGTTGCGTTGGGTTTGATTCGGAAAAGTGTTGTTCAGGTGGCTACAATTGTTACTTGTTTCCGTACCCTTTTGGCCTTTGGCCTTTGGGTGTGGCACAATAATTAGCACTGATGAAGAAAGAGGGGTTTGTTGATTTTCAGTGTCATTGGGTTCCCCGTGAGCGGAAGGAATGCTCGTCATTCGCTTTCCATCCCATCCATCACCGAACCGAATTGGGGGCGTTTTCCATTCTTTAATATTGCCACGTACCACTATATACTAGATATTAGATACTTGCACAAATGCACTGGAGCAGCTGGTGCATTGCTCAAAGATCCAAGCAGTCTGGACCCAACGCTCGCACTAGGGAACCCCCAGCAGCGGCCAGCCACTACTAGTACTAGGTCTCTTTCTATCAGGCTTCAGCATTCATCATACGTTGATTACAATACAACAGATGATGTGAAATGAACTTGGTATAAGGCTAATCACAGTAGTTGATTTCATAACACTATTTTCTATAAATCCACGTTAGCTTTGTAACCGAATGAAATATCCTTTCTTAGTGGAGAATATCATTTCACTATTTTCTAGATTAACCAGTGTAATTAAATACAACTAGCTCTCATGAAATATCCTCTCTTTGATGAAACAGTTTCACTCTCAGTGGGCGTTTTATTTCATTTCATCCGTCTTGGAAACGGGTTAGCACCATGTCACGGTAATGATACTACTTTCTTCTCTTTTCTCATTAATTGAATATCATATTAGTAAAAAATCTGATGTGTCATAATAATTAATGTCAATGAAATCTGTCGTGAAACTGTCGTTACGAATAGCCTAATTATCTTCACGGCTCACCATGTATGAGCGAGGTCAGTACCAAAACTACTGCCCTATCTGACTTGAGTAAAAAAAGCCTCTCTTTTTCCTTTCTTTTTTTTTACTTTCCATGGCAGGACTGCAGCCTGCAGGAGATCGAAGACAGCAGGCCACGACTTTCTTCGCCGTTTGCTCCTCTAGTTTCCACCAAGTACACACGCGCCCCCTATCTATCTCAGATTCTCAGTTAAAGTCTCTCTCTATATATGTATATATCGTGGACTTTATTGACGTAATAAAGCAAGTGAAAGCAGAGTAGTGCCTAGTCTACATTCTCTCTTTGGCGATAGTAGCTGCCAGCGTGTGCGTGTTGAGCCTGAGCCTGGCCCTGGCCCTGCAGCAGGAGCAGGATCGGAGGAAATGCGTTTAGTGTCGATCGATGAATGAACGGATGGATGAGTGCACTTTGTTTAACATTACGTGATAAGTGCCTCCTACCGCCAATATGACAAGAGGTGGATGAACTTTGAGAGTGCCACATCACTAGTGCTCCGTATCACTGTCGCTTACTGGCCTGGCATAACCGATGACGGGTGCAGGCAGACCAACCAAGCAACGTCCTAGTAGGGACTAGCTTAGGGAGTGTATATATCATTCATCACAAGTACCTATACGATACTTGATTGTGCCATTTCGGTGACCATACGGATATCTCTACTTTGAATTCCTACAAGCAAGAGTTATACTTGTCCATGAAATTAAATTTATTAAAAGAAAGAAGGCTGTGTTTTGTAGCAAGCTCGCTCGTGGTAGCCATATCTATCGAACAACATTGTTTCATGAACGGAATCTCCAATTAATATGAATGGATTGATGGATGGCGACCACACTTGCTGTAGCTTACCTTTAATTTGCCTCCTAACCCCCAGCTCCATCCCATCCCATCTAGTTTTGGCCATCTATCGAGCTCGCAATATAATCCTGTTGGCACTGGCAAGCAGTTGGAGTTGCATAACTTTTGCCAGAATACAAGACCCAGAAAGGTGCACCCCAACCAACTCCCAGCATTGTTCAACTTTTCTAAAATTTATTTCCTAAGTAGACATTTAGAAAAAAAAAACTTATTTTAGGAATAGATTTATATATCGGCGCTAGCCTTAACAGGTTAGCACCAACCTTTGGTGCGTGTTGGTTACAAGGTAGGTTTGCATCAGAGGAGTTGGCGCTAATTTCATTACCAAATACATATTACCACTCAAACTAATTCAAAGTTTATCGTAGCCCAACTGACAAGTCCGTTTGATCTAAAGAAGATGTTTTGAGTTAGTTCAAGTCTTGGCACAAAATAATAATTTTAACGGTTTTGAAATATGCCAACGGCGTGTCACTCACAGATGGGACCTACCACAGTCACTGACAGTAACATTTTCAAATTACAAAAAAAATTAATGGCATTTTTACAAATACCCCCTCAGCTCCTTCTCATTATCTACATCATCTAACAACTCGACACGATGACCAAGGCGAGATATGTGAAGCTTAAATTTCTCTTCGCATGTCGTATTTGTTGCTTCGTTTTTCTGCACCCTCGATCTGCATGTGCATGTCGCCATGCGGAGTACTAGTAAAAGAAGAAACAAAAGCGAAAGCTAAAACCATGCATGTGGATTTTAAATCAATTCACACATAATAAGATATATTGTTTTAATGACTCAACTATTAGACGATATAGATTGTGGGAAAACTGAAAAACGTTTAGACGATGGAGATAACGGGAAGGAATACATTGTAGCACTCAAAGTAATTCAAAGTTTATCATATCCCAACGAAGAAGTTCATTTGATCTAAACAAGAGGTTTTGAGTTAGTTCAAGTCTCGGCACAAAATAATAATTCAGTTTTTTTTCATCTGTTTTTTTCCTTTTGGTAATAAAACATTTAAATTTATGTAATAAGTTTCTAACTTAATATTTTTATTTAATACTTATCATATTATTTAGTGCATTTATAATAAATTATGGTGTTCATTTAATAATTATTTACTCAATTATAAATTTCTACCGGATTGCATAAGTAAAAAAGTTAGAAACTTATTAAAACTAGTAGTGGGCCCGTGCTACGCAACGGTAAAAGTCAAAAACAAATATTTGTTAGAGAGTTAAATTATGGACTTTTGATTATTTGATAGTGGTGGAGGGGCTAGGGGATGGGGGCTGGAGGCGGAGCCACGCAAGGTCGGGCGCGGGGTCTCAAGGCTAGCGGCAGAGCCATATGAGGTTAGGTGCGGGAGCTCGGAGCCAACGGCGGAGCCACGCGAGGCCACGGCGGCGGGGCTCGGGGTCGCCGACAATGCCCCGCGAGGCCAACGACGGAGGGGTGTGGGGCCCGCGATGAATGGAGCGGGGCCGACGGCTCCCGAACTCAGGTTCAACCAAGCAAAAATACACAGGGGTAGAACATAAATTTATAGAATAAGTAAACAATGATAGAAAAACAATTATATTATTATTAAAGATGAATGAATTGAACTTTCAAAGAAATTTTTGTTATCATATCAAGCTGATTAAATTCATTTCAAACGGATATAGTTAGATAGACAATATATGCACGCAATTCTAAGATATGAAATTTTAGAATATTTTTTTTTCAAAAGAAAAAGCGAAGAAAGGGAATTTAGTTACTCAATTTCTATGAATCCTTGACATGAATATATGTTATGTTTCTTTCCAATTAGTTTTGAATTACCCTCTATACGAGGGAAATACAATTTGAACAACATATCAAGTCAAGTATCAAAGTGGTTTACTATAAGCAAAAAAAAACAGCATAAAAACAAACTTTTAAGGCTTGGGAGTGGGAGACCCAAGCTGTGTAGTTGTGATCAGGGTTTGGACAAGGGTGTTTGCCTCATCCAATAGCTATTCTGGAAGAAGAAGACAACAAATGTCCATAATCTTGAAGTGAATAATGAGATAAATCAAGATAACAAAATGTTCAGCAGGTACTACAAATCTCATGCACATTTCAAATACAAAGACAAAGAACTGCATTCTAGGACTCCATGTTCACCTAATTTTACCCGTGATGAACCAAACTTGTGAAGATTAATTTAGAAATTTGCAATAAAAGAAAAATATAGGAGGTTCAATATAATGTTTGAGCTATAGTGAATTCAACTCAGCAGCTGATGTATGGTCAGTGAAGAGTTGTATTTGGTCAACACAGTTGTTGAATTTACTTGCCGCTCTTGTTGATTGTGCAAATATATTGAATTATTTTGATATGATCCAGAATGGCTTCAAATCTACTGGAGTTGTATCAGTCTTTCTTTATGAAATAGGACTATACACGGTTGTATTTCGATGGGAGGATGAATCAGCTGGGTAAACCCAAGCTCCACAACAGCATTTGATTCATTCACTTCCAGGCCTCGAAACGATATTCCATTTGACAAATGTATAATTTTGTTTGACAAAATAGATGAATCAATCTAATTGACCAACTGATTTATAAAATAACTCATCAACAACGATATCATGATTCATAAATGAATTCAACAAAGTATACGATTTCACTTCTATACTATCACACCTGATCCTAAATGCTAGAAATGGGACTGAAGGGCATCCGAATATGACTCACCAAACAACCTGGCACCGGGAGATCAAACTATTTGTGGTTGAAAAGGCCCCTACTCCCTACCTAAATCCTACTATAGAGCACGTGCTAACGCAACGATAAAAAATAAAAAATGTGTTAAACTTGAAATGAATAACAAAATAAATTAAGATTCACGTCAAAAGAGATCAAAGACGAATTAAGCATGTATTTACAAAAAAGTGTGCTTTCTTAGCAACAATTGCAAAAAATGATCCATGATGCTCCTTATGAGTAAACATATAAGAGGGTTGCCAAATACAAGTGGAAGATTTTGATATTGATACGCATGTATTCAATAGTAGCATAGATAATTAGAAACCCCACATATAAGAGGGCTGCCAAATACAACTGAATTCATACTTTCAAGATTACACACTCTGAATTTTGTTCAACAAGATGATGCATGTGAAATTTTTCTCTAAATTTTTATGGTCTAATTTCAGTGTGGAGAGACCGCACAACAAAATCTCACAAGACACAGCCCAGATAGCATATTCATAATAAAACCATGCAACCTGAACTTTAAACGTCTTGATCAGTAGTAACAATTGAAACTATCAGTGAATCATAATATAAGTTAGAGAAAGTGAAGGACAAAATTACCGGTTACAACTTACAACTATTCTTCACTGATGGCATACAAAGCTTCCATGTGATTGGTTCTCAACATACAAAGCCAGCAGGGAAGATGGACAAGGAATAAATACATATATGTTGTGCTGCTCCATTAATCCCACGAGAACTCCATCCACGACCAGAATTCTCCAACGTCCACTACCCCTTGGATAGCCCTTTCATGATCAACAATGCAGTAGGAGGGAAACCCAACACTGTGAGAAGTGATCATCGTGGCTTTTAGAAGCTTCCATTAAAAAAAAATTTGCACACGCATCTATATGCCAAACCGGACAAGGCAGTTACAAAATAGTTTTATAATCTGCTATTTGTCATCTGAGGTTGTACAACTTGAGCATCAAACTTGTACTTTAATAGTTTAACACCCCTTACTGATATAAGCATTCAATATAAGTAGTTGAGCATCACAAAGTCAAAGCAATTATATAAACAAAATTAGGTAATGCTTGGTGAAGCTAAATAACTTTGGTCATCAGAGAAAAAAATCATTCAGATGAATAGTGTAGGTATCAGGGGTGATAGCAGGTCAGGCCAAACAGAAAAGGTGATCCAAAGGAATCAGATAAGTTAGTAAGAGATTCATCTAGTTGTTTAGTTTGGTATGTTTAGATAAGTATCAGCTAATATATTGAGTTAGTCCTGACCAGGGAAGGTGATCCAAAGCGAGAGCAAGAAAGCAATTGACGACATCAACGATCCTAATTCCTAACCATGGTGGAGGGTGGTTGAGCTCACCAAGGGTGAAGGGACCAATGCCGATGCCGGGATAGAAGTCAAGAGTGATGGCCCTCATGGTTGTGCCCTCACAGCGCCGCCTCACTGACACTGTCACTGGGGACGGCGACCCGATGGCCGTCGTGCAATGAGAAATCTGAATACTAAAGATGTGTTGTTACCATTGTACAAGTAGTTCAATGTGTAAAGTTCTAAGAATAAATTCATATTCGTACATTTTGAAGACTTCTATTCAAACTAACATCTAAGAACAAGTTGTGATGTGTCCCTAAATGGTATCTTAATTGGAAAGGGCACGTCATACACCAATCATACATGGAGAAACATTGGCCTCATAAATAAATGATGTTCAAGAAATGGAAATGAGTAAATAATGTAATTTTGTACTGCATGAGATGTTGTCCGGATAAATTCATCAAATGTTTCCAACAAAAAATTGGCCCGCAGTGAGATTAAAATGAAGGAAGGATAATACCTTATATCGATTTATGATATCTTTGAGGATTTTGTTCAGTGCATGGACCATATGAAGATCACCATTAGCATAAGGTGGACCATCATGTAGAACAAATGTAGCCTAATCAAACAGTCAAGAAACAAATAGAGTCATAATATGAATGCTAGAACCTAGCCACTCAAGGTCCTCAATTGATTCTATCATGACAGTAGGTTGTAAATTTTGAGTAGGTATATCATACTGGACAAAAAAAAGTAAAACTTACTATTTATGCATACTGCCACCAAATTAACCGATTAAGTATGTGGGGTACCTTGACAGACAATAAATGTGACCAATGTTTTCCCAGCAAGCTCAAAATGATAATCCTATGAGATTGTATCTGCAAACCAAGTTCTGATTTCAGCATACATACATGCATCCGGTAAAAATCAAAAGGGAATAAGTGTATTGAAATTAAAGCAAATAATGAGATAAATAATATCCACTATTAATCATAACATTAACTGAAGCATTAAGAAATAAGATTCTAGAAATGGATACATTCAAGTATTGGTACACCACATAGGCACATTTGAGTGGGTTGATGTAACATCGTGTTTCTGAGATTCATACTTTTTTTACTAAACCTTATGGCAACAGAAAAGACAAAGCAAATCACACCGTAATGACAATATCTAATGTAACTACCAAATCAATAAGGGGGCATTACACAATTACCTGTATAAATGGAATAATTAGATAAATTAATATTCGTGCCAAAAAATCAGTGACACATTATCATATTATTAAATTCATAGCAAATATGCTTGAATTAGTGAAAAAATCATAGATCAGGTAGTGTGGTAGCACACGCATTGTCTTCGGCATGTGGACTCCAAATCCCCAATCAATGTTTCCTTAGCTTTGTAAAGTTGTCTGAATTAAGCCACGCAGCCAGCAATCAAGTGCTAGGACATCATAAATGTGTTGTCATCATAGACTGCCAACAACTATCACATCTTTGATATAGATCTGCTGTACATGACATCAATAACTTGACAAACTCAAGGAAACTCAATTTACCAACCATCGGTGTGCCAATCCAACCTTACATAACAACATGGAGCGGCACTAAAGGACGAGGCCTAGTAATGAGAAAGAATAAGTGAGTTATAAGGGAATGAAGAGATGTCTCTTTTAACGATAAGATAGACCAAATTCAGCAATTAGAGAGAACATGGGAAGAAGAGCTTCACATACAGAAGCTAGTTCATCAATTACAACAACTCGATTGCCATCCTTCTTGAAAAAATCATAAGCAAAGTGGATATGTTGCTCCCATATATCTAATGCTTCAAGCCGGTGGACACTAATGGCAGCCGCATAGAACTCTTCAAAGTTCATTATTCTGTACTGAACAATGCTCAATTGAAATAAAGAACCAATTGTAACATTGAATACAAAGTGTGTGATCCATATAAAATTGCAAACATCATTAGATAAATAAAACTTAAATTTCTAGTTCCATCAAATTGCACCAAAAATAATATTTTATCAGTGTTCAGTAGGATTTATATTTCTCATAAAACATAAGAAGTATCAAATTGCAATGCATGGCATTGATAAAAGCCATTAATGAATACCCACCATACATAAATTTTGTTCCTTTTTTAAAAAATTCAAAAAATTGCTACTAAAAATATACAAACCAGCATGACTCCTTCTTTTGTAGCATCATCCCTAACATGCTCGGTTCCATCCAACTGAAATCCAATAAAGTATTGAACATCACCCTGATCTAAACACAAATTGGATGCATGTCAAATGACGTGCAAAAGAATCGCAGACCATTATATCGAATAACTCCAAAAATTATCCATGCTCATTTCTAGAGTACCTTTTGATCACGCATCGGTTGCAAGTGGAAGAGATTCCAAAATTTTTACCTGTCCAAGTGATGATCACCAATAGATAAATTTAGCTAATTTCCATTACAGTGAAAAAATAATTTAGAAGTCATGTACAAGAATATGCAAGCAAGCGCAGAGTATAGCATATCACTCTTTGTATAATTTATCAACTGATCAGTAACATATATCTGTTATCTATATCATATCTTAATTTTCTAATTGTCGCATGGTCAGTTTCAGGACTTTGGAGAAACCTGCATGAAGGAGGAAAGCATTAGGAAAGTTATACAGTAGTCTTGGACATCAAAAAGCCAACTTACATAAAAATTTACAATCTAAAATTTTCTACAATAATATGCATTAAAAGGGGCAATATAGGATCATCATTGATATGCAGTTTCTTCCCAATATTTCTTCACAGCTGTACTCTGTCAATTGCAGAAAGCTATCGAATGCAAATATCTGAAAATAATAACCAAAAAATACAAAAAAACATCATTCATGAAATTTTTTAAAATGCATATCAATAAAAAGAATAATAGCATCAGAGGTACAAGAGGTCCTATATGAATCTTATAATGAGATTATCAGGCAATCTAGGATCAGCAATGACAAAATTCTTCTCAATACCCTCCTAATTTCTTTGCTCCTTAGCTCATCATCAAAACTCTTAGGTATTTCATCATCACTTTCGAGCAGCGGATCTTTGTCTCTTGGTTTCAGTATGTTCTTCTCTACACTTCCATGGACATAACAAGAAAACTGCATGCACAAATTTCAGTATGGCATTCATACCATGATTGTCATCCCTTGCGATTTCTCCACAATCATGTCGTCTACTTTGAATTTATTAACAAGCAGTTGCATTAGATGAGTGGCAAGCTTTAAGCACCTTGAATCTACAAAGAAAATATCGAGCAACTGTATAAACGTTTGGCCCAACTCAGCATAATACAATATATCATCAAAATTACTATCATCAGTGTGACTATCAACAGGGCTGCATATCCAATATTATTGAAAAGCAAAGTACGTAAACTAAAAAGCACCTAGAAGACATCCAAGCACACAAAGTGCGGTGGGACGACGCAGTTCTCGGGGAGTTCGTCGGCGCCGAGGATCCATCCGGGCCACCATGATCCATTGTGGTGGTGCACTCTGAAACCCTACGAGTGCCGCAAATCAGAGGGAGAACCACGGGAGACGGCGAAGAACGGGGAGGAGACGTCGTCACCTGCGAGGACGGAGCCACCAGCAAGGGGGTCGTGGCGCCGACTGCGGCAAGAGGGCGCCAAGCGAGCTCGGAGGTGAGGCGCCTCCCCGTGACCCTGAGCATGGATCGAGATCTGGATCTAGCTGCGCCTCCCTTCTTCTTGCCGCCCGCGCCGCTGGCTGGTCGTCGTGCGGGAGTGAGCCGACCATCGTGTGGCTTGGCAAGATGGTGTCGATGTGGCTTTAGCTGCGTGTGCGAGATCCCAGAGGAAGAGAGGCTAGGGTTTTCGGAGGGGGTGGGGGCTGGGGCGAGGCTACGCGGCCGAGGCGGCGTCGTGGGGTTAGGAGTCAGGGATTACGGGAGGCGGATCAGGGTTTGGGAGGAGGTGGGGAGGTGTGAGGGATGTGAGAGAATGTGATCAACGGGGCAGATTAATTCAATGAGTATGAGTAAGCAATCAATGGTCCAGATTGTCCAGATGAGTAAACGAACTCGTCAATTATATATTAGTATAGATATTAAGTAACGTGATTATGTATAATTGGTTTTCAAAAAAAAACGTTAGAAAATGTTTAGTTCATTTTTTACTCAACAAAATAATATGATAAATATTAAATTAAAATATTAAGTTAGAAACTTATTACATAACAAAAATATCTTGTTACTAGAATGAAAAAGACAAATAGATGGAAAAAAGTTAAAATATTATTTTGTGTCAAGACTTGAACCCAAAGCCCAAAGTTGAATTGCTATTTTGTACTAAGACTTGAACCCAAGACCTTGTTGAGTTCAAGTAGCCTTCTCCATTAGGCTATGACATATTTTTAGGGTCCGTTTTGGTTTAATGGATATCTATGGATAGGATAAAGCCATCATATCAAATCACATGTTTGGTTGGAGAGCGAAAGAGGAATATTCCTTCAATATGCTGAAATGAGAGATTTAGAAAGTTTTTCTGGGTGAGCCATCCAATATTGGATGAGATGTTGTGTTGTCTCTTGATTGGTTATTACACATTTAATTTTTTGTTTATAAATATTCAAATGATTTTTACTCCCAAATTATATATCCAAATTATGATCTAATTATATCATTCTATTGATTACAATTTAATCTATAAATAAGATCTCATATGATTATTTGACGAGTGGGGCCACTAAATTTAAGCTTATCTCATTCAAGTTATATACACATAATCAACACAAAATATTGTCTGATCACATCCATCCAACCAGGGGCGGAGCCACATGGGGCTGAGAGGGTTCCTAAGAAACTGGGTCCAATTTTTTTAAGTTATTATTAGCAAATTTTTACCCTTTGTGTACCTCCTTGGACCCAATATGGTATACCCCATGAAGTGGTATGCCCCCTCAGTTTTCATCTGGCTCCGCTACTGCATTCAATCAACACCTCACATGTATCATCACATCCCTAAATTCATGGATGTGATCATCCTATCCATCCTCGCCCTCAAACTAAACGGACCTTTAGTTGCTTTGAATGCTAGTGTGTATTTGTTCCTAAGGTTGGTGCCAACACCTCCGCGCGCCAACCTACCTTGCCATGTCAGATCTAGCAGCCAACGCCAACCTGCGTCAATCTGTTAAGGCTCAGCGCCAATGACATTGGCGTAGAGTTTTAGGTCTATTCCCAAAATAATTTTTTTCAAGAGTTTATTTGTAAAATAAGTTTTAAAAAGTCTAAATCGTAGAATCATCGGCCTTGTACCCTCACTCTCAAACGATGCCTCCGTTTGATTATGACACTATGCATGATCTATATATGTGTATCAGTTTTTTATTCATGGCTAGCTACTTATTATGTGTTACTTTGAATGGTATCAGGACATGTGCTCTAGCCCAAGGTGTGAGAAGACTTTGATTATGTATGTACAAAAATTGCTGCTGCATAAGTAGGTAATCGTTGTTTCAATTCGTGTACGTGAATTGGAAGCACAATTGAATGGAATATCTGATTTGCTGCCGTATCTTAACTTTCTGACTTTGGGTTTGTTTTCAGAGCATGGAATTCTTTAGAAAAATATAGCTGGTGATTGTGCCTATGCAAGTATATATATATGCTTAGGCTAGGAAGAGGTCGGAGCTGGAACTGCTATAAGCAAGTCGGCGATGGTCATGGCGAGCATCACCACTGCACGGCTCCGCTGCTCCTGGCGGCCTCCATGGACGCCTGCGACCCGCCACCAGGTGCGTCGTCAGCTCGGCGTCGGTGTACATGCCTAGCTATATATATATAATATTCTTTGCTTATTAATATAATCGGGCCATTTTCCAATCTGGAGCTAGTTTTGTTTCCTAAATTAGCTGTTGGCAAGATTTTTTTCTTGCTCATAGCTTCTCAAGTAGTAAGATATATAGCTGAAATGCGTAGTTGCTAACTGTGAAGTGCACAGCTGCCATCCAATCAAAAGGATAAGCTTGCACTGGTCTGTCTATCAGAAAGAGCAAGTCTTGAAGCATCTCCAAATGTTACATCGCTTGTAAACTTGCTAGCCTAAGAGCAATTCAAGGCACTGATCGATCACCAGATCTTATCCAGATTAGGCATGCATGCACTATACCTTATGGCAGTACTGGCATTGAGTGTGAGAATCACACATACATACTAGTTGCATATACTGGTGGTGGGGGAGTAGCAAGATCTGAAGAAAGAGAGTTGTGCTTTGTTCAGAAAGCATGGTTCGTTCTAAGAGTCCTTGTCGAGTAATTTGTGCCAAACATTGACCTGATAAAACTGAACGCAATTTGAAGATAACCATGGAGTGTAGAGGTCATCACTTCCTTCTCCTTTCTTCCCTTTAAAACGTTTTGGCGCCATTTCCCTTCCAACACCAAACCGCCTTCTTCCTCTTCACTTGTTTCGCTCAAGGTAAGTGACTCCTCCAGTTCCATATCTAGCCAATGGATTTGAACACGTCCTGCTTGAATCCTTCCGTGCTTTTCGCGCGCTGATATGATCCGATTTGGTGTTCATTGCTGAATTATATTGTTCGGAGTCATAATTGTCTGGCAAAATGGAAACATTCTTTTGCCAGCGGTACGTCTAATTAGATTGTTGGTCTCTCTTAAAATTCTCATTAATTAACTAACCGAATGCCGAATGGTGGCATGAGATTTTACGGTCAGTTCTTGACTAGGTCTGACGTTGAGCAACTTATTTCTTGGGAGCCTGGAGGGATAGATGCAAAAAGGAGATTCCTTTGCGAACAATACAGGTTGCTTGATTCTAGTAGTTTCTCTTTTCTTTTAACTGATAAATGGTTCATGAATAAGGAAGAAAAGTGTGAATTCTAGTTGCAAGATCATTGCACGGCATGTGAGCTTGCAGCAACTTTGGTTGTTTGATGTCGATGTGATGCTCGTGAGTCACTTAATTGGTTCCCTCTGTTGGTTGGCATCTAATTGACTTAATCACCCGCAAGCATATTCAGTTTCATTTCCTTTGCACCATCGATCTTTTCTGTCTGCAAGAGGTGTTCTCTGACTTGGTAAATTTCCATCTTTTAACTGGTGGCTGGTTGAGTTTATCCTTTTCAGTCTGGAACTCGCCTCTCGATTCTTGTCATGTACTTTGATTTGATGTGTTGTGCTATCAGCTCTGTAGGTGTTTTTTAGTTTTACTCTTAATGAAAAGAATACTATCTTTCTTTTACCACCTAGTTTATTATCAGTGATGTTTCTTTTCAGCTGATTTCACAGGCAAAGTAAGCTGCAAATTTGCAGGGGATGGGGTGCTTCAATTCCAAGCCAAATGAAAATGATGCAGGTGCGATCAGAAGAAGACCCGGGAGCATAGGCGAGGTGGCTGTGTTTGTGCCAGGATTGAGAGTTCCTGAGAGCTCGGAGGAGGAGGTAGGTGAGGGTGAGGGTCTCCCTCTCCCAAGGAGGGTGGCAGCGTTGAGGACTCGGATAATTGTCATGGCTGCTCATGAGGCACTCTACATGAGTAGGCCCAGGAGGCGCACTATCACGCAGCATGGTTCGTCCGCGCCTCATCATCTGCTAACTTGATGGCAAGCAGATCTCCTGCAGATCAAGGTGATGACTAATTGTCTGCAGGGGGGTCTACATCAGCTGATCTCCTGCAGGCTCTGGAGGATTACTTGCCTGTTCTTCTCGGCCTTGTAAAAGATGGTAAAACTTGCTTCCGAATCAAATTCAGGAAAGCTATATATGCCAGTCCTTGATTTACGGTCCGATTCTTTTTCAGGAAGCGAGTTGGAAGATAAGATACGGTTTGCATGGATGAACCAGGAGGATGACGCCGAGGTCTGCGTGCACTTACATTCCTGCATTTCACGTGTTGGTAGGAGTGATCATATATATTTCTTGTGTTGGTAGGATACGTCGTTGCCCAGTGCTTGGTATGAGGTGCTATCTGTTCTACAAATGATGGCCATGCTGCGTCTGTCCCAAGCGAACTCTCTGCTTCTTCCCAAGACATCTATCGAGGGATACCATGCTAAAGTATCTGAAGGTCTGTGTACCATTCCTCACTGCTCCTATACATTGCAGCATATTATGACTGTTGTGCGTTTTTACTTGTCAGAAAACAAACGAGCTTCCATTGAAATATTTCTCAAGGCAGCTGGGTACTTGGAGTGTGCTATCCAGCATGTTGTGCCTAGGATGTCGCCTGAAAAAAGGTACACTAGTTAGTGCAGGATGAAGAGGAGTCATCGTTCGTTCCTGACTGCCAATTTCGTGTAGGAAAGGTCTTCCTGTGGACCTATCTCAAGGAATCCTGAAAGCTATCTGCATGCAAGCTCTGGGTCAAGTAAAGTTTGCTCTCCCTCCCTGCTGCCTCCTTTTATTCGTTGGTCAATCTTTCTTGCAAATAGCTTAAATCACATGACTCATGTAAATAGCAGTTCAAATATTGTCCACTTGTCATCAGATCACCATAATATTTCATATGCCCAGTGCATGCATAACTTTACGAACGCGTCAGTCTTGTGGCTTTTATGTCTGCATAACATCTGGATTATGGATTATGGATTATGGATTATGGAAATGCATGCTGACAAAATGTCCATGCCATACGACTTGGTGTACTGCCACTGCCAGGCAATTGATGTTCAACTTGGATTGGCAATTGACAGTCCAAAGGCTACCCTGGCAGTCAAGAGGAGGCTAGCATGTGAAATGGTCGAGTGCTGGCACCAGGTATATATTTCTCCTGCTGATTGTTGTTTCAAGCTGTCTGTTCTTACTACTGTTACTGACTATCTGAAAAAGACATGTGTAACAGTGGGAAGCAGCTAGCTTATATTTACTGTTGGCTATTCATAATTATGGTCTTACTGTTACACAGTAGGTATCAGTCGTACTGATGTTCAACATCTGCTGAGATCCAATTTGGTTCATAACTGTTTCTCTCCTGAACATTGTCTGACTGAAGTTTTTAAGTCAGTATTCAGTAAGCAAACGTTTGTGATAAAATCCAGAAACTACGACCTGGAATAACCACTCAAGAGCCAACTGACAAATTATCCTCTATTTATAGTTGTATAATTAAATGCAGTGTCACTCTATTTTCATCAATATAATGTATTTGATTTAATGTGGTCAATGTTGTTTATGTGATTTACAGGCACATGAAAGCATTGCAGAGCTACCTCTGCTTGATGGGTGGGCCGAAAAGCACAGGCTCTTTGTTACATGGAAGCACATCGAAGCAAAAGTATGCCAACTTAATAACAAGTGTCCGTATGCGTGCAAACAGTAAAACGAGTTAACCTATATATACTCCTCTAGTGTTGGTGTATGAATTAATTAAATCATGTTGCTGTGAGCGTATATATTAAATATTCCTACAGGCTGCAGCGTACTATTACCATGGACTTATCCTTGATGAAGGCAACAGTGAGAAATCTCACAGGACGGCGGTGGCAGCGTTGCAATCCGCTGAGGAGTTCCTCAACGACAGCAAGGCTGCCTGTGAAGCCTTCCATGCGGCACCTCCTGTTTCAAGGCAAGCTAAGCAATCTCAGCATATATCATCCATCCATATTCCATATAGAGGATCGGAGCAGCAAGCAAGCTTAACAAGAAATTTTAATCAATCTCGTACTTACGTCCGATATGATTGCAATATAATATGGTACGTGTGCAGAAGCCCGCCGCTATGGGGATCGATGAAGTACCTTCATGACAAGATACACAAGGAGTCGTCATGCAAAGTTCGCATCAACAACGACCTCTACAGCAATGATAGGTACTGCAATACGTACGTATAGTAGATGCCCTTAACGATGGATGACTATTACTAGATGCCTTGCCTAGCTTATCCTGGCACTATGGGCTATGGCAGGATCCATGAGCATGAGAGCCTAGTGCCGTCTCTGCCGGAGTTCGACGTGGCTCTGAAACCCCAAGAGTACCGGCTTCCTCTGACAGACGCTGCGAATGACTAGTCTAGCTGCCGGCTGCATGCCCTGTCAGTGCCAGGCCAGCCTGAGCCTGCCACTCACTACAAGCTAGGATCATGGAAGGAATCTACCAATCTATCTATCTTTATCAGGACCTGCTAGCTGCTGCATGTGTGATGTGTGTGCGTAGCAACAGGCATCGCCATGGATGCGTTTGGATCATTCATGCCATTGGGTTGGAAAGCAAATGGAATGACTTCATCTTGCTTTCTGAAAAATGACGAAATGAATCAATTTGATACTGCTGAATTAATGTTTCCCAGGTAACCACGTGATTGGTGTGTCTGTATTTCATCTCAAATTCGCGTTTTTAATCCATTTTTCAATTTATAGAAATAGTAGCATTTCGTTATCAAAATTTATATTTATAAAAAAGTCTTAAATCTGAATTTGGACGGAGAGCATTCCAGAGGCAGAGGCAGATGGAACCCCCTTATTGTTAGTTAGAGCAGGAGCAGGAGCAGAGGGAGATGAAGTAATGCACGTGTACAGTTAGTGATTAATATCAAAATAATAAAAAAAAGTAGTAGTAGTAGTAATAGTATTGTATCTCTCCGTGGATTCATCTGGGCCTCTACAATCTACATCGGACGGCAGCAGCAGACTGCACACACAACAACCAACCAGCTGCTGCTTTCAGCTCTCTCATTCCCGGTGATGGCGCCGCCGCCTCCCGCCGCCGTGGAGGCCCTCTGCGCCGCCGTCATCAAATCCACCATAGCCCACTCCCATCTCCACCTCCTCTCCGCTTCGCCCTCCCTCCTCGAGGCCCTTCTCCACCGCCTCTCCCCGATCCCTTCCACCGCGCTCGCTTTCTTCCGCTCCTTGCCGCCGCCCCACCCGCTCGACGCCTCCCTTGCCGTCGTCCGCCTCCTCGCCTCCCACCCGCGCTACCACGACGCCGGTCGATCCCTCCTCCGCGACCTCTCCCTCCGCCACCCCCTCTCGTCCCCGCTGCTCCTCCCCTCCCTCCTCGCCGACCCTCACATACCGAGCTGGCTCCTCCTCCTCCTCTCCCAGTCCGCTCGCCCCCACGATGCCATCCGTGTCTTCTACCATATGCGCGCGCTGTCGATCGTCCCCGACGCACACGCCTGCTCCGCTCTCCTCACCACGCTGGCGAGGTCCCGTATGACGGCCACCGCGCGCAAGGTGTTCGACGAAATGGCGCGGGCCGGGGTAGCCATGAACACTCACGTGTACAATGCCATGCTACACGTGTGCTTGAAGGCCGGGGACACCGCGCTTTCCGAGGCGTTGATGACGAGGATGGATGTGGCCGGTGTACCGTTGGACAGCTTCTCCTTCAACACCGTGATCGCGCTCTACTGCCGGAAGGGGATGCAGTACGAAGCCATGTGCGTGCGGGAGCGGATGGAGAATGAAGGGATCAAGGCCGACGTGGTGACATGGAACTCGTTGATCCATGGATTGTGTAAGGAGGGCAGGGTGAAGGAGGCGGCTCAGTTGCTGAGGGAGATGTCGACGACAGGGGTGGTGCCGGACCATGTGACATACACCACGCTGGTTGATGGGTACTGCAGAGCAGGCGATTTGGGGGAGGCGGTGAAGTTGCGAGGGGAGATGGAGGCAAGGGGGATGCTACCAGGCGTCGTAACATACAATGCTATTCTCAGGAAGTTGTGTGAGGATGGCAACATGATGGAGGTCAACGTGTTGCTCAATGACATGGATGACAAGAAGATTCAGGCTGATCATGTAACATGCAACACGCTCATCAACGCATACTGCAAGAGGGGGAACATGATCTCTGCGTGCAAGGTGAAGACAAGGATGATGGAGTCAGGGTTGCAGTTGGATCACTTCACTTACAAGGCTCTTATCCATGGATTCTGCAACACCAAGGAGCTTGATCAAGCTAAGGAAGCCTTGTTTCAGATGATGGGTGCAGGCAAGGCTCCATTTGCCATTTGGTAGCATTACCACGTCATGGGTATATTGAGTTATCTATTCATACTCTAGGAGTATTTTCTAATAATGATGTTCTTGTATGCAGGATTTTCACCCAATTATAGAGTGTTGTCGTGGATTGTCGATGGCTTATGCAAGAAGAATAACGCAGATGCAGTTCTAGTGATTCCTGATGAACTCACAAAAAGAAGCTTCCCACCAGATAAATCAGTATATAGGTCTCTGATTCGCAGGCTTTGCAGGAGAGGGTTTGTTGATGTTGCTGAGAAAGTGTTGGATGAAATGCAAGGCAAAGGTCTAGAAGTTGACTGCCTCGTGTATGCTTCGCTTGCATGCGCATATCTGATTGCCGGAAAGCAGGTTGCTGCTTCGGATACGTTGAATGAGATGGTGAAGAAGCAGTTGTACATATCGCCCCAGATTTACAACTGTATGTGCACCTCTTATGCCGACGACAAGGAATGCCTTAATATGCTGTGGGTTCACGCCATGGAGAGAGGCCTAATCACAAAGAGTGTATGCAAAGTGATGCACCAAGCAAGGCTGAAATCATCAAAGCCAGCAGATGCTCCTGTTTGAGCTCAATCGAGAGTGGCTTATATACGTGCGTTGATGCACCACATCCCAAAAAGACCATGGCATGGCAAACAATTGTCCTGTCACACGTGCGATGCGATGATATATGGTTACCATTTTTCTGGAATTTCACATGAGAAATGAAATCATGCATGAACTAGTGCTATACAACCAACATCCTAATCGAGAGGAAAAAGTGATGACCTCAATCTCTCGCTGAACTGGTCGTCGATCTCTCCAAGCTGTTGACCCTGGCATTCTCTCGCATCTTCTCCACGATGTGCCGCCCTTTCTCTTCGATGTGCCGCCTCTTCTCCTCCAGCTTGTCTCCCATCTTCTTCCCAAAGTCCACTACCATCCGAGCTCGCCTACTGCCTTTTCGCTTCAACTCGTCTCCACCCTGCTCCCCTGCAGCAGGCACCATCCCCCTCAGAGATGTGTACAGGGGAGGGGAAGACCCAGCTCTGCTCTCAGAATCCTCTTCCTGAAGCTTTTCTCTGATGAGCAATGGGTTCCTCAGCTCGTCGATTGTGTTGGGACTGGAAGAAGACCCTTCACCAGCTGTAGCCAAGGGAGAATTTCTCAGCTCAGGTGATGCATCCGTTGCCGCCACAGGCATTTGGGTCGGTTCATCAATGGATGTAGCTGTTTTAAGTGATTCCTCACTTCCTGACGACGAACCGGGCAAACTTGCTACCAGAATTTTGTTACTAGCAGCATCCTTCAGACTAACCTCCTCAGGCTGGGTTGGCGTAACGGCTGTAGCCTGGCTTCTGCTCTCAGTGGGCTCATGATTGAGCCAAATAAAAGGTGCGTCCTTGCGAGGGACCCAGTCATCCTTTTCTGCCACCATCCATGGCATGGTAATACTTTCACAGTTTGGAAGCAACAAACTTTCACGGAGTGAAGCCTGGATAAGTAGTAAGGCGTGATTAGAAATGTCGATTAGCAGAGAAACAACAACCCAGGGGAAGGGATGTGTTCATTACCTTGAATCTGTTACCAATAAGTGAAGCAATGTGACTGTTGGTAATTTTCCTATCACCAATACAAGATTCCAGGTCCCATTCTAAATCAGGCATTGATGTAAACCCATACCAAAGTTGATCGGAAGGAGGAGGCTTCACATGTATACGCAGCACACCTCGAACAGATGAAATTTTTATCACCAGAGAAAGTGGCACCTGTGCAAGAAGAAAATCTTCATAAGTTCAAGATTTTGAAACAAGTTTTTTTATGTATAATTCAACCAAGCAGATGTGTAACAGGTCTAGTGTTACAGTTTCTTTCAGAACAACTTATCAACAACACAAATGATTTAAGACGTGCATTAGAAAGACATGAAAAACGCATGCATGAAGACCATGAGGAGTAATGAGTAAACCTGTGAGACATGTTCTGCAACGGAGTGCAATATATTTTTCCACCTTGATATATAAGTTGATGTCCATCCGGTCTTTGACTGACTACCATCTGATACAAAAGATCACAAGGTCTTGATCACTAAACATACAATCAATATTGATGCATTAGAGTCCTCCATATGATAAATAAAGGTACCGGAATTTTCTGAGAGGACACAGGAAAACAGTTAAATATAGAAAAACATTAACCAAAGGGGGTTATGGCGCCTTAATCCTAACAATACCTACCAAGTCAGTACAGTCAAAACATAAGCAACAAAATGAAAATATGTTGGTGGCGCTGTCAGTAGCAGGCAAACATATTTAAAGGGTTGGGACCGTCTTTTAATAGTAATCCTAACAGTACCTACCTCAACTTGTTATCATTTTTATGTATTCATTTGTTAGGACAATCATAAACAGTTGTTCCAAAAAACAAATGACATAATCAAGGAAACATATAAGAAATTGAAACAGACCTGCTTCATCTTTTTCTTCAACTGAGGAAAGTGAGTTTTGGGAATCTCTAAATTGGTTACCATATTGTTCAATACTCTTGAGAAGATCTGATTCAACCTCCCCGTTTGGGTCTGTACCAAAGTTAGATTTCATTATGTCTTTTTGCAACTCTGGTTCTTGGACCTCGAGTCTTGTTTCAATGTGCAATAATATTCCACCAGAATATTCAAAGTCAACTTCAAAGGCCCATAACTCATTCAAATCCACTGGAAGGACTCGCATTGCATGTACATAAGGTGGAAGCTTTCCCAGGCTCAAGTCAGCAAGTGTAATTTCACCCACATATGCTGGAGTCCTCATACTCGATAATGTTCGCTGGCAAAATAAAAATCAATAAATTTAAAATACTGGTAAGAGCAGGTCACTTTTAAATATAAGGAGTATATCTGACCTGAATGCGTGCTTTGATGGCCTTGTTTATCTCATTGCTCATTTTAGCATCAAAAAACAACCTTGAGGACAAAAGGTTCCAACAAAGTGTCCCTTCATCTGCAATTCTATCATCTGCATTTGCATCAGGAGAAGCTGAAGCATGTCCAGATTGACTCAAAGCACCAGTTGAGGCACTGAGTTTCGCTGTATCTTGTGATGAACTGCTATTGACCTTGTCGTCTTGTGAACCTATAAATCCTTCAATGAATGGTGTGCCCTGATAGCTGCGTAGTTTATCCAATATCTTTCTTTCTCCTTGTGTAGATGATCCTGAACTTGTTTTACCCTCTAAGGGAATCTTTGTAGAGGCCTTCTTTGCTAACTTTTTTAGGAAAAGACGGACCTTGGAAGACCCATCAATCTTTATTGCCCTGTCCATGACCTCATGTTCCTCGCCAGAAAGAACTGTGGGCTTTAGGAAACATGGGTATTCAGAATTTAATGATGATATGTAATTACCGAACTCCTCACTCAACTTGGCATGCCAATTACTTTTTCACTGTCAGCATTAGCTGCAAGACGAAGTGCTTTAC
The DNA here is from genome assembly GCA_019279435.1 of Zizania palustris. Classification (NCBI taxonomy): domain Eukaryota; kingdom Viridiplantae; phylum Streptophyta; class Magnoliopsida; order Poales; family Poaceae; genus Zizania; species Zizania palustris. Next base: position 43,251,766 of record JAAALK010000283.1, on the reverse strand, counting down.
ACCATGATTCCTTCTCCCAGGAAGTGTCAGCATAAACATAGCATACCTTGCTTCCATTATAAATTTGGTATTCCTTGCTTTCTAGTTTTATAGGATACCTTTTAGCCCTAAAAGTTAGCAGAAGTAGTAAAGTTACATAGACTGAAGTTAGCAGAACTAAAAAATGCTGAATGAAAGGTGCAGAAACTGGAAATTTGCTTGGCAAGTGCTTCTGTCTTCTAAAGTTATTTTTGTCTCTATAGGAATTCCTTCAAGAAATATAATATGTGTGTTTAACCTTTAGCTGGTTGCAACATGTATAATCATGTGATTTAACTTGGAACCAAAGCATTGCTACAACCAAACATGCCTCTAAAATTTTATTTGGTAAATAACAAAGCATGACCAGTTTTAACTGTAACTTATCATACAAGTGTGATAGAATTTAGAGAGCAACAAGAACAACTCACACACACACTATTATTTTTTCGAGATACACAACAACACACATGCCCACATGAGAGGATGATTTGTGCTGCACACCAGCACCCTCTCACTCACTGCACTGTTTAGAAAATGCACTTACAAGACTTAAATAGCCATACACACACATAAGGAGACCACACACTCACGCAATCTCCTTATGCAATCACCTCCACTAATTTCTGCATGGCTGCACTAATTCCTGCATCTCCATTAATTTCGTTGCACTAATTCAGCACGCAATCACTCAGTCTCCACTAATTCCGCTGCACTAATCCATCACACAATCACTCAATTAATTCCTAGATGCACTTAATGACACATTCCAAATAGCACAATGCATGCAACACTTGACACCTAAACACAAATGGAAATACAAGATTATTTCTAACAATCACCCCCTAATCTTGATTTCCTTATTCTTAACACCTCCACACCGAGAATCAAAGTAGTGTAGCTTCATCATCGTCATCTGCAATAACAATATGTGTCACTGCCCTAGTCACCTTCTTCACTTCATCACACTCGTCGGTGAAGTGTCCAAATTCGCCACACTTACGACAATCAATCTTTGACTTATCAAACTTGCCACGGTACTTCTTCTCACCGTTGTTGCTACCGAAGCCATTGTCACTGATCTTCTCTTGAGCAACTATAGCCTCCCACTCAACACGCGTAAGGCGTGGCTCGACGCCAGTGAACAGTAGTTACGTTCCTCTTTCCCTATCACGTCGACGCCACCTTGATGACTCCTCGAATGCCCTCAAACGACCGATGGTCTCTGTAACCGACATCTCCGTCACATCCCCCATTGCTCGATAGTGGTGACAATGGGTAGGAACTTGTCAGGGACAAAATGCAAGAGCTTTTCAACAACGATGCTCTCCTCCACTTTCGTACCAAGAGCACATATCTCATTCACTATAGTGGTAACCTTCAAGGCAAAATCATTAATTTTCTCAGATTCATCCATGTACATACCATCAAGCTCCCTCTTGAGGGTTTGCACTCGGGCTTTCTTGACGCGCTCTTCACCCATGTTCATCTACTTGAGAGCATCCCACGCCTCCTTCACTATCTCCTCGGATATGGCCATCACCATAGCCTCCGACACGGCTTGGACAATGGCGGTGAGAGCCATTTGGTCCATCTTTTCATCGACATTTCCCTTGCACTCCACGGCCGGCCACACGCCTTGTGCACGCATGAAGATTTTCATCTTCAGTGCCCACACATCGTAGTTATTCTTCGCTAGCATAGGGTAATGAAGAGTCCCCCCCACTTCTTTCACTTGTTGCACCATTGATGACTCAAGGCCACCGTCGAGGGACATCGCCATAAGCACTCACTCTTTGGCTCTGATACCACTTGATAGAATTTAGAGAGCAACAAGAACAACTCACACACACACTATTATTTTTTCGAAAATGCACTTACATGACTTAAATAGCCATACGCACACACAAGGAGACCACTCACTCACGCAATCTCCTTGTACAATCACCTCCACTAATTTCTGCATGGCTGCACTAATTCCTGCATCTTCACTAATTCCACTACACTAATTCAGCACACAATCACTCAATCTCCACTAATTCCGCTGCATTAATTCATCATGCAATCACTCAATTAATTCCTAGATGCACTTAATGACACATTTCAAATAGCACAATGCATGCAACACTTGACATCTAAACACAAATGGAAATACAATATTATTTCTAACAAAGTGGAGAGGTTAAATGATGAATTCATGATGAAAACTATATATTTTTTGGATGAGGACTGACCATTTGCGTGAGGACATACTAGATGCAGAAACCGCAAATACTGTGCAATTCAGAAGCTCAATAGTTGTACGAGAACCATCAGGACCAGACAAAGTAAGTGAGTGCTCCTTTATTTTAGCCAACTTCTTTGCAGGAAAAACCTCCACAATATTCTTTTTGTCCTTCACCTCCTTAGGGCCTCCAATTGATGAGCGTTCATTATTAACTTTAGGTGTCTTTTCTGGCTCTAGTATCCACAGAACACCCTGTAAAAATACAGCAAATACTTGAGTAGGATAGCTTTTCAGTAACTAAAAAAAATGGGAGGCCCTGACAAGAGGAAATCTAAATAAAATGCTAATGCAAATCTAGCATGGCAAAGCAATTCAATCAGCCATGAATTGCAGTGGTATTTAAGCACTTCAATCCAAAATGCAAGTATATTTTCCTTGGACCATGTTGGTGACTTATAAGTTCAATATTGAGTCTACATTACGTAAAACAGAACTAGCATAAAGATGCACAGCAAAACATGTAAAAACAAGGAACATCATGATGAAAACAACTAGTTGAGTATGCTAAGCAGGTACCCTAATCTGATTGAGAATTGGTTAAGAACGACTAAGATAAGTGATGAACTCCTGAACTATATTACATGTACTGATGTACACTTGGAATGATTCACCCCAACCTCCTGATGAAGATATGCGGGCATGTAGGTGTTTTCAAACAGGAGAACAATCTACACTGAAGTGGTCAGCTACATGATCTAGACATGCCAAGGATAGAACCGCAGCCCAAAATAACGTATGTAATGTCGGTGGCAAATTAGAATTGGAAAACAATGGATAGCTGGGAAGCTAATAAGTGAACACATGGCATACTGGCATGCATGAACGCTAGGTGGAAATAGTTGGGTAAAAGAAGGTCACGATCCCCCATTTAGGAACATGAAATTCCAGATTGAATAAACGGAACCGCAAAATAACAGACCTCAAGTACTGGTAGTAGCATTTGGAAACCAGTGAGTGATTCAGGATGTAAAAGATGCGGTCCAAACACAAACCCGTGTCGATTCCCTAGTTCAACTGTAGCAATTGGGGGGAAATTTAGCATATGAGTTGATATGTTGCTCCTCCCAATCAGCAGCAGTTGTGAGTTTATATGTTGGATCTACCTCCCAATCAGTAGCAGTCGAAGTAAGTTAGTACTATCGCATATCCAGTTTAACAAATTAAAGTTGGAAGATAGAGCGAATCGAGAGCTAAATCCCTAGCCCCCGTCCGCGTCTCCTCAAAGCTCCAGAACAGTTACTAGGCGCAGGCGGGCCAGCGCACCGCATTTGCCCTAAGAGAATCTAAGCCAGAGGTAGTTGCAGAAAAGAGGTCTGACCTGCTTCTCGTAGGGGAAGGGACGTTCGCCGGGCAGCTGGTCGGCGTCCGGCGTAGGCGCAGGCGGCGGAGCAGCCCCCCGGCGGCGCAGGCGGCGGACGAGATAGAGGAGCGCAGCCACCTCCACCGACGCGAGAGCCAGGAGGCCGAGGAAGAAGCCAAAGAGGAAGGCCAACGCCATGGCTGAGCCGAATACGGCGACGCCGGCGAGCAATTCCTCCCGCTCCCGCTCCCGCTCCCGCTCCCGGCGGTGGGAAGGACAAAAGTCTGTATTTATGCATTGCACGGTGGCCCGTGGGACCCACTTGTCGGTGGTTGGTTCGCTTCACGCGTTGGACTAGACTAGTGCTGGAGTAGACCGGGGAGTACGTCACGGCCTGTCTCGTCTATTTTTCTGTTAGAAATAAACCGATCTGAAACCAAAACCGGTATTTAAACCGGTCGACAAGCAAACCGTTTTGGTAGCTACTGTGATACTCGTGCTATAGATTAATAATTAATTCAGTGTTTTTCTTATCGAGTTATTGCTCGTTTGAAACATTCCTCCAAAGAAATTTAACGTTCGAAACATTCCTCCAAAGAAATCAGAAACAGAAATGCCAAAGAAATTAAGCTACCATGTGGTCCCGTAATTACCGACCTTTAATTGTTTTTTATTCCTTCTTACTTGAAACCAAGTCAATTTAGGAGCCAAGCCCCAAGGTTGGAAGGAGCGCTAATTTACTACCCCGAGGGAGACCAATACAATATACATAGTTTGTTGGCACGTAAAATCACTCGTTTGGTACAAGCGTGCAATTAAGCGATCTGGTGCATCCAATCAAGTGATCCAACGGTTACATATGAAAGAGGTTAAAAGTAAAAAGTACTAGGTTTCAACCCCTTTCATATGTAATCGTTGGATCGCTTGATTGGATGCACCAGATCGCTTGATTGTACGCTTACACCAAATTAGTGATTGTACATAATATTTCTCCTAGTTTGTTTTACCTTAACATTATAGCGGTCTATCTAAATTATAATAGATTGTCACAATAAGCTGATATATTTATTTTGGATACGGTCGATATACAATGTGGGGGAAGCCAAATTATGATGGGATTTTGTTTTCAAAGTCTAATTATGTCTTTAATTGGAGAAATGATAGAAAGATATCAAACCTGAACCATTTACTTGAAATACACTATTCAGTCCATTTGCTTGAAAGGAGCCTAAAATTTCCAATTTTTGCAGAAAAATTCCCCACTCAAATCTCAACCAAGAATTCATTCATAGGTAGGAGACGAAGGAGAGGATTAGGAGCAGAGAGCGCAGTAAGCGTTGGCGTTGGCATTGGCGTTGGGTACCGCAAACCTGAGAAGGGCTGCTGTTAACGTCGGCCCACGGTTTTGACGACAAATCGACGGGCGAGCACCGCACCCTCGTCACTCGTCGTCGTCCTCCTCCCCCGGCGCGGGAGATCTCCCGTTGATCAACCATGCCGTCCTCTCGCCCGCTCATGCGCGGTATCCGCCCGCCGCGCGTCTTCCCCACTCGCGGCTTCCGCACCTCGCCCTACGCCCTCGCGCTCACCGCCCTTCTCCTCGTCTCCGCCTTCCTCCTCGCGCTCATCGCCTTCGGCGTCTTCTCCCTCCCGGTCTCCGCCCCCAACGCCCCCACCGACACCGGGGAAGACACTGAGTCCGCGGATCCCCGCCCCGCGCGCCCTCGCGTCCGCCGCGACCTCAGGTTCCTGCGCTTACTCCCCCTCCATGCCTTACCTTACACTACCCGCTCTGTCCAGATTTGCTTCGATCCGGCGGTGATCTCGCCTGACTGTTTCTATTGTCTGGAGCAGCGAGGGCCTGGGGGAGCGGGGAGCACAGTGGACGGAGGTCATCTCGTGGGAACCCAGGGCATTTGTGTATCACAACTTCCTGGTAAGCGATGCTGCCGTCTCCTCCATCGCTTCATACTGTCTGTATTACTCATCCATCCATCTCCATGTAAGCATTTTATTGTGTGTAAGGACTACCTTTTATCGGATCTGAAAAAATGTCACGAGTTCTACACAATAGGCAGCGCCGTTTTCATTTTGAACGTCGTGGGCTGAGGTGGCAACAAATACATGTTATGCAAATATTCCCTTTTCGATGAAATGTGAATGCTACGGTGAAATGTTGAAATAGATTCCATATTAACTCAACTTTTAGGTTACTTATGTGATCAGTGAGGCAAAGGTGGAGCTTCATTTTTTTAATAAAAAAACTGGGTGTACGAGGTGAAGTTTTATCTGTGTTCATAATTAATCTACCTTTGCTATTGGATGGATGAGTCTGAGAATGAATTCAAGAATGAAAGGCAAATTGTCTTGTTTCCAGTGCTACATACAACTGAGTGTTTTGTGTAGCACACCAAGTTGCTTGCAGATGAGATACTAGTTCCAGACCTAGCTGCTTATGCGATTCTGATTTTTTCATCTACTGCTGAAATGGATATATAGTTATTGACCATAAATGATTCTTGCATCCAATTGTACATATTTTTATCTATACTCTAAAGTTCTGAGTGTTTTTTTGCTACATTGTTACATCATAATATAATGTTCTGATGATTCAGTTTAACTATATGAATTTCTGATGGTTTCTCTCTTTCATTAGTCCAAGGAAGAGTGTGATTACTTAATTGGATTGGCCAAGCCTCACATGGTGAAATCAACAGTTGTTGATAGCACTACTGGTAAAAGCAAGGACAGCAGGGTTCGCACAAGTTCAGGCATGTTTATTCAAAGAGGACGTGACAAAGTCGTTCGGGCCATTGAAAAGAGGATAGCAGATTACACATTCATACCTGTGGGTATGTAACAGTTGAAATGTTTGATGTTCTGCTATTTCTTTTCACAAATGAGCCAAATTCACAGTGTAGCTATGTGTGCATTTTTATTTCTCAATCATTATTAGCACTACACAGGAGCTTAAGAGCTGTGGTATGCAGTTCAATAATGCAACTCTCAACATTTCCATATTTTATCACGTGAAAGGTTTTCTCAGGATGCTGTAATCATACAACAACAACAACAACAACAACAACAACAACAACAACGAAACCTTTCAATCCTAATTCCCAAGCAAGTTAATGATGATTTAATTCATTCTGGCTTGCAGATCATGGAGAGGGACTCCAAGTTCTGCACTATGAAGTGGGACAAAAGTATGAACCCCACTTTGACTATTTTCTTGATGAGTACAACACCAAGAATGGTGGTCAGAGGATGGCTACTCTTCTGATGTATCTGTACGTATGATCTCCTTTTAATGTATTGTTTACAGGTGTTGTTAACTGGATTCCTAACATGCTCCTGTAAAATGATATCAATGGAAACAGATCTGATGTTGAAGAAGGGGGTGAGACATTTTTCCCAGATGCAAACGTGAATAGCAGTTCTTTACCATGGTATAATGAACTTTCAGAGTGTGCTAAAAGGGGTCTTGCTGTCAAACCAAAGATGGGAGATGCGCTTCTTTTCTGGAGCATGAAACCCGATGCCACTCTAGACCCATTAAGTTTGCATGGTCAGTTCAGTGACTTATCTGCTGTTACTGTTACTGTTTTTTTTGACGCCAACTGTTCACATGACCTGAAGGACACTTCTGTTTTATTTGTTGTCTCCTGTTAAGAAAATCAGTGATGCTCTTACGGATATTTTGTACATATTCTATATGCTCTGAGCTATCCTTTTACAAATTTCTTTATGGTCTGAGCAGGGGGTTGTCCTGTTATTAAAGGAAACAAATGGTCATCAACCAAGTGGATGCACATCCATGAGTACAAAGCTTGAGCTTTCTGAAATCTGAATTCGTCATTACCAAAGGTATCTAGTGTTCCTACGGATCTGTACTGAGGAGTAAGATGTAAAGCTGGTGTTGTTAGCACTATTGCTTTCTTAACTAGGTTTGTTTATCTTTGGAGTCACTTCCACTCATGAATCCTAGCAAACTAAAAGCGGTGTGGCTTTGAAGTTATTTAGCTCGCAGCTTTGCATTCTTCTCTTTGCATCATTACTCCTATGCAGCATGTAGGTTGTACTTCCTTAGTTACAAGGACTCTTCATTCCTCTATTATTTTGATTGCTACCAATGCATCCCTAAATTGCCCTACTCGTGAAAGGGATGTGAGTTAGCTGACACCAAATCTCTTCAGAACTCCATTGTTAAGCGTGCTTAGGCGGGAGTAGTACCAAGATGGGTGACCTCCCGGGAAGTTCTCGTTCACATCCCCGACACACCCATGACCTTCAAACAAGGTCGGGCTCATGTGGCCTATTTCAAAAAAAAAATTGCCCTACTCAGATAGATCCATGAAAAATTTCAGTGGGAGATGGTTAACGTTTTGTGTGTAGCTTGATATCTGCCACTTGTGAGATCTCTGACATCTGAAGAATTGGCTCAAAAAAGTTGTCCGTAAAGTGTTATGCTGATCTTTCTCTTGCAGATGGATCATATATAAAGCATTGACTTGGGGCACTTTCCAGGATGGCGATTATGTAGGCTTCAGTACCGGCACTAATCAAGCAAGAGGGTTTACTTTGTCCATACCGTGCGTTTTGGAGATGATGCGCTTTTTTTTTCTGGCAGTACCCTCACAACTATAGAGGAATGGTGTGTCGTTGGGGTGCATATGATGTGGTCTCTGATTTAGTTATGTTGCTACCGGCTAACATTAGTAGTGTAATGTTGTATGCTGCTATAGAACTCTCCAATACATGAGGGGAATCGCATGATTTTGCTATGCCTTTTTCTGTCGGTGGTGGCCTGTGATGCAGCATTCGCCAGTGTGTAATAACCCTGGGAAAAGGAATCTTAGGTGGGATGCTATTATAGATGAAGTGATGACGGTAGAGGTAACCCTGGGAGTGATCAGTGCAATCTTGTGAGTTGTGACAGCACAATCTATCTAACGAAGCTACTATTGTCGCTCCGAAGAGTCAAACGCGCAGCAAAAGACGACCACATGATACAATTGAAAGCATCATGGAATAAACAGGAAATTGAGAACCCAAAAAAATGGAGAAGAAAACGCGGGGCCTTTGACCTCTCGCGCCCTTCTCACCGCTTCCTTCCGTGCCGCCGTCGCTGCCTTTTCTTCCGCGGCGGAGCTATAAAAAAATACAAGCTGGCATGTTTCGTATTTCTCCAAAATTATAATACCACGACTCAAAATACACGAGAAATCATGATAAATTAATCCAATTAACCCTCACATAATGAAACAGCCAAGTTTACGTTTTAATTTTTTATCACGTTTTATGTATTACTCTTGACCCCAATTATTATTACTACAGTATAGGAGATATATAGAAAATTTCCTTAAGGAGGGAAAACGCGGCAACGTCTCCTCCGGCTCCGTCGCTCCGACCACCGACGCCTTCACTCCGGCCCACGCGCCACCCCTCCCCCTCCCCCCACCCATCCGCCCTCGCAGATCTCACCAAACCCTACCAGATCTGCCGCCCGCCATGGACTCCACCGGCGGTGGTGGCGGTCTCACGGCCATCCGCCTGCCCTACCGCCACCTCCGCGACGCCGAGATGGAGCTCGTCACCCTCAACGGCAGCCCCCGCGCCGCCGCCCCCAAGGAGCCCCACGGCCCGCAGCAGCTGGGTACCCCCGGCGCCCGCAGCGGTAGCAGTAGCACCACCACCAGGAAGCTCGTGCTCGCCTGCATGGTCGCCGCCGGCGTGCAGTACGGTTGGGCGCTGCAGCTCTCCCTCCTCACGCCCTACATCCAGGTATACATCCTCACCTTCCCCTTCTTGCTTGCTTTTCCTTCAGAATGGGGAGCATTTAGGGACGGAGCGCCGGTGGTTTGTTCCCCTTTCTGTTATCGGTGACACCATCGCATACAGATTACCAGAACAATTTCTCTACCCATCTTGTCCGTTTTACCAGTACAACAGAAGCAAGTGACATGCTTCTCTTTGTTGCTGATTACTGCAAGCTTCTACTCTTGTCTTTCCTGCACCAAAATTTCTCCCCTGCACATTGTGAGTACTGAGTACTAGGGGTTCTCAGTGCAGCTGCTTAGCGAAATCAAGGCTGCTGGCTATAAGTGAAACCAGGGAAGACTTTCCAGCTTAGGAATTTAGCTAGAGTAAATTGCAAACCGATTTAGATACATGTATTTCTCAATAGCTAGGAGAAATTACTATCCTGTTTTAGCATATGAAAAATCACAGAGCTCACATGTACTTGAACTATCCAAATGGGCTGCATGACATGGCCCAGCCTAGGCACGAGACACCATGGCTTGGAAAACAGGCCGTGCCGTGCTGGGCGCCCAAGCACAAAGTGGCATGTGTGCCATGGGAGGTGTAGCATGTGAAAATAAAAAAAAAAGTAGCAGTGAAAGGAAACTAGGTCTTAGGAAAGAAAGGAAAGGGAGGTGGAAATAAAGAAAATATGGGGGGAAATATGTCGGCCCATGGCTTGCCGTGCTGGGCTGGCATGGCTAGCGTGCCGTGATGGCATCCCAAGCATGGCCCATTATCTCCTGGGTCCATGCTGTGCCGGACCTTCTATTCAGCTATTGTGCTGTCATCCCTAGGTTAGCACGGCTAGTCCCGGCCCATTTGGACACATCTATGTACATGTTGACAAAAATGGGGTTTTAACTGGAAATAACTTCATGGAATCAATAATGTTTAGGTATTTCTGTTCTGCATGGTATCTTTCATATGTATTCACCTGCTATTTATTGCTGATCTTGATGCAGACCCTAGGAATAGACCATGCCATGGCGTCATTCATTTGGCTTTGTGGGCCTATTACTGGATTTGTGGTAATTTTCTGCAAGAGTTACATTGCTACCTGTTCTGTTTCATAGCCAGTGTGTAAATTTTCATATCTCCAACATTATAAAATCCTGCCCAGGTTCAACCATGTGTTGGTGTCTGGAGTGACAAGTGCCGTTCAAAGTATGGAAGGAGGAGGCCATTTATTTTGGCTGGATGCTTAATGATATGCGCTGCTGTGAGTTAGATGAAGTTTCATAGGTTATCATATGTTCACATCCTTTCCATGCTCTAACAGGCATAATTCATGCGTAGGTAACTTTAATCGGGTTTTCTGCAGACCTTGGTTACATTTTAGGAGATACAACTGAGCACTGCAGGTAAACTTTGATTCTTTTATTTCTTATGATAGTTTTATCCACATCAAGTGTTCCATCACTAAAATGCCAAGAACTGTTTGTTCAGTACATATAAAGGTTCAAGATATCGAGCTGCTACTGTTTTTGTTCTTGGATTCTGGATGTTAGATCTCGCAAACAATACAGTTCAAGTAAGCCTAATCAAAACTTTGCTTGTCATCATTTGTATATGCCCCAGATATTTGTCAAAGTATGTGCCATGATTTATTTGGATTGCCTCACCATGGGTGTTCTCTAATGTTATCTTCCTCTTTTTCTTCTACTTATAGGGTCCTGCTCGCGCCCTTTTAGCTGACCTTTCAGGTGGTTAATGTTTTCGTTTTGAAAGTACTATAATGCTTTCAATATAAAGCAGGGCTAATGCCTTTTCCTCCAAAAAGTACTTTACTGCACCCACCCTTAAATGTCAGTTACTGAATGATACTTTCTAATGTGCAGGTCCTGAGCAGTGTAACTCTGCAAATGCAATATTTTGCACATGGATGGCTGTTGGAAATGTTCTTGGTTTTTCATCTGGCGCTAGCGGGAATTGGCACAAGTATGTACTTCATGTGTCTTTTATGTGCTTAGTGCTTACATTTACTTGGAGTTTGTTGCTCATAAATTTGTGTTGTCTTCAAGAGTATACATGTTACTGTTGAGAAAGGATTAAATTAATGTGTTCTACTTGACCAAAATGGACCATTGCACAGTTGGCAATATCTGAATCCTGTTAGTCAATCTGTATCCAAAATGTGTTGTTTAGGCTTTCTACTGGACCAAGTTTCACTAGTCAATCACCTTTTTTTGGGCATGGACCTAATTTCATTTCTCATAATTATTGCAGGTGGTTTCCTTTTCTAATGACAAGAGCTTGCTGTGAAGCTTGTAGTAATTTGAAAGCAGCCTTTTTAGTTGCAGTTGTAAGTTCTCTTAAATTCAGAAGCTGCACTAGAAATTTCAAGCTGTTTGTTAACACACCACAGAGTTAGCATCATTCTTAATCCTAGGAATCATATGTGTCTTCTTTTGGAGCATTGACTGTAATGTGTTGCAAGCTGATAAGCTCTATTGTGCAGGTATTCCTTTTGTTTTGTATGTTTATTACCCTTTACTTTGCTGAAGAGATCCCTCTGGAACCAAAAGATGCACAACGATTATCTGATTCTGCTCCTCTCCTGAATGGTTCTAGAGATGATGGCAATGCATCAAACGAGCCTAGTATTGGAATTCTTCCTAACGGTCATACAGATGGAAGCAATGTCTCAGCTAACTCCAACGCTGAGGAGTCCAACTCGAACAGAGAGAATCTTGAAGTTTTCAATGATGGGCCGGGAGCAGTCTTGGTCAATATTTTGACTAGCATGAGGCATCTACCTCCTGGAATGTATTCCGTTCTTCTAGTCATGGCCTTAACTTGGGTATGTTGCCTACATACAGCTATATCTATACATGTATATCAGCTGCATGCTGGTTGTCTTTTTTCTTAATGTGTTGGAGATTGATGGCATTTGCCCATTTTGTTTGCTTTTCAGTTGTCATGGTTTCCCTTTTTCCTTTTTGACACTGACTGGATGGGACGTGAAGTTTACCACGGGGACCCAAATGGCAACTTGAGTGAAAGGAACGCTTATGACAATGGTGTCCGAGAAGGTGCATTTGGTTTGCTATTGAATTCAGTAAGAACTCGTGATAAATGTGTTTACTATATTTTTATTGTATAATGCTATTTGTTGTTTGTATGGTATCATAACATACTATGACTGTAAATCTGAAAATTTAGTTGCCATGGCTTCCTATGCCTTGTTCCCTGTAGTGGTTTTAAAACATTTTGGTCGGATTCTAGTTTGAGCTATAGCATTGGTGGCTTTAACGTTTGGATCTTTAATACAGGTTGTTCTTGGAATTGGATCCTTCCTTGTTGATCCATTATGCCGGTTGATTGGGGCAAGATTGGTTTGGGCAATCAGCAACTTCATAGTATTTATCTGCATGATGGGTACAGCAATATTAAGTTGGATCTCTTTTGATCTGTACTCAAGTAAACTTCACCACATCATTGGAGCAAATAAAATAGTGAAAAATTCAGCATTGATTGTTTTCTCCCTACTTGGTTTGCCACTCTCGGTAAGTAGCAGGTTCTGCAAAATTCTGCTTTATTGTGCTGGAAGACGCCTTACACTTAGTTCTTGAATGTTACAGATCACATACAGTGTTCCATTTTCTGTGACTGCTGAGCTGACTGCTGGAACAGGAGGTGGCCAAGGTTTGTGTTGGTGATGTCCTTTCTTTTACACTATGTTCTCATGGTTCTGAATGACTAAGGATGTTTGTATCAATATCTTCAGGTTTGTCTACCGGAGTCCTGAATCTTGCTATTGTGGTTCCGCAGGTTGGCATGTTAATCCAAAATGATTTTCTTCTATATGTGCGGTGTTTCTGAAGATGCTGTGACCTTTTTAATATTCAATTGTACTGCAGATAGTAGTGTCACTGGGAGCAGGTCCATGGGATGCTCTCTTCGGGGGAGGAAACATCCCTGCTTTCGCCTTGGCTTCAGTCTTCTCACTGGGAGCTTGCGTGCTCGCTGTCCTTAAGCTACCTAAGCTGTCAAACTCGTACAAATCTGCTGGGTTCCATGGATTTGGCTGATCACAACACTGGCTGCAGCTGCATGCTGTGTAACACTGATATATGCAACTCCATTTTGACATTCGTTTACAGTGAAATGATTCTTTTTACCTAACGCTATAGAATAAGTTGAAGGATAGAGAGATAGGTAGCTAGTTAATTAGGTTGCTGTGCATACAAGGCAATGTGAAGGTGTATCAACTTTTTTTGACAGCATGCGTAAGACTGTAAGATGAAATGGCATATAGATTTTACAATGGATGTAACACGTTTTGGCCCCAGTATGCATCGTTTCCTGCATACTACTTGGTACCGTGTATCTGTGTTTGTAAGGTGAAGCAAGCTGTTGTGAACGATTTATCGAGTAAGTGTTATATTTTCATAATTATAGGCACCAAGGTTATTCCTATGCACAAGTCTGGAATGAGGTTTACGTTTAAAAAAGAGGCAATATCATGTGAACAACACGCTCTGTGTAGTTACTCTCTTTTTGGTGGGAAAATTGCACGTTTGTCCTAAAGTTGAAGTTGAAGTTGAAGTTGAAGTCGAAGGACCGTTGCACATTTACCTAGAGTTGGAAAATACCCCAGAGTTGTCAACGTTCGATCCGTTGGCAGATTGTAGTTTTCTGGAAAGCATTCCTGCTAGTTTGTAGTTTTATGGGATAATTCACTGATTCATTCATACCTGATTGATTCATACGTGTGTGTGTTTGATCCAGCTTTTTGTTAGAAAGCTCGAAGCCAACTCAAAAAGTAATGGATAACCAGTTTTTTAACAATAGTGTCTGAAAATAATGCTAACTTTGCAATGTGATATCTGGAAGCAAGATTTTTCTATGGCATACCTCAACACTCAACTGTAGCGGGGGAAATGAAGATAAGAATAGATGCAACACCTCATTCTTAGCAAACTTCACATGTGCATGAAAAAGGAAAGCTTCTTACCCCAAAATACACAGAAGATACAGTACTAACAAATTCATCCAGCAAAATAAGTCAATTTCATAGGATTATATTAAACATTTCATAGGAATCAACTCGACCTTGAAGTGCACGTCTCACAACAAAATAAGTTTGTTCACATCTCAACGGCGACCGCTGGCAGGAGCGGCTCCTACGCGATGGGCAAACAACCAGGTCTACTGTGCAGCAAACGGAACGGAACATATTGAACTGAAGTGAAGGTATAACAGAGATTTAGGGCAGATGTGCAATTTTCATTCCTTTGGTTAGGGGGCGATGGCATGGATCTCAGAACAATTTTCTGAGATTCGGAATGTCCCTATCTCATCTCAAAAAATAAAGGAACAATTTGCCGGCACTAGTGCTCGTGTTGGGCGAGCGTGAAGACCATGAGAATCTCTTGCCTCGGCGGTACCAAGCAACAATGATATTGTCTTTGTTTTATAATTTTATATTGTAACATCGAACAAATTTAAATAAAACTATATTAACAATTATACACTAATAATACATATGTCATGTTCAGTTTAATAAAAATAATTTAATATCATTGTAATGGTTGGTACTTGGTATACACTTTTTTTAAAAAATAATTAAAACTAGAGGAGTTTAACTTGTGAAAAAGTTAAATGGAGGAATTAATTTGCATGGTGAAGCGAAGGTGATGTATGTGTAGTAGGGAAAAAATCTCAAAAGTTTTTATGGACGGTGGGCCTACCATTACCACGTGTTTTGAGCCCAACCCGAAACCTAGACGACACACATCTCTCTCCTCTCCTCTCCTCTCCTCTCCGACCGCCATGGCCGCCGCCGCCGAGGTCGACGCGGCCTCCGACCTCCCCAACGGATCCTCTGCCGCCGAAAAGAAGAAGTCGCGCGAGAGCGAGCGCCGCCGCCGCCGCCGCAAGCAGAAGAAGAACAAACCCGCCTCCAACGCCGCAGATGCGGAGGCCGACGAGGGCGCCGCCCAAGAGAAGCCCGATCTCAAACCCGACGTACTGGGACCGCGCCCTCTTTCTCCTAGGGTTGGGGTTCCTGATGCCCTTTTTGCTTGTTCATTCTGACCTAGGAACCGTGCTTGCCGCAGGTGGAGGTGGAAGTGGAGTACGTGCCCGAGCAGGCGGACCTGGACGACGACCTCCTCGCCGACTTTAAGAGCATCTTCGACAAGTTCACTTTCAAGGACTCCTCCGCTGCCGACGAGGTACACCCCTATTCAGCGCTTCATCCATTTCTTATTCTCCGGTTCAATGTATGGACGACAAGCAAACCGCTATAACATTTCTCTTAAATGCTGCAAGTTTGCAATCTGCACTTCTTTGACAAGTGGGTCGGCATTTTTTTGATAGGACGACGAAAAGAAAGATGAAGCTGGTACTGATGCGGCAAAGAAGACTGCAGGATCCGATTCAGAGGATGACGAGCAGGATGCACAGCAGAAGAAAGAAGGGGGCTTGTCTAACAAGCAGAAGAAAGTTTGTTCTTCGCATCTCTTCACCCTATTGTTGGCAGCATGTTATCATGGCTTCTTTTTTCCTTGTGTGTTCTGACATAACTCATAAGCTGATGTTTTCTTTCTGTTTTAAAGATACAACGAAGGATGAAGATTGCAGAATTGAAACAGATATGCAATAGACCTGATGTCGTCGAGGTAAGCCACCCTTTTTTGCTATATTAAAATTAGCCACTGCTATGAGCTGCTTGATGTCCATATATCTTTCTGTATGTGTTGTCAACTTGTCATTACTTTCTGTCATAATTGTCTATTTAGGGTTTCATTGCCAACAGCCCAACAATTGCCAATGCACTAGGATATAGGATCTGAAGTTAAACCACACATGTGCCCAACAATGTATCAGCATACGCCATTTTTAGCCTGTAAGATAAAAAAATACTTCTCATTTAAAAAAAAGAAATGGGTCATGAACCTTTCTTGTACCATCATGATCTCTAATGCTGGGCATTCTTTTTTTTTCTTCTTTTTTGTATTTTATTTCATTGAATTAGCATAGTAATGTTCCATACATGTTGGTCTTGATACATGGTAATATTTCTTGATATTTATTTTTTTCTAGCAAATGTAATGTTGGATGGAAGAATTTTGTACTTGCCAAGTGTTTTGATTGTTTGGTTTTGTGCACACATGTAGTGATATTTCTATATTGCAGTGCAAACTTAAATATTTTATATTTAGCTATCTTATTAAGGAAAGTAAAACTGAGGGCAGAATAAACTATATCTATGTAAAGTTGTTGATTGCTGACCTTTCTCTAAGACGATTTGTTCTTCTTGCTAGGTCTGGGATGCAACCGCATCAGATCCCAAGTTACTTGTCTATCTGAAGTCCTACAGGAACACTGTACCTGTCCCAAGACATTGGTGTCAAAAGCGGAAATTCTTGCAGGTTTGTGATTTACCTACCACAATCTGTCATCAATGAAGATCTTGTTGTTTTGCATAATTAATGAACGAACAGTACCTCTATGCACATGTGCTTCTGTTTTCTTTGCACAAAAAATTGCACAAAATTTGAAGCACTGTGTTTGGCAATGTTCTTAAGGCGATAAGGCAAGGCGCGGCGACCTACCCCCTTCTAGCCACCTAGGCGATTTAGGCGCACGGTGAGGCGACACCATACACACATCCGAACATATAATTGCTCTAGATTTTAGTAGCAGTGTAGCATATATACCTTGGTCCTGTCAATGATCTGACCCCTCTTCTCTTCTGTTTATTCATATGGGAATATGGGATTAAGCTTATCTTATCTTATCAACCATCCATTTTTTATGAAATATAAATGTGAAGGACTAGTTTATTATGTAACTTTCCAAGGTAAGAGTTGGAATCAGCAGAGATCTCTGAATTAGTGCACCATTCAAAGTAACCTCTATATCACACCTCTGAATCACTTATGTTAGAGTTTGATGTGGAATCCTTGCTCGAAAAGTGGTGTGGATGAGGTGAGAGGGGACATAATTTTGATAAGTTTGCACCCCTCGTCCCCTCTCATACAGATATGCAATCCTTTCAAGGATGTTGACATGTTGTAACAGCCTGAGAGCAAGGGCTTCATGGTGCCATCAAACACTTAGTTTGCACCGCTCTTATACAAATAAAATTTAAGGCTGTTTCATCTAGTTAATTTGCTGAGCCATTTCCTGAGAGAAATTATGGTCTAGCTTGGATCTATGGCTTTTGTCTTTTTTTTGTTTGAATATGCATACTTGTCATTTACTTGAGTGATTGCAGAAGCTTTTAACATGTCCAAAGCTTGAAGCTGCACTTTGCATCTAGCATTGCCTTAATTAATTAATTAATTTTCTTGTTCTGATCTTATGGCAACCAATTGTTTCTTTCAGGGTAAGAGAGGTATTGAGAAACAACCTTTCCAACTCCCTGACTTCATTGCTGCAACTGGAATAGAGAAAATAAGACAGGTAATTTTATATCTTTGTTCTTTCAGGCTTTGCTTGGGATATGATGCCATGATGTTTACCTTAACAACTTTAGGAGCGATGTGATACTTGGATTTGTATTTAATTTCCATTTTTCAGGCTTATATTGAGAAGGAAGATAGCAAAAAGCTGAAGCAGAAGCAGCGTGAGCGTATGCAACCAAAAATGGGAAAGATGGATATAGATTATCAGGTAAATTTATCCCCAAGAATCCATGTTATGATATAGATATTTACCATGTAACCCCATATTTACATTTCTATGTTTCCTTAAAGCTCAAGTTCTTTAAAGTTAATTTTATATGTGTTTTTCCTTAAAAACATTTTACCTGTGTTTCTCTTTGAGACAGCTACACCTCTGTTTTCTCCTTGTTCCATTTCCATCCGCATCACATAGTTTGTCACATAAACCTAATATCTAACATTACAGCTCATATTTTTATTACATCTACAAAATTAGGGTACTAATAATGGATAATGCCATTTTCATCCCAAAATTTTGGGCGACTTGTTTTGTATTTTCAGGTTAGGCCCAAGTTATTAATTCCTGACATGATTCACAGGCAGTTCTCACCATGATTTTGTTGGTTCAGGTTTTGCATGATGCCTTCTTCAAATACCAAACAAAGCCAAAACTGACTAGTCATGGTGACCTGTATTATGAAGGCAAAGAGTTTGAGGTACTTCTACATTCTCTTTCTTCCTGGCATAGTGGCATATAAACAAAATTAGATAACCGTGAAATGTTTGCAAAATCCAGATATCTGTGTTTTCACCCATGGCTTACTGAGTTGATGCTTTGTACTTGTGAACTGAACAGGTCAAGCTTAGGGAAATGAAACCAGGTATGCTGTCCAGAGAACTTAAAGAGGCTCTTGGTATGCCTGATGGTGTGCCACCTCCATGGCTTATAAACATGCAGGTATTTTTCTGAAGAACAATTTCCATGTAACTGGTGTTCGCTGAGAGCTTTTATTACTGGTCAACTGACAACACTAAATTTTGGCAGCGATATGGTCCTCCACCCTCTTATCCTCAGCTGAAGATTCCTGGTCTAAATGCTCCAATTCCTCCTGGTGCTAGTTTCGGATATCGACCTGGGGAATGGGGAAAGCCTCCTGTTGATGAGGTATGGCACATGTCAGATTTTCCTTTGGTAGTTTGGTGGGCTCAGACCTACTAAAATGCAGTCTTTGTTCTTTAAGCAACTTGCATATTTCCTTTCTAACTTATTTTGTTTTCCACTTTTCCACCAACAGCATGGACGCCCCTTATATGGAGATGTTTTTGGAGTCCTACAACAGGATGAACCTAATTATGATGTATGTTTATTTAGTAATATTTTATTGTTTGAGCCAAGTACATGAACTGGTTGTTCTGTTTTGGATTGCAGGAGGAGCCCGTCGACCGCAGCAAGCACTGGGGAGACTTAGAGGAGGAAGAGGAGGAGGAGGAGGAAGAGGAGGAAGGGGAGGAAGAAGAAGCAATGGAGGATGAAGACATGGAAGAAGGCATGCAATCTGTTGACACCATCTCAAGGTGCTACCATAGTTCTTCGATACCTTGTTTTGTTTTTCTTCCTGAAATAAGGAGCTTGGTTATGATGCTTGTTTTGCTTATAGCACTCCAACTGGTGTGGAAACACCTGATGTGATCGATCTCCGGAAGCTGCAGAGGAAAGAACCTGAAAGGCAGACTGAAAAGCAGTTGTACCAGGTGAGGACTTGCCTTCATTTTTATGTGGCATCTCAGGATATGCAGCTTTAAATTGGTTGTTATGCAGCTTTAAATTGGTTGTTGCAGTTCATAACCAACATTTTTGTCCTTTTTCTTTGAAGGTTCTTGAGCAAAAAGAAGAAAGAATTGCCCCTGGAACGCTCTATGGATCGAGCCATACGTATGTTACACTAACAAAACCCAGTTATCATGTATCATCCCATTTTTTCTGATGGTGTTCCACTCAGTTTGATCATATGGATTATAATTTGTTTGTTATATTTGTTGCTTTTATAGGTATGTGGTTGGTGCTCAGGATAAGGCTGGTCCTAAAAGGGTAGGCTTTGTAATTCCTTGTGATTGCTTACAGATGGTTACACTGAATGCATGCCTTAGTGATTTGTGATTTGGGTGTTTGCAGGTGGATCTTCTCAAGAATCAGAAGTCTGATAAGGTGGATGTCACCATACAACCTGAGGAGCTGGAAGCTATGGATGACGTTTTGGCAGCCAAGTAAGATGTTGTATTGTTAATGTGGTGTCAAGTTGAGATGTGCGCTCAAGTGGAAATGTTTAACAAATTATACCATGGACAGGTACGAAGAAGCGAGGGAGGAGGAAAAGCTACGGAACCAGAAGGAAGATTTTAGCGACATGGTGGCGGAGGTACATTCCCTTTTCTGCTTTTTTTTTGGTTTTTATTCGCTGGGGGTGTTATATATATATATATTAAGAGGACATGTGCATTCGCAGAACGCAAGTAAGAGGAAGAGGAAGCAGGAGAAGGATGGGAAGCCAAAGAAAAAGGACTTCAAGTTCTAGATGAGATCCAGCCTCCAGGGGAGAGTGTAGATGTAGTAGTAGTAGTAGCCCTTTTACGTCTTATGTGTATGACTCCCCCGTTTCTTCTTTCTTTTTTCTTTATTAATTAAAACCAGCCAAGTCCTCATGTCATGGAGCCGATTACTGACAAGTTAATTTCGTCGAGGCTCCTATTCCATGTCACTCAACTTTCTTTCTGTTTACTTGTGTAATGGAAACGGGAGAGATTACTCCCCTCTTTTTTAAAACAAAACAAAAAAGTATTCATGCTATTAACATTTTCCAGATTGTCCTATTATCTCCGTTTTTTACAAGATGGTATTTTGGATATTGACAGATTGTCATATAGGCAAGTATAATTATGCTGCTTTTTATCCATATAGTTGTAAAAACATTTCATGACAAAATTACTAGTATTGTTTTTACATATAAATCACAATTTTTTTAATCGTAGGTGTTTCGAATGTAAAACAAGCCATAAGAAGTTGTGTGTAATATGAACCGATGATCCTGTCTACTTGTCTATCAAAACTAGCCTTGATTTATTATCATAGGGAATAAGTAGAATATTTCAAGTTCCCTTTTATGGAACAAAGAAAAATAGAAAAATCATACTTTACCGTCATTCCTGTCGCATAAACAAAGTTGAGTATAGTATAATTTATTTATTATATATAATCGTTTGTTTTCGGGAAACTCGGTACAATTTAAACAAATTCGATCGGGCCTTTTTATCATAACAGAAAAAGAGAAGGGGAATAAAGGCCCGCAACTGGGCTGGACATATCGCCAAGCCCAAGCGAACCCTCCCTCCTCCAATCGCCCTCCCGACGCAAAAAATGGCGGCGGCGGCGGCGGCGGCGGCGGTCACGGCGAGCGTGGGGGTGGTCAGGGAGGTGCTGGGCAGCGATGTCTTCGACGAGGTCGACCAGCCCATCACCGACTACATCGCCAACGTCCTCGCCGACGAAGACTTCGACTTCGGCGCCCCCGACGGCCACGGCATCTTCGACGCGCTCGGCGACCTCCTCATCGACGCTCGATGCGTCGCCGACCAAGACCACTGCCTAGAGGTACCCTCTTGCTGATTTTTTTACTAGTGCGCCGCAATCAATCCCCCACCCATCTCATCCTCGGGCCAACAGTTGAGAAATTGGGCTACTTGTCCAACCTTTGGTTATTCGGTGTTGTAATAGAGGTGTTACGGCCGCGTACGTGCTTCTCGAGCCGTTTGATTCGAGTAATTTGTGCCCGTCCCATCCATTGAAGCCTCCGGCCCTGGAGACATCTGCTGTGGATTCCTATTACCTAGGAAACCCAGTTTACCAGTCACATTTTCTTGGTAATTATTCAGTTGTCAACCAAGTATAACAAACGTATAGCTCAGTCATCCCTAATGTGTCCTGTAATGGTCTATTACATGTTAGTTGACCTTTATTTGTTTCCACAATTGTACCTCAATCGCCGCCGAAAGGCTTTGCATTCAGGGGAAAGGGGGATTGTTTGATTTCTGATTTTGATTCAGCAGGATTATGATGCATCTTGTTTCCTTTCGATATAGGTCTGCAGTAAGCTTTGTGAAAAATTTGGAAAGCATGGCCTGGTGAAACCTAAACTAGTAATGCGGAGTCTTGTCACACCTTTACGTATGAATGAGGGAATGGATGATAATGTTGCCCCGAAAAAGCAAGCTGATGTATTTGAGGGACCCTTGCTATCGTCACGTGACAAAGCGAAGATTGAACGGAAGAAGAGAAAGGATGAGAGGCAAAGAGAGGTAAGCTATCCTCTACTTTTCCAATTAGCTGTCTTAAACTACCAGAGGGTGCCATGCTTTTCTTTGGTGAAGAAATTTTAGTAGCGGAAAAAATATAAAATGCTTAGCAAATTGTTCCCTTCTTTTATAAAACCTTATCTGCTGCCGGAGATGCATTTCTTCCTGATTATACATTTATACCTTGCTGCATACTGCCCTATTTGTTGGTGTAGGCTCAATACCAAATGCATGTTGCCGAAATGGAGACACTTAGGGCTGGGATGCCTCCTGTATTTGTAAACCATGAAAATTCTGGTGGGCCAGCTGTTAGGGATATCCATATGGAGAACTTCAATGTTACTGTTGGTGGCCGTGATCTTATTCAAGATTGCACTGTAACACTTGCTTTTGGAAGGCATTATGGTGAGTTACCCCTTAGGTTACTTTTTGAGCTATGGCTCACTCAGTAGCTAGCTAGAAATAATTTAGGAACAATTAAGGAATAAGGTAAGCATGTATACTTCCGTTGCACATATCTTTGCAACTATTTTCCTTAGTGGCATGTCTTTGCTTTATCCAAAACTAAACTGCACACATTTGTAACAAGGCTGTTAGTAGTCAAGCAGTCAGTGGTTCATACCCTCGATGCGCTTCTTAAAGTTGCACTTTTCATAATGGGTGGAGCACAGAAGCATCTCTTTTCCTTGAAAATTTGCTATATAAGTTGCTGGGAGTTCTTTTATCCTATTGAATCAGACAATTTCCATACCCATATTAGGTCTTGTTGGAAGAAACGGTACGGGGAAAACTTCTTTTCTCAGAGCTATGGCGATGCATGCAATTGATGGGATTCCCAAGAACTGCCAGATATTGCATGTTGAGCAGGAGGTCGTGGGTGATGACACAATAGCTTTGCAGTGTGTACTGAATGCAGATGTTGAACGTGTTCAACTTTTGCAAGAAGAGGCCCATCTGGTTCAACGACAGGTTGACTAATGCAGAATTAATGCTTAAGACATGCCCATTCTGTTTTATTTAAGCATTCTGTTGGTTCGCTAATAGTTTGCCAATTATGTGCAGAAAGATCTAGAGTACGAGGCAGAGTTTGAACAGAGCACGTCCAAAAGCAAGGGTGATCTTGACAAAGATGCCATCAGCAAGAGGCTTGAGGAGATATACAAACGCCTTGAGTTCATTGATGCAGATGCTGCAGAGGCTCGAGCAGCATCAATTCTGGCGGTCTGTTTCTTTGTTGAGGACATCCAGTATTCCAGTGCCTGCTATTTTTTTCTTGCTTGCACAATTTATACTATTTAGGGTTATTGGCTTGCTTTCACTTCCATTTTTCTTGTAGCTGTTATCTTGATTACATAACTATCATTTTATTAGATACCAATATTATTTATATCAACTAATAATCCTTTACACAGGCCATCACATTTTCTCAATGATTTTTACATGAAAATGAATATTTCATAATTCTTATCCTGGATTCCTGGTTATTCCAGTAGATTGTGCACTTGTTAGTTACACACTTCTATTATATTGTTATGATTGATGAATTGTTTGCAGGGTCTTAGTTTCACTCCAGAAATGCAACGCAAAAGTACAAAACATTTTTCTGGTGGATGGCGCATGAGGATAGCTCTAGCACGCGCCCTATTCATTGAGCCTGATTTACTGCTACTTGATGAGCCGACTGTAAGTTCAAGGTATGAAGCTCTTGCATCTCTTGCTAGCATGTGCTAACAACATATCACTTTTCAGAACCATCTTGATCTTCATGCTGTGTTATGGTTAGAAGCGTATCTCCTCAAATGGCCAAAGACATTCATTGTTGTATCACATGCTAGGGAGTTTCTTAATACGGTATGTTGTATGAACACCTAATATCATCTTGAAAGAGCTAATTTTGACCAAGTTTCCTTAATTTATGTGCAGTATACTTGCATGTGCATATTTTTTTTTCTTATCACGTAAGTCATATACTGACAGCAAGAATTTCTTAGGTTGTCACCGATGTTCTTCATCTACACAGTAAAAAGCTACATGCTTACAAAGGTGACTATGACACATTTGAGAGAACAAGGGAGGAGCACCTCAAGAATCAGCTGAAAGCCTTTGAAACAAATGAGAAGGCTAGATCCCACATGCAGGTTAGTCTTTCAGTCTTTGCAGCAAGTATCATAGCCCCCAAAATTATTTTTCATACCCATCTCCCCTCTTTTGCTGTCTTCACTTAGATGGAAAATTGCTATTGAATGATAGTGTACTACATATTTTAAGTGGCACTGTAGGCAGGTCAACTTGTGCAAGTTTAGCCTAGTTCTAAGCTCGAGACTCGAGAGACCAAATTAATCTCAGAACAACTCGTGATCCGATCTAAGTAAAAATGCAAAAGCTTAATTGGACTATCTTGAATCTTGATAAATGAAATAATATGTGCAACTGAATCCTTACAAAAAAAACAAAGTGAGATTTAGTGGTCTTTTTCTGTGTAGGCATTCATTGACAAGTTCCGTTACAATGCAAAGAGAGCATCACTTGTTCAATCAAGAATCAAGGTGAATTTTCTTTCCATCCCCCATCTCTCCATGACATGCCTGCAAATCCAAAATATTACCTTTTGCTGTTGTTTCGCTTAACAGATTGTCCCGCAAGAAATTTAATTTATGCCTTACATTTGAAATCTTCATTCTCTCAGGCATTGGAGCGAATGGAGCATGTTGATGCTGTTGTCAGTGATCCAGAGTATGTCATATCCCTAAAGCTGTTGTGCTTTAATCTTTTGTCTGCAATTGGCTTAGGCAGTTATATGAATAATTATTTGCAGCTACAAGTTTGAGTTTCCAACGCCAGATGATCGCCCTGGACCACCAATCATCAGCTTCAGGTTTCATTTCTGATATATTTTGTTTCAATTTATATGAAGCTCGTTCTGCTCTTCCCATGTGTGCCTGTGTTTTTTTGCTCTTCGTTTTCCTATTGTATCTGTAATTCTTTTTAGCTTTCCAATTAAGACCTAGCAGTTATTTATACTTAATGAGACATCTATGACTCATAATGGTATATTGATGTTACATTTCATTTGGGCAGTGATGCGTCATTTGGTTATCCTGGAGGCCCTATCTTATTTAAAAATTTGAATTTCGGTATTGACCTGGACAGCCGCATAGCAAGTATGGCTTCTTTCTTCCATTCATCTCACTGACTAAGACTTATATCTAGTATTTGTGACAGTGCCTCTTCCTCTCTCTCTCTCTCTCTCTCTCTCTCTCTCTCTCTCTCTCTCTCTCTCTTAATTTTTCTCATGTTTGATTTGTTATTTCAGTGGTTGGTCCAAATGGCATTGGCAAGTCCACTATACTGAAGCTAATATCAGGAGATCTGCAGCCAACTTCAGGGACAGTGTTCCGCTCCCCAAGGTTTTTTACCCTTATGGAACTACAATATTAATGCTTTACTACCATATAGCTTTACCCATATTACATTAAATCTGGTTTGCGTGATTGCATGTTTTTTTCTTCTTGGAGAGCCGTAATAGTTTTGTAATGAGAGTTCTCATGCTTCCCTTGTCAGAATGTTTTTTATGTTTGTGTCAATGCCATTACTGAATTAAATAGAAAACTCTGAACCGGGACCTTTGCAGTAAAATTTGACCTCTTACTAGTGATAGGATCATTTTACTATGATTTTTTTTACTTCCAGATTTTTATCTGCTACATCTTATCTTTGTTTTGTTGATTTATTTTGTGTGCTGTTTTTTACAGGTACGAATGGCTGTATTTAATCAACACCATGTTGATGGGCTTGATTTAACAGTGAACCCACTTCTGTACATGATGAAATGCTATCCTGTAAGTTCAAGTGTCATCCTCCTCTTTCTTTTTGATCCTATAACAAATGCTTGGTTACACCGTGAAGTTCATCTGGTTGATGATCCAGATACCAAAGTATGCTCTGTTTGGTATTTAACTGAATATATATCAGTTTGTCTCATTCAAATATGCTCTTTGCAGGGTGTACCTGAACAGAAACTGAGGGCGCATTTGGGTTCCTTTGGTGTTACAGGAAATCTTGCCCTCCAATCTATGTACACTTTGTCAGGTAATGACACAGCGATTTTGTAGATGGCTTAAGGAGATTAAAGGTGGCAAAAGGGCCTTTCTCAGTTTGATGAGAATTATGTTATCGTTGCCCATGGATGCATCTGCTTGTAGAATCTTATTAGAGCATTTTCAATTCCAGGTGGTCAGAAAAGCAGGGTTGCATTTGCCAAGATAACCTTCAAGAAGCCACACATTATTCTTCTTGATGAGCCCTCTAACCATCTTGTAAGTAAATGACCCTATCATTTTTGTGTGGGTAAGAGTGTTTTGGTAGCATGAGTATAACGCGAGGATAAGAAACTGCCGGGCTACTGCTGCTGACATGGTAGAACTTTGTGTCTGTTTCAGGATCTGGATGCCGTGGAGGCGCTCATCCAGGGTTTACTCGTTTTCCAGGGAGGAGTGCTAATGGTAATTAATATCGTTCGTTTTGGTGTAAAGCTGATGAACTTGGGCAACATTGATTGTAACCAACTAGTGCTTTTACAGGTGAGTCACGACGAGCATCTGATCACGGGAAGTGTGGATGAGCTTTGGGCGGTGTCCGAAGGCAAGGCGACACCGTTCTCAGGCACGTTCAAGGACTACAAGAAGATGCTCAAGTCTTAATCCAGAGTGATATGATATGTACTACACAGACACAGACACAAACAAACCAAGAGATCTTGTGTAACATGTAATGGCCAGAGGCCAAATCATCCTTGATTTTTTTTTCATATGGATTTCGTGCTTTTCCTGGAAACTTTTGTGCTTGTGCTTGCCTGCCATGACACATCACTGAGCTCCAGCAAGAAAGGCAAATTCCTATATATATTTAATCTTTTGGTTTCCGTCGGTCATTTGGGTCGTGGAATTAGCTTCAATTGAATTATACTCATCTTTTCAAAGTAAAGTTTCTGTATTTTTAACTAATTTTGAAGAAAAATATATGAATAATTATGATATTAAATAAATAAACTAACCATGGATTTTATAAAAATTATCAACTTTAAAAAAATCTGATTTAAAAATATAAACGACTTGTAATACGATGAGTAATGTGTACTTGGAGAGGGCAAGCCTATTTGTTTATGCTTTTCGTTCTTTTAGAAGAAATAATTTTTAAGAAGGCATTAGTCAGTCAAGCGATATTGTAGTTTTCGTGTCAATGTGTATAATGTGTGAGTGTGGCCCACGATCTTGTTTGTTGTTGATTTTATATTTGTGTTATGTCACATGTAAATCTATAGGAATATGTGTATCAGCTGATTGTTAGTCTGCGGTCTGTTTTTTTTTTTGTAGCTTGCCTATCTCAGCTTATTATATTTGCTCTTATAAGTTTGGCAGGTAACGATGAGCTTAAGTGTCGATAGAGGTTCTAGGTCATGTGTGTGGTGTTGGATCTTAATTATGCGCATCCATCGACAACATATGAGCCTGGTGCCTGGATGATGGATTTAGGTACCACGCTAACCTTGACTTGGTTCATAGACATGTGTGATCCTTGGTGGTACATCTTAGTTGACGACAGATGTTGGCTTCACGCACTCTCCGACGGTGAATCTACACCACGCATGCCTCTCAGTGATGGATCACAGTCACACGCATCCCCTGACGGCAAATCCCACATCATCCTTTCTTATAGCTTAAGCCCGTCACGTTATCTATGAGTCACGACCATCAAGCTTATCATCTATGTAGAAATCACTATATCCATCTCTTATATAATAGCTAGGCGTCACGCGATACCGAGTGTTAGGACAAAGAAACACAAAAAAAATCTAAATTTTAGATTTCGTTTTATTTTTAAAACAGCTGTGAATAAAAATGTAAAAGTCTTATTAGTCGAAATTATTGTTTTTTCTTTGGATGAAAAATGATAAGTAAACTCTTGGACGGATGGAGACAGGCAGTGGAGTGGTACACGGAGAAGCGAACCGAGCGAGACACCGAGCCTTTGCCCTCCTCCTTTGACCTGCCAAACCCTAGCCTACCGGATCGCCGGCGGCCATGGATAGCTGGGCCAGCTGGGTCGGTGCCAGCGTCACCTCCGCCTTCTTCGCCTCCCTCGAGCGTTGCTCCTGCATCAACCTCTCCACCGACGACGACGACGACGATCTCGCCGACGCCCAAGAGGCCAAGGATCGTCCGCTCATTCTCGACGCCGCCAGCGCCAAGCCCGATCCCGACGCCGACAACAAGGGCGACAAGCTCCCTCCCGTATGACTTGTTACGACTAGTATTACTTCAACTCTCCGACTCCTCCGCCTTGTTACTTTCTTCCACCTGCTAGTTCTATGTTCTATCTTTAGCCTTCATTTGTGACCGAATAAAGCATGTGCCCTTTGCTATCTTCTTATGTCCCCGCGACTGTGAATATCCGCGTGCCTTTTGTACTGGATCAATATATCTATTGAATCGCTAAATATATCTTTTGATTCGTCAGCTGCGATCTTGAGATTATGCAACCAACAGATTGGGGAGAAATATTACCTGTGTATGCCCATTTGCATGCATAATCACCTCATCAATACAGTATTGTGGGTATACAGTTATAAAATCTGATGATATGCCGTGCCCTTGTTTTTTACAGATAAGAAATTGTTCTGAGATTGCTCAAGTGCTTGCAAATCAATTATCCTATTCTGTGTCGTTATCTGATCATTCTATTTCGCAATGACACATGAACTGTACCTTGTCTTGCTAAAAATATGTCTGGTGCTAAAATACCTCAAAACTTTACCAGATCTCGCTACGGATGGCTGACACTTTACAGAACTACCATCTGGGTTTCATTTTCTAAATATGAATTCGTTGTCTGAACCTGTTTTTAATCCCCATGGTCCTTTGAGGGGTTGCCGCACATTGATAAATATGAATTGTTCAAGGAAATTAGGACTGATTCATGCATTCATATCTTCCCAAATTGCTTGTTTGGATAGGCTTGAGTCTAGTACTGATGCCTGATGGTATCTGTTGGTATGCAGCAGCAGAAAGATGAGAGCAGTACATTTCTGGCAATGATCATTAATCACTGAATAGAGTGTCGATTCCAAATGTCTAATGAAAACCTCATAACATCAACTGTACATGATTGCTCTTACTAGCCATGTCAGAAGGAAATTAGTTCAGTAGTGCTGGAGTATTTCTTTAACAAGTTTTGGAATTCTTATACTGGTCAAGGGAACAAGCTGAGGCTACATAAACCACCACTCTGGAGAAACCAGAATCTTGTGTTTGCTGAAACTGAGTTGCGATGCTGATGACACCACACCAGACTATCAGAATCAGCTGTGACGGGAAGCAATGGTGTCTGTCTTCATTGCACTGTTGCCATGCTGTTAATCCCTAGTTCCCTTTCTGTTAGGCCGCGTCGAGCCTGTCTGAACCGTGCAATGCTCTTTAATGTGAAATTATGTCACTGTCGTCATGTCCTGCTCTCCTTTATTGGTGAGCTGTTGGTGTTCGAGGCTGGCCTCACAACCTAACCTGCCTCTGATATATGCCTCGCGCTAATTGGTCCGGTTTGTAATATTTAATGGCGGCCTATGAACTGCGGTGATAACGAGTTACTTGTCAAGCCTCCATTTGTAGGTAAATTGTAAGCAAAACGATATTTTCCATTGAAGACCTTTTACCTGATTGCCTCTTGCTATTGTACATTCTTGATGATCTGCCAATGTAGCAGGATGTAATTGCGTCTCTCTTCGTTCTGTTCATAAGAAAGTAATACAGGAATGCACAACTTGTGTGAAGAACTGGAGGTGCAGATCAGGATGCGCTACCAAGAACTGGAGTCAAACACCGGCCAAATCTCAAGGCACTGTTTGCAATGGCGACCGTATATTATCAGTCTGGCATCTCGAGCTTTGACCAAACGTGACTTCAACTGCTCCACTCACAGCAACCATGTATGTACTCCCTCTTCCTCCGTCCAGTCCATTTTTTTTTACTTCTAGGACTAGTATACAAACTAAGATGAGCCTGCAAGAAAATTTAAATTTTAGAGCATAATTTTGAATATTATGTTATGGGTTTATGCTCTTTTTGACAGTTTTATTTTTATAACAGTTACACCGAAATTTTAATCATGGTGCTGTCTGCCCCTGCTACCAAAAACCAGTAAACAAATCGAATCGCCTGTCTCACCAGCGCGTCCTTCGGGAATCGCTGACCAACTGCAGCTACATGCCATTTCCTCAGTCCTCCCCGTCTTAATAAAACATTGAAACCTAGATCAATTCGAGGTTTATAATTACTATTTAAAAGTTTAAATACATTTATTCAATATTAAAAAGTTGATAAATATATTAAACTAGTCTTTACTATTATAATTTTTATACATAATTTTGTAAAGATTATATTTTTAAGATCTTGTGAACTATATATGCAAGTATGCAACATGTTGAAATACCCACACATCTATCTTGTTTTTATAATATAAATTATTTATATTTCTGGCCTATGCCATAAAATAAAATATGTATCCAATAAGTTTTATAACTGGATAAAAAGATAGACAGTGATAGGACACATTCTCATCTACATCTTGAAATAAACCTTATAGCTTCTAACAAGCCTATAGCTTCTCACAAACTTGCGCAGAGTAAACAAATTATCCAGGTTAGAGAGAGAGAGAATATGTGCTTTTAATATATTTATATAGATAGATAGAGAGAGAGAGATTCAAATGCACGAGCTTATAATTGAATTAGTTCCCAATTGTGCAGACTGAAACTGATCTCTGTCACAAGCTGTATATATATCTTGGTTTGGGCATATGATGGAAGCCCTCCAACTACCACAAGATAATACACACAGCCAATGCAACTGATCGATGACAACCCAAACAAAAACAAATGATCGATGTGCACATCGCCGGCCGGGTCGCCCAATCAGCCTTTCAAATTTCTATTTATGCTACAGCGAAATGTAAATGCTTGGGCTACAGGCTGCATTATGCTCCATATCTATGCACAATGACTAACATTGCAAGCAAAGTACAGCACAAGCTAGTACTGAGAATATCTATGGCAAGAGTAATACTACGATCAAATCTCTGGCTGCATCATTCACCTGTGGAGAAGCTAGCTGATGATGATCATGGAAGCATGCAGGGCTCAGCTAGCTCGATCATCGATCAGTTGTGGAGAGGGTTTGGTCCTTGAGGAACCATTCTTCTTGAAACAGCATACTTGGCTGCATAGCTGCCGTCGGCGTCCACTCGTTGAGGAGGAGATATGGTCGGAGGATGGTCATGGCTTCTGAAACCATTGACGACTTTGGCTTCTTCTCTCAGTGTTGTCCTCAAGCCATGGCTTGAGATTGGCAGGTGTGACATGGCGAGTAGGAGGAGGAGGATGAAATGGAGCAACAGCTGGAAGAAGCTCCTCATGGCATGAGATTGCGTGTGTGTGTGTGTGTGTGTGTGTGTGTGTGTGAGAGAGAGAGAGAGAGAGAGAGAGAGAGAGAGAGATAGATAGATAGATAGAAAGAGAGAGAGAGAGAGGGAGGTTTGAGAGGCAAAGATGGGAGGGTTTTAATATGGATTTAGCCAGCCCCGTTGTCCATGTCATATTCTTGGGGAGAGGAGACAAGACTAACAGGAAGTAGAGCTCATGATCCCTCCATACATCCATCCTATGGTCCAGTTCCTCTGAATAGATGATAATGTGTTTGCATCACTAAAGGTTTGGCATATGGAGCCCACTTAGACTGCAATATCAACTTATTTTGGTCAGCTGCCATACCTTGTTAAAGAGATGTTTTCTTTCTCCGAGGCCTACAGAAGGATTCATCAAATTCATGTGGGATCAAGAAATGCCTGAGTGAGCAGAGATTATTGACAACCTGGCCTGTTTGGGGGCATGCAAGAGTCCTTAAATGCCATTATGTTAGCCTGCTCAACTGCTCAAGCAAGCAACCGATGATGTCTCCTGCTGCCTTTCTTACCCAAAACCAACCCTACTACTATTTTATTTTCAAAAGATGGAAGCTACAGGCAATTTAATATCAGTATGATCCCAACTATGGCTTGTTCATTAAAGGACTAGAAGGAACAAAAAACAAAAATGTAAACTATAAAAACAGGCTTCCATTCATGAACTATTTAACTATTTACTGCTAGTAACATTAGTACACAGGTTTCCGAATGTGCAGTTGAATCCTTCATGTCTACCACCTAACTATGCACTTGAGCAGGAAAACTTCAATGTTATTGCAAATAACATGTCTTGTTTTTGAAATGAATGGCTTCAAAAAGTGTTGCTCCAACTGAACTGATGTCTGTCTGTGAATACACGTGACAGCGCCTGGTCCATTAATACCGCCCTCACGTAACAAACAGATTTAATAGGAATTTTAATGTAAGCAGCCAATTTACTGCTGACGAGCAATTGCTGCTTTAGCTGGAAATTAACTTAATATGCATGGATGCTTCGTGGAGTGGAGAGGACATCCATTGATGCGATGTGCACCTCATGCTTTGGTGTGACAATAAATGTCCATGAGCTGAGACATACAGGAGCAGGGTGTGGTGCGATTTACTGGACACTGCACCAAAAAGTGTAAAAATTAACTACTGCAAGCATAAGAACTCAGTCCTTCATTGGTATTACCAGTCAGCACTAGAGCCTGCCTGACACAGTTTTGATACGGCCCAGGTTTAAGGAAGCTTTCTCCCGGCACGTCCAAAGCAACAAGTTGGTATTCCTACTTTTGCTGATATAATGAGGTGAGGTTTAATCACATGTTTGTGACCATGCATGGCTTCCCTGCCTCTTGTTTTCCTGCAGTTTGGGCAAAATCAACCCAATACAACCTAAGTTCCAATGCATGACTAAAGTAGGTGATGATACCAAATAACTAGCCTTAACTCTGATGAATGTACCGCTTTAGAAGCTTGATTAGCACTGGATTACTTGTAGAATATCTTTGCCAATTGGGCAATCTGAGGCAAGGGTCCCAGTCAAATCATGTTGCTTCATAGTGACTGTGACTGGTACTGTACACGCGTTAATCTTGCAAGCAGTCTCGGTCCATACAAGTCCTATAAACATTAAACAAAGGTAAGCTTAAGTAGCATTAATACCTCTCTGAACTGAGGACCTGTATTCGATCTGATTTCAAGGTATGTAAAATAAATTTACCTCTCATTCGTCATGGAAGCTTCAGTCTATCTGCTGGATGGTAGGTTATCCATAAATCATATCAAGCAACACGACAATCAGACATCAAAGATTGTCCGTTGACGATAACTCATAACAGTATCTGTGTCACATTTGAGTTGCAGAGTACTGAATGTGTATAAAATGAACGATGATTTTATTCGAAATAATACACCAGAGAGCATAACACAAGGCACTGAAGCTGGTGACCGATAGATTCCCTTTTTCACACCCTGTCAAAAAATTACATCTTTCATTCACACCACTAAATTTACCACTGTTTGACAAACTGAAATTTGCTCTTTATCTCACATTTCCACATTTCAATCCACGAAACTCTCTTAGCAGCTTTAACAGACGATCACGAAGTGTCATGTACTTGCTTCTGCGGCAAGTGTAGCTATGACTCCATCTCGAAATGAAACTGGCTTTATACCAAGCATTTGAGTTAACTTGGTGATATCCATGGATATGTCTGGTGGAGAAGCTACACCCCGGTCAACCTGGAATAATAAAGTCATAACAATGCTCAAGCAAGGAATCAATAAAAGTTTGGAAAGGACAGTCCCAACTTTTGTTGCAGATCATACATGATCAGTTTTAACTGAATACTATGACTTAGACACTTTCGATGGAGTTTTGGTGACAGGTAAATAAGCATGCTTGATTGCGAGGATTCAAGGACAAGATTAATACCGATGAAGCAGATACAGATTTGATTATGGAGTGACTGTATCCACGAACATCAGCAACAGATTCAGCCATCTGCAGTCTTGAAACCCTATCTGGTCCACCAACATTCAGGACTACTTGAATAGCTTTACCATCTGCAGCATGTGCTTTAATGTCAGTACCTCAGTCACAACTGAACCAATAAATGAGAAATACTCTAGAAAGCATTCATCGAGAGGTGATAATTAATGTTCAAAAAATACCAAATAAAAAGAAAACTAAGCTCTAGGAATAATTGTTTATAATGAAAAATGTAAAACTGAGCATTCTTAGTCAGTAAAAAATTCCATAACATCGCTATGTGGTAACCTTTTTATACCTGATAACCATGATTTCATTAAAGACAACACTACATCCACCATATCTTTTACATATATAGGACAACGGAACTCATCATTAAAGAACTGAACTTGTTGGCCTTGTGAAAGAACACTATCCATCCACTGCATACAGAGAGTAAGAACTTTTTAGTTAGACACTGCAATCTATGAGATGTGTCAGTCCATCACATATAATTTTGATTTCTAAACAAATTATGACAAGACTAAAAGGTCAGCATGCTTTTCATAAGCACTGTAGATGATATTGATGAATCATTTAACCAAACCTGAATAGGGAGAGATTTTGCCACAGGAGATATTGTTTGTGGCCCATAAATAATGCTGCTTCTTAAGATTGCATAGTTTGAACATTCTTCAATAATGAACTTCTCCGCAGCAACTTTGGATTTTCCATACATGTTCACTGGCGAAGTCTCATCCGCCTCTTTGTAGAAGGATTTTACTCCCTCATAAACTGCTAGCACAAGAGAGTGAGATGAAATGTAGAATTCCTACACATGTTGGTTACTATATAGACCACAGTACCACACGTTGCTCAATTATCAAGTAACCTATAAACTTTCAGAAGATCCTTGAGTGTCTCTGGGCTCTGGCTAAGCTTTTAAACGAGAAAGTGAAACTTACTTAGATAGGTCTGATACACTCATATGAATGTATGCAGAATAGTTTGTACAAGCATCATACTATCAAGGAAAAGAGCAATCTACCTTGATCTGTTGAGAGATGGATAAGAAGAGTGTTATCATTCCCAAAGCTTAGCAACCAACTGACAAGTGACGAAGGTACATTAGTAGCCATAGCAGCAGCCGGATCCATATCACATTCCCGAGGTATTGAAATTGCAGCACAGTTCACAATAACATGTGGCTGAACATGGAAACCATTTAGAAAAGAATCAAGCGGTCTGCCACATACATTTGTTTATTTAGTAAAGCACTTGAAGTTTCAACCAAGAAAAGTGTTTGTATTTTCAAAATATTAGCTGTAGATAGTTCTAACATTGTCCCTGAAGAACTAATATCTACTTATCTAGTATCTTCCATGGCAATATTTATCTGTCATACTGTACAAACTCCAACTAAGCCCAGTTTGGAACGCACAAATTTCATAAGACTTTTATTACAGGAAATTTCACGGGAAACAATTCAATTCACTCGCAGGCCGCAGCAACGCATAAATTTTCCATGTCGCAGACAGGGTCAAGTTGTAACGCATCACCCATTGGTACAGTACATTTGAGCCAGCAGGCAGCGGCAGCAGCAGCAGCAGCAGCACAGCTTCAACTTGAATGGCAGTGTACCTGGCCGAAGGATGCGGAGACGGCGTGGAGGCCGTCGCCGGAGCGGAGGTCAACTCGGAAGGCGCGGAGGTCGGGAAGCGCGTGGAGGAGCGACGGCGGCGGGGTCTCGCGGTGGTGGGTGAAGGCGACATCGACGTCACCGGCAGCGATGAGCGCGGCGAGGAGGTGCTGGCCCAGGTAGCCGCTGCCCCCGACGACGAGCACACGCTTCCTCTCCACTTGATGGCTCATCTCTTCTTCCTTCTTCTCACTGCCTCGGCCTCGGCCGGGGAGGAGAGATCCCGATGAGTTGAGATGGGAACAAGTTGCCGTTTCCCTTAGGAGAAGGCGGAACCGTTTCCCTTAGGAGAAGGCGGAACCGTTTCCCTTAGGAGAAGGCGGAAAGCTTCTAACCCTAAACGGCTAACCCCCACACCCATTGCCATTGGCTTGGAAACTGGAATTGACTGCATTTCAGGGGAAGACCGCGAGCGCTAAACCCTACCGCTCGCCGCCGGCGGCATGGGTGGCGGGCCGCGGACGTTCCCGGGCGGTCTTTCCAAATGGCAGTACAAGCGCATGCACGAGAAGCTCGCGCGCCAGAAGCAGCGAGGCCTCCTCCGTCACGAGAAGCAGCTCTACCTCGCCCGCCTCCGCTCCGAGATCCGCGCCTCCCAGCTGCCCGGCGCCTCCCCTCCCGAAGACGGAACTACCGCCTCTCGCGCCCACATCCGCGCCCTCGCCAACCGCTTCCTCAAGCCAGGCGCCGAGGATCTCTGGAACGACGACGACGGGCCCATCCACCGGGCAGAGCTGCCACCGAGGAGGATCACCTCGGCTGGCCGTAATGATGACCACCATCAGTTGGGCTCTGCAAAGGAGCTGCCGAGGTCTGGGAGAGTAGGTGCACAGGACCCGCGTCTGGTCGCGTTCAATCCTAGGAGGGAGTACCGGACGGTCGCTCCCTGGTGGTGGCAATGGACTTCGGCTTCCGGCACACCTTCAAGAACAATGGAGGCGCCTTTCTGTTTCTTTGATCCCAATCGATGCTACTCGGTGATGCCTTCAGTGCAGGTGCACCAGGAGCCCTCGAATGCGTCAGTGCCGCTGGTTGCTAGAGGTCTTACCAGTGGTGCCACTGCGCCCTCCCTGTTTAATCAAGAGAGATTCTACTCGGTTGCAGCTGGACAATTTGGCAGGAAATGGAGGCCAGACTCGTCAGATGAGGACGATGAGTGTATGCCAGTGGCAAAGAAGGATTTGAGGTTTGCAGAATTTAGAGCTTCCAGTGAAGAAGAGTCAGAACATGATGAATTGGAAGCGAGGAGTGCCATCAGGAGGAAATGGAGCAGTGCTGCTCTGAGGAACTGTGACATGAAGAAGGAGAGGCGAGCGCTCAAGTCCTATGAAGAAGAAAGCAATGATCATGCCGGTAGAATCCAAGAGCTGCGAGAGGAAATAAGGAACATGGAGGTGTTGGGTGCTGAGAGGAGGCGTTACGAGTCAAGGGGTGAATCTTTACTTACCAATAAAAGGTTACACTTTTATTTATCTTCTATTGTTATTTTTTTTTCTGGAGCGCAGTAGTTCTAGAACATCATATATGTGTAGTTGTTATTATTTTATAGGCAAAGCATCTAAAAACTCTTGAAACATATGGATCACGGTATATAAACTATGAAATTGCTACAGATAGTCTTTTTTGGAGTTCCATTTTTATGGCACTGACCTATGAGGCTATGACAATAATTAACTATAATAACAAGAGATAACATAGTATTTGTCATCACTCATCCTATTACACGACCTTTTTAACTCCGAGGTTAATTACCGGTATGTGAATTTACCAGTGTATTAATGTCTAGCCTAGTTCAAAACAGAGTTACTTACTATGTAATTAACAAGTTGTGCTGTTTCTTTGACTTCAGATT
Source organism: Zizania palustris (assembly GCA_019279435.1). Taxonomy (NCBI): domain Eukaryota; kingdom Viridiplantae; phylum Streptophyta; class Magnoliopsida; order Poales; family Poaceae; genus Zizania; species Zizania palustris. The sequence continues at coordinate 43,214,094 of JAAALK010000283.1, read as the reverse complement.
TGATGAATGTGGTATCTCTCCTCTAACAGTAAAAGCACTCACTGATGCTGGGTATGTACAAACAACAGTTGTGCAGGAAACATCCCTTCCTATATGTCTTGAAGGTACTTTTTTTCATTGGGATATGTGGTACCAGGTACCAACCACATGTTTATATTAATCACATCACTTGCTTCTGTAGTTTCATATTTAGTATAACACCTCGTGGTAGCATTGTTTATTTGTGGATTATCTCAACATGTTATCACTGAAACCTTCAACAATCAGGAGATTACCCTTCATCACTGTATATATGCAGGTAAAGATGTTCTTGTCAAGGCCAAAACTGGAACTGGGAAAAGTGTAGCTTTTCTGGTAATATTCATTTGCGAGAAAACACTTTGAGATGTTTAGTTTCTTTTGGTGGTTCCTTCAGCCAGTTTATTCAAAAATGTATTGGTAAACAGCTCCCTGCAATTGAATCAGTCTTGAATGCTATGAAGAGCCATACAAATCATCGAGTGTCTCCTATATTTTCCCTTATCCTTTGCCCTACAAGAGAGCTTGCCATCCAGCTCACAGCTGAGGCAAATGTTTTGTTGAAGTATCATAAAGGAATTGGTGTTCAATCTCTTATTGGTGGTACTAGATTCAAACTAGATCAGAGACGGTTAGAGTCTAATCCATGCCAGGTTTGTAATTTTTACTGTCCTACTGAAGATCAAAGTACAAACTGCTAACTGTTAGTTTTAACTATAGTGTGTTGCTTTCTGCCTCCAGATTTTAGTTGCTACACCTGGTAGACTTCTGGATCACATTGAAAACAAATCTTCATTCTCTGTTCGCTTGATGGGATTGAAATTGTTTGTCTTGGATGAAGCTGATCATTTGCTAGATTTGGGTTTTCGTAAAGACATTGAGAAGATTGTTGATAGCTTGCCACGTCAAAGACAGACACTACTATTCTCTGCTACAATTCCAAAAGAGGTAGTGTAATCAGCAGGGCCATATTGTTTTCTATCTATTTCCATATTTTTTGAAGACCACATGTCCCAAAATGTGAGTAATGGCTGGATTTTTCAATGACAGGTTCGAAGGGTTTCACAGCTAGTTTTAAAAAGGGATCATGTTTTGGTTGATACAGTGGGCGTGGGAGCTGTTGAAACTCCTACTAAGGTTTCTACTTTCTAATTCTGCTCTAGTATATTTGATATTGTGTACTAACTTAATCTTCTATTTGTTGAACTGCAATGTACTCTCTTTTTTCTGAGTTCTGCAAACACAGACTAGTGATGTGATCAATTTTCTCAATTTGCATAAACCTAGAGAAGTTTGCATAAACCCACTATTCAGCCTTTTTTTGCTTTCTGTGGAAGTTTGGCATACATATATAGTGGTGTCTGTAAAAACATTTTGTGTATAGAGGCTAGCATTCACATAGATATGAGATATCCTAGACCATATTGTTTCTTGATGCATTTATATGCTTTTTTTTTGAGGAAGACATTTATATGCTTTGTATGACAATATAAAATATGTTTCTATACTTTCTAAATGGTTTTCAGCTCAAAAGTAAAACAACTTTTTATCTTCAGGCATGAAAATGATTTTGATGGCTTACTGGTTCCTTTGTTCTGCTGTTTTTGAACTTAGGTGGAACAGATGTATCTTGTAGTACCTCATGAGCTGCATTTTCATATGGTTTATCGCCTTCTCCGAGAGCATATTAATCAGGAAGTGGACTATAAGGTGCTCTCATTGCTCTGTGTTGAGCAGGCAGTATGATTGCTGTAAGAGCTTTAATATGTTAATTTAGCTTAAATTTTGAATTTTCTCATCCCAGGTGATTCTTTTCTGCACAACTGCCATGGTGACTGAGTTTATGTATATCATGCTTCGAGATTTGAAGCTAAATGTCCGAGAAATTCATTCAAGAAAGCCTCAGCTTTATAGAACTCGCATTTATGAAGAGTTTCGAGATTCTAGTCGCTTGATTCTGGTGACCTCGGATGTTTCCACACGTGGAGTGAATTATCCAGATGTCACCCTAGTGATTCAGGTAGTTTTTTTCCTTGCCTTTTGATGGTCAATACATTTGGAAAATGTTCAGGAAGAGATTGCTTTATTTGCCTGCACGAAGGCAACTGCAGGAGTGGCACTTCTTTACAGTTTCTTTGTTTGGCTGCCTCCTGTAGTGACTATTTTAATATACATGTTTTGCGTTAGGTTGGTGTACCGTCAGATAGAGGGCAGTACATCCATCGACTTGGAAGGACCGGAAGAGAAGGTAAATCTGGCAAAGGAATTCTTTTGCTTGCACCATGGGAAGAGTATTTCTTGAATGAGATACATGATATCCCCGTGCAGAAGTCTCAAGCACCACACATTGATGCAGAGCTGAAACAGAAGGTTGAATGAACTCATTTAAACTTGTATATTCTGTTAAGAGTTACCTTGTCAGAAAATTTTACACTAAGGGTGGGGAGTGCTGACAAGTGACATTTTTATGAAAACTTTCACGGATGCGAGCTATCTGGTAAAGGATTTTATAAGTAGAGGGGTGTAAGGGTGCACATTAGGTACCAGTTCCATTTTCTGGCTGAACATATTCCTGGTTGTAATGCAGGTTGATGATTCAATAAAGACTGTTGATATGAGCATCAAGGAGGCAGCATACCATGCATGGCTTGGGTATTACAACTCAATAGGTGATGTTGGAAGAGACAAAACGATGCTGGTTGATCTAGCAAACAGATTTTGTAAATCGATAGGTTTGGAAAAGCCTCCAGCACTGTATAGGAAAACAGCATTGAAGATGGGTCTAAAGGATGTAGCTGGAATTCGAATAAGGAAATAAACAGTCAGATTTCCTATCTTGTTGTAATTTGCCTTTGGACACAACACCTCAACAAGGACTGAGATAGATGGAGGGCTTATTTCCGTCGTTTGTTTGTTGATGTGCTCCTCATGTTGATAACATGGTGCAGCCTAGCTTAAGATGGAATCAATTCAGCAAGCACTTGGTTAGCAATATCAATATCCAATGTAAGCTTGTGTGTTTCTTTGAGATTCAGCGGCAGCAGCACCTTGTCTTGGTCCCATCTTTTTCAACAGTATGAAATTAAATTAACATTATTAGTACTATTTTTCTTTTTCTGGAGATCTAGTCGTCCAAACCGATTTCATGGAGCCCTGCATGCTGGTTCTTCTTAGAGGACAAAACTGAGATTTATGATGGCAAATAGATGAGCAGATAAGAAAATCGATACGTATAGGCATAGGCATAGCAGACCAGATGCAGGTGAAATTTGGCTTTTGCAGACTAGGCAGATGGGGCGGTTAACAAAACTGTTTCAATTTAACCATCCACCAGTGGTAATTAGTTCGACCACTTACCACTAAACCAAGCCAATAACAATGCTACTAGGCAGATGGAGCATATGTCTATCCTTTAATTTTTTAAATAATATATTTTTATTCGAAATTACATTCGTGATAAACATTTCAGAAATTTGCAAAAATAACCCTAACTTGGTAGATGAAGTGCCAACAGAGACTTTTTTTTAACAAATGGTCTATGAACAGAGCTCTATTCAAATGTTGATCCACCAGAACATCCGGGAAAAAAACTGTCGACACTTCATCTATCAATGCAAGACTATTTTTGCACATTTCTGAAAACAAGAATACAATTTTGAATAAAAATATATTATTTAAAAAATATATGTCCTTACAAATGAATAATATATACTCCTCCCTCTCATAAGAGAGAGATCCTGTCAAAAAGAAAAGAAAGAAAAGGAGCAGGGCAGCAGCGAGATTTACCCGACGAGACGAGCCAACGAATCGAGTCGAAGGACAGCAGATGCGAATGTATCGTACAGCATATTTATGTCTTCCGGGCTTAAGCCAATCTATAACTTGCCACACAAAGGAAAGTGGTCTATTATTAACACCCTGGTATATATTCGTTTGTGAACACCAAGGTCAAACACAACATAACATCAAAGTATTGTTTATTTTGCTCTGCTTCATCTGTCTGATCGTCATCTCATTATTCGCACAACCATTTTTTATCGCCTATCAGACGCCACCGATTCAGCAGAAAACAAGTACTTCACACGAGAAAGGACCGAATCGTGTGCTGGATCATATGGATGATCCTTCGACGGGATCTCCAATATAGCAGGTACTGGTCTGTTGTAGCTATCCACAAGGAATCTTATCATGTTGGCAACCTGTCAAATGAAAAATAGAAAACCATCATGCCATGACTAACAAAAAGGACCATTTTAGACTGCAAATAATCATATCAAGGATTTCAAGTATTACAAATGCATAATGCAAATATGCAATTAAACATATTATCTCCAATAGTGCAGTTTGCAAGTTTTTTTATCAGATGGTCCATTGTAAGCATATCAGTAAGTTGGCATATAAAGCATAAAAGAATCACATAATTATCATCATCGTCATGTTTCTACAGAAATATCCTGCCACATGTCATGTTGAAAACTTAGGAGAAAGCTCCAACAGAAATAAGGCTAACAATCAACTAAAGGCACATCATTGAATCTGAGTTAGAATTGAAATTTTTTGTTCAGACATTCTGACTTTATTAGGCCTAGATGCTTTGTGACGAGCTGATCAGTGATCGCTTTATATTCTACAAAGGCAGAAATGGCTGGATGAATAAGATCAAGCTCCTTACATATTGGCTGATGAGTACAATTGCAATGTCCTCCCTTGTAGTGAACTCCTTAAATGCATCTTCGATTTGTTTGACTGTTGTTTCTGTAACATGCCATGGTGAAATTCATTAATGTGAGATTTATGGCTGCTAACTCAAATATCACATACATGAACGAAATATGCTTACATAGTATAATACAGAAGGATAACAGGAAGATGAAAACATAATATCAGGAATGCAAATGATGCCCTGAAATAATAAGAAATCAATTGTCGGATATCCAACTTTCTTTATTTTTTAAAAAATGTAATAGCAACCAAATTGTACTACAGAACATGTCTATTGCTCTGGTAAGCAAGAAGTCCATTGTTCTAGTAAGCAAGAAGTTCACAAGATCAGTACAGCCATTTTAGAAGTTTGAACATCCCAGACCAAATAGGCATTGGAATTGAAGGAGTGTGCTATATTGCACATTCTAGTACATGTCACATTGACAGAACTCCAATAGATGAATTCTTGTCATGATCATGAAGTAAGAGTTGGCAAAGTAGATCTACCATATTTCAATAAGACACGGTGATAATACAATATCTGCCAACTATGGAAAGATCTATTTAAGATGATTACAAATAATGGAACATACAATTGGGTAATTATACTATATGCATGACTTTTGCACATGAGAATGAGATGATCAACAGAGTATCATGCAATGCCCCTGTCATATAGAGACATAATTTGGGGGAAATTAAATCAACAAGATATTAATGGAGAAAATAAACAACTTTTCATATTAGCAAGTTGAAGTTATTACTGTTATCAATGATAAGATAGTTTGTCTTTTTCCTCAGATCAACATTGCCGACTCCAGCCAGTAAAAACCCAGTCACCGTGTCCTGCAAACACACGGGGAAACAAATCATTCCTGTCACTCTGTCAGATGACTTTAATCATGGATAAACACTGGGAAGCTGGCTACTCTTAGAGTATGTGAACTATATGATAACAAAATAGTATGTGATATGATGTCAGTTGTTTATTAAGGGCTTCAGTTTGGTTATCCTGTTCTCATTGAATGATGCTGAATGGCTATTACTGGTTGCTACCGTGATTTAACCGAGGGGGCAGAACAATGTAGGGGCACATGTGAAGCAAGCGAGAAAGGGATTATTGAGAGTCCTTGAGCATCAACCAGTTTTCATTCCAGTCTGCTCGATGAGTTTCCTCCCGCTTTGCTTGGCTTGGTTTTCGTTAGTTGATGTGCTCATCTACTCTGTGAGTTGCAAGGTTTTGGTTTCTGTTAATGTGTTTTAAAACTGTGATGTTATTAACTTGTTATGATATTTGAACTATTGCTATGGAGTATATACTTTTTTAACTATTTTTGTTTGATGTGGTCTTGAATTTAAATTCATGTTGTTCCAAAAATTATTGTGCCATACTGCTATATACATTTATATGAAGTGAATATGGTGTCACCACACCGCACCATGATCATCTAAAAGGTGTGAAGGTGGTTAGGCATCTTGCCTCATCTTACTGCCATAATAACTATGAACCATAGTAACTCAATAAGGTAGCAGAGTAGCAGATGCCTGACAAACTGTTAACCTTCAGAGATGGGAAAATTAGTGATCAGCAGCAAGTGGAGAAACCACATAATGATTAAACTCAAATCCGATCTGATGTAGAAAACATTTTCCCCATCGAACACACAGGATTGTAGTTAGCTAGTTGCAGGGAAGGACGTGAGCAGTCAATGAACGCTAAAGGAAACCCTGTTCACCACAAATCGATGGATGGATCGGCAGCAGACATGATAACAACATTGGTTATATCAATCCTCAACAATTGAGCAGTCATGGTATCAGATTCAGGGTAACTGCTAGTGATAGGTAAAAGGCAGCAAGTATCATCCAAAGCCAGAGGAGGGAATGAGGAGGCGGGTGGCATACCTCGTCGGCGATGATGGCGATGAGCGCGGAGCTGATGGTCGGGATGCTGGGTCTACCCGCCATGGCGATCTACCTGGCAGAGGAATGGAAAGGAAAGGAGAAGAAATCCGGATCCGCCGCCTCTGGTATCGAAATCGAGGAGGAGGAGGAGGAGGAGGAGGAGGAGATCGGATTGGGGATTGGGGATTTGGGGATGGATCGGCCGGGTGGGGAATCGCGAATTCGTTTCGCTTTGTATTCTTTTATTAGAGTAGACTGTAGATAGTGGGCCCCACATTAAGGCCTCCTTCTCCGCCAGACCGTCACCGCCTCCGCCTGCACACTAGTACGCGGCACAAGGGCGGGATTCCGGCATGGCGAAGCCTTCTCCCGCCGCCTTGCACACGCCGCGTCTCCGATCCTCCCGGACCTTCGTCGGCTCCTCTTCCGCCCCCAAGCTGCCGCTCCCCCGCGACGTCAAGGTAACCAACTGAGCCGGCTAACGCTAACCCCACCACCGTCTCCGTCTGCGCCGATCGTCGGCTAAACCTCCTCCTCCTCTCCCGGCCATCATAATTCAGGCGGTCGCCAAGTGCCTGGACTACGACGACAACTTCGCCTTCCCCGACTCTCCGGACGTCCTGGGCGCGCCGGACGACGACCTCGCACCCCTGCTCGAACTCCCTGACCCTGGCGACTCCTCCTCCTCCACGCTCATCTCTGCTAATCCGGATGACGCCGTCACCGCTTCCGCTGACTCCGCTCTCGCCGAGGTGTAGCATGGGTTTTGCGACTATTCGTGCTGGTGTTTTGGGTGAATCGCATCGCATTGTTAACTTGGGTTGATTCGAGTGCGCGACAAGTTTTCTTTCCCCGTCGATTTCAGATTCAGTTGGTTATCCAAACTTTTTCGAGCATTTGCGCTGCAATTTTTGATAGTTTCTCTGCCATTTTACTTGAGGTTTGCGTTTGATTTTGAATGCTCGTCATGTTTCCAACTGTTCATCCATCGGGTTGGTTGGGAGGTTACTTGATTCCGTTTGTTTCAGTTTCAAAATTCCTCGCGCTCGAAGCTTCGAATTTGTGTGTTCCAACTGATATTGAAGAGCTCCGATTCTGCCGTGCAGGTGGTAGCGCCCGCCGACTCCACCGAGGAGCCCCTCCCGGAGCAGATCAACCTCGTGCTGGCCGAGCTGCACGGCGCCCGCGACCTCAGCCCTCGCTCCAAGCGCCTCCTCGCGGCACTCGCTGAGGTTGCCGCCGCCGAGCTCAGCTCCACGGCCACCGCCCTCCGCCTGCGCCGTGCCGCCTTCTGGGGGAAGGTGCGCGTCGGTGTCCTCGCCGCGACGGTCGCCGTCGTGGCCGCCGTCGACATTGCGCTCGCCGTCGTCCTGATGGCACGCCGCGGCAACGACCACTACCACGTGCTCCCCCCTACCTGAGCTTCCACCCCCGATGCATTGGAATCCTTCCTAGCACCCACCATTGCACTGCATGCTGTGCCTGGTGCTGCAATCCAAAGCTTACATGTTATTAGTGGCTTAATGTCTTATTAGTGTTATAATTTGGTAGTCATACACATACATAGAGGCAGGTGGTAAATGTGAATCGTGAAGCCACGACCAATATTTTGTTTCAGGAAATTTTGCTCACTGATAGTCTGATGCTCTCAAATAAATTGCAGTGCTTGTTGCAGATCATTCACCATTTGTCCACCCAGATTGCTGCACGCGCGCAGGAGGATGTGTTGCTTGTTCCCTATCAGTGTTTTGGTTCAAGTGCCTGTTGCATTTTACAAGATGTGCCCGAACCGGACACAACAAAACATGACTTACAATCGTATCATACATGCACCGACTAAGGGATGAAGAAATAAACACGTTGACACACAAAGAAGAAACAAGCCCAGAACTGCAACTAGTCACCATCAACGCAGAAGGAGCACCAATCCAGTGTCGGGATGAAGTTGCCTGAATAAGGTGCCGTTGGTTCGATGGAACGGAAGTATGATAAAATGGAATGGCTCCGTTCCAGATTCTGAGAACGGAATGGTTCCGTCTGCGTTTGGAAGTAAGAATGGAGTCACACTGTCTTTTACTGGAATTTGATAGAACGAAATGGTTATATCCCTTATTTGGTTCAAGAGCAAAAATCAAACACAAAATACAATGATTAGTACATAATTTCAATAGTTCAACACACATAATTCAAAACATATAATTAGGTCCATAATTTCAAAAGTTAGCACATAATTTTAATAGTTCAACATACATAGTTCCACACATACATACATACATACAAATGAGCAGCGGCCACATACACTACTACGAGTTGGTTGATCTCATCCATCTATATGATACAACAAAGATAATATTACTAATTTGCATTACAAATCAAGAATTCATTACCTTGAAGCAAATAGTCCAGTTCTTCAAATTCCTTTTTTATGCTCCTGTAAAATCCGAATCTGAAACATTCAACAAACCGGATTTTAGATTTGAAATTCGGCCAGGCCACAGGCCACCGCAGCCACAGCCGGCTAGGCCACGCGCAGCCAGCCAGGCGCAGTTGCCAAGCGCGTGCGACGTCGACCTCCAGCGCGCGGCCCTGGGCGCGCGGCGCCGTCCCACTGCCGATGCCTAGAGAGGAACGCTGAGAGGAGAGGGTGCGGGAAGAAGAACACACTTTTTCGGGGAGGGAGGCGTGCAGGCTGCGGACGGGAGGAACGGGGTCGGTTCCTTCTTTTTTTGTGAACGGATGGTTCCAGATCTGAGGGGAATATTTTTTTTTGGGAGCTACTCTGCTCTACCAGATTTCAAACCAAATACCTCAAAAATGGAACCGAGTCATTCGCTTCCACCAGACTCTTGAACCAAACACCACATAACAGATGAATTTTGTGTGCGTAGTCCCGTTGAAACAGAAAAATATTCAATGCGTACTGACTGGCACCATCGGAGGGTCCGCAACTTGCTGTGCGAAATGGACCCTTATTCCAGGCAATCCAGCGACGGGCTGCTACTGATTTTTTTCCATCTAAATTAATTAATAAATAAATAAAAATATATTATGAAATCGAAGTATATATTACGAAAGGAAAGAAGTAACTGTTTATATAGTAAACGTCACGTGGGACTTAAGCCGTACAGACCGGACCTCCAAGTTAGCGGCGGCCCAACCCAAGCCCAACAAAACAAATTCCTTGTCTCGGCCTCGAGGGAGGGTTGGCGGCTAGGGTTTGCATCTCCGTGCTTCGGCGGCGAAGACTATGTCGAAGAAGAACAACCTCGGCAAGAGGAAGAAGCAGCACGAATTCGACCTCCAAAGTACCGATACATACACATCTCTTGCTTCCTTGTAGGTTTTTTTCATCTCCTTTAGATTTTATCCGCGGGGTGTCTGATTTGGTGCTGTGGTGGTTGTCGTTCGCAGGGGAGAAGGAGGCCAAGGAGAAGCTGGCCAAGAAGCTGCAGGCCAAAAAATCCAAGATGAAGGTACGAACCCTTGCTACCTTGCAGTGTCTCTCTATGAATCACTAGTTTTTTTTTCTCTTCCTGCATTAGTCTACAAGGATGACCAGCTCCTGATTGGTGAAATTAACTCCTTGATTGCTACCATTGGATGCCTTTGTATGTTAAATTAGCATGTGTTATGCTATCTCATGTACATGTAGGTTAGATTCCAATAGTTTACCTTCAAATAGTTAGCTGTAAGCTTGTTGGGGTTATACCTGATACCTCTACTAGTAGTATAATTCATATGATCTATTAACTGGCCGGTGGAAAGCCAACTTAACTAGCTATTGCATTGCGTAGCCACGACCTGAATCACTACCTACCTGGAGTTAGGAAAGAGGCATGTTTGGCCTTTGAATTCTGAGTAGAGTCCAGTCGCAAGATTTTATTAAAAGATTTGACCTTATTGTTCTGTCCCCAATCTCTAGCTTAGGTTAGTGGATGCCCTTTAGGGAACAACTTTTCAATTTGTTACCAGCACACTGCAACCGTCGTGCCTTATAGGGATGGCAAAAGGGTATGTAAAGTTTAGGGTGAAGCTGTGTGGAGGAAACTGGAGATTTGGGACACAAGCAACCAGCATCCTCAACACTGTGTAACCCTGCTTACTTCCCACTAATAAAACCATAACAGCAGCCAGCAGGCATGTGAATGGTTGTGAGAGAGATTTGATTTCCAATTTGCCAATTTTTTCCCCAGAGCACATCTTCTTTAATTTTGTTCTTCCCGTAGCAATACAGCATGTTCCTTTCACAGGGCTCACAAAATCTCAAGCAGTTCTAGGAGTCCTGTTATGCCTCACTGGTCATTAACCAGTCTTGGGAATTAAATATAACTGTTCAGATTATGTAATATGTACTAGTTCCAGTCATTTATTGTTTTACAAACTTGCGGCCTCAATTATCTCCAAGCTGCTATCTTTTACTGGCATGTACAATTATTAGTGCTAGCAAACCATAATTCGTGTGTATGAGAGTGGATCTGATCATCCTGTTTGCTTATAACTTATAAGTTCTATTAGTTGCTGTCTATTAGTACTATTTGGTTTTATTTCCCACAATCTTGCCTTATTATGATGTTTCCTTGTTAAACCTTTGAAATATGTACTGTCAAGTATTTTCTTTTTCTTCTTTTTTTTACACCAGTTGTGTGGCTCTGGATAATCTTTAGTATATATATGCCATCTGATATGCTGTGACCTGGTTGTTTGTACCAACTTTTATACTCTGGAGATATATGCTTGTAACTAATATGGCAACTTCAAAGATTTATGTTTGTCTTCTGGTGCTTCTCTATTTTTCACAATTTTATTTGAGACAGGTAATTATATTTATCCTGTAATTTTACTGTCCACAGGTTTCTGAAAAATAATTTGACCAATCTAGCTCCTCACATTTCACTTCCTGTTGCATGGTCTTGCATGTTATTGCCTAAATTCAAACCTTAACCAGCAAACTTAGCTAAATTTGTGTTAATGCTACTTTCTTTTCAATGTATGTTCAGATAGATGGTGGTATGAAAAGGAAGGGTGGGAAATTTAAGGTTGGCAAGAAAAAGGTGAAGACAAAACTCTCAGCCTTAGCAAAAGCTAAAGCTGCACAAGCCATGGAAGTCGACAAGTAACTGCGGAGCTTTGGTTTTTTACATTCTGAATTCCATGGTTAAAATGTGCTTCTAATGTTGATGGTTTTGATGGAAGAGAGTAAGCTGTATGATCAAATGAGTGGCATTTTCTCTTACCAGATTCCACCTAGCCTTGGCAGCAACCTCATGGTGGAAGCTTGTTACTCTTTTTGTGCGTTGGTTTGTACTTTTGTAGTGGTAGAGTCTGGACTTAACATGTTGAAGAGTGAAGACACGCTTAAAATATTCCTAGTGAGATCGCTGCATTTGCAATCTTTATTCTGGATTATGATGTGTGTGATCTAGATTAATGGCCATTGCATGCTGTTTTCGATGAAATTACATGTGCGAATCCTCTATTTTCATATTGGAACAGTCCTTTGTACTAATTGGGACAGGTGAAACTTTGCGCATCGCTTGGTATTCCAGCATTATGCTCTAGGGTTTGTCCTGTTGCTCTTTCTTTATGACAGAAATCTTGGAAGTAGTGACAAGATGTCCAAACTGCTATGGCACATGTACAACTTCAAGCTGTACTCCATTGGAATTATTGGTTCCCTTGTGAATTCAAGTACATATGATGACGTGATCAATTCTTGGGAGAAATAAAAATTTGGACTTGTCCTAAGAAGGAGAAAAAAATCCAAGTTCTAGCCCTGTTTAAAATGCAAGCTTGTTACACCATAAAAAAATTAAAAACTTTTATATAAAAAACTATTTTAAATCTGTTTATGAACTTTATAGTATTAGATTTATCTGTTTAAACTTATTTTCACTTGTGTTTTGAACATGGCCTTAATTGGGATATCATCGTCAACCCTTCTGTCCTTTTAATTGTAATCAAATCATTTTTCTGGAAGGATTTCAGGTGGTATCTTCGGTTCTACTTTTTCATTTCACTGGCCCAAAGCAAAAACTCGATTGGAATAACTCGTTGATAAAAACATGTCGATTGTTGGTGAAAGAAGTAATATCATTGCGGGGGTTGGGTTCTGTTCTCAACCCAATTATTATCAATTTTGCTACACGTCAACAATGTAGAGTCTCTTTCTCCGTACCCATGATCCTTTGTGGCAGATACTTCGTCACACAACTGGTAAAAAAATCCATTATGGTAAAAAGATGAGACAGTAACTCTAACTCTTCGGGATACATTTTCGTTTTAACCACCTTCATGTCATCGATGTAATATAATTATGGGAAATTTATAAAACTACCGTTACAATTTTGTGTAATTTAAAACTGTGAAAATTGCAATGGTATAGAAAATTTTGAGCCATGAATATATTAACGGTGCTCTCGATCTATATTTCTTTTAAAAAATAACAAGTTACTAGAAAATTGTCATAAAATCTTTTCTCTTTTTTTTTTGCATTATTTCACTCATTGTTTTTAAGATTGCATTAGCAAACAACAAAGACGGTACATGTATTTTCATTTTTATCACCGACACCAAAACCATTATTCTAATTTTACTGAACTAATTTATATATGCAAAAATGATATTCAAAGAAAACCTGATCAATCGACTACATGCATCGTTCCCTTTTATCTAATTTACTCTCTCTCTCTCCGTAAAATACTAAATTATCATTTAGTAATAAAAAAAACATTACCAATAGATAGATAATATGTATATAATAAATATTGAATGAATAAAACTTCACGATTTACAAACCAATGTTATATAGGGATGTAGAAATATTGTTTAAAAGTAATGTTTGAAGCGCAGGAAAAAGTCTTTTTTAACAAATAAAATATTAAATTATGAATGGTTAATATCATATCAAATAGTAGCTATAATATGTTTAGGGTTCTTCGGAACGAAGGGAATTCAAATGATTTATGACGTATTTAGATCATTAGAATTTTGTTCCCATGACACATTTCAGAACCAAGGATTTGGTTTGTAAAAAAACCTCTAGGTTCGATTCTGGAGGCTTATTCCAAAGAAATAAAGCATAAGTTTATAACTTTTTTTCCTTTCAGAAGCCTCATACATATACTCTCTTTCTTCCTCTACTCACTCTCTTCCATATGTGATGTTCTTTGAAATTTCCATATTGTAAGTTATATAAACCATTGAGGCATCATCTCTAGTATTCCTATGTTTTAAAACCTTACGGTATTGTATAATACGAAATAATTTATTCATATATTTTTCTATTTTTGAGTTTCTGGAATTTTAAGTTCCAAACAAACCCTCAGTAATGCTTTATTTAAAGCAAACAAGCATGGTAAATAAGTAAGGGTCTCTTTAGATGTTGGGATATTCATGACTGGGATGGCTATATTCTAGTTTTTTGATTGTTTATTTAGATGGCAGAAAAAGATGGGATAGGATAGAAATGAAATATGCTCCAAAAATTCTGAATGAACAACGTTACGCCCACATTAAGAGTCCAATGAGATTTACTCACCTTCCCTCTTTTCTTTCTTCATTTCCCCCTAACCTCTCTAGATCTCCACGTCCGAGGAAACCCTCACCTAGCCTAGCTCTAGTGGCGGAGCTAGAGACAAACTGAGGGGGTGCACTATTTTAAGCGGTATACCGTATTGAGTTCAAAAAGTGCACAAAGGGTAAAAAAATACTAATAACAACTAAATTTTTTTGTACCGAGAACCCCACTGTAGCTCCGCCCCTGCCTAGCTCGTCGGCGGCTATTCGCTATGAGCCACTAGCTAGTCACCACGAGCATGTCGGTTGCTCGTCGTGATCGCATTGCCTTCTCGCCACGTACAAGCATCGCGCCTCTAGCCCGCACCATCTCAACGTGCCTGCCATTGCACCGCCACCAGTCAACCTTGCCCGGAAAGCCAGATCTAGCCGTCCAACGCTTCTTCAAGATAATCCCTATGCATTTTTACTCTTAATGGTTCTGCCATTTTTATTTGTTATTAAGCTTAGATTGATTTGTATAATATCAACTTTGGTATGATTCAATGGATATCAATTTTCATGTGATGCAAAATATATACAGAAAGTATTTTATTATTACTATGTTGTAGATGGACAAGAGCCCAAGTATTTCTAGATTGTATAGTCGAGTGTGATGTGCATATTTTTGATGCAGGACAACATAGACCGTTTCAGAGTGTGTATCTTGTCCTTGAATTTGGTTGATGTTGTAATTTTGATTTATATTGTATCAAATGTTTAGTGTCAGAAATCAGTCCCTGAGATTGAGGATGTTAAGTGGTGTACATGGATGTTTCAAAGGAATATTGTATTTTGTATTAAACTTTTCTCTGTATGTTTGATATGTGTTTTAGCAATTCAGCTAGCATAAACTGAATACAGGTCATCACATGGGTTAAACTTACCTATTACAACTAAAAGGTCATCACATACACATACTCATCTAATTCATCAAACCAAACAAAAAATTGAATTGTCTCATCCGGTCTTCATCCCGCCAAATAAATAAAAAATTAAATAATCCGATACATCAAACCAAACAAAAAAATTAGATCAACTCATCTAATCTAACCTTTAAACAAAAAAACCCTAGGTCTAGGAGAAAGGGAGACAGTTGGTTGACGGTGTGTAAGGGATTTGGTGCCTCCACAAACAATCCTTGTCACAACACATTCACCCTACATACATGCTTGCTCTCCCTCCTCCTCCTCCGCTGTGATCCCCTCCTCTCCCCCTCCATCTGCTGTCCTAGGGTTTTAGCACCCCATTTCCCCCATCGCCATTTCGAGTGGATCGCTCCCCTTCTGTCCACCGCCCCGCGGATCCCACCGCGGCTCACCGAAGCATCCGCCGCCGGCCCTAGACTCCTCCCCCTTCCCAACCTCGCACAAATCCCATCCTACTCGGCTTTGTTCTTGCGAAAGATCGTTTTTTGCCCATCCTTTTCTCGCGTTTCATGCATCTGTTGCCCGAAGATTTCACCGCATCGTTGAGATCTCGCGTCGCTTGATCTGATCTTGCCTCGTTACGCGAGGGAAACTGCACTTCTGTTCCTGAGTCGGTGGAGAAGAGATCTCCAAGATTGATATTCCTGCGTCCATTTGCTAGCTCCAATAGCTTTCGGAGGAATCTAATCTCGAATAGTGAGGGAAAGTTGCCACCTTTGCGCCGCTTCCGGCAACTAGGCTTGGACGGAACGTGTATTGGAGGGGTGGACGTGAGCTCTGTGCCGCTGTCCATTCCATGAATGGATGGGAGGGAGTCCACAGTGACTTCCGGGTCCAACTTCTCGCCCTTCTATGTGCAGCACCGGGGCATTGGGGTGCCCGGAGCTGCTGGGCACTCCGCCGGACTCCAGGGTCCACCGCCCGGTGGATACCGGCAGCATCTTGATGCAGTCTCTGCTGGTGCTGTGTACCCATTCCAGCCCCCTCACCTCGGGGGTTCCCACATTGGGCAGGGATACCACCATGTTGATGCCCCAGATCCTGTTGCGCAGCAGAGCGCTGCTGCCGGTGCCAGCAGTGGCATGGACATCGGCATGGGTGTGGAAATGAGCGCTGATGCTAAAGGGGATCAGGGGGGTGTGCCTGCTCCGGATGAGCCAGTGAAGAAGAAGCGGGGGAGGCCAAGGAAGTATAAGCCTGATGGTGCGGTGACACTGGGACTTTCGCCATCTTCATCAACACCTCACGCATCGAGCCCAGCAATGGGTATCATGGTGACCACACCAGGTTCAGGGTTTGGGTCGGGGATAGGTTCAGGGGTTTCAGGGTCTGGTGCTCCTACGGAGAAGCGTGGCAGAGGGCGGCCACCTGGATCTGGAAAGATGCAACAGTTGGCTTCGCTCGGTGAGCTGCTGCAGCCTAGTTTATTTCATGACCATGCTATACACTTTGTGTAATGTATTCAAATGCAAGGGTACTTAGATAAGGTGTATGGCTGTATGTCTGCAATTAAATTATGGTACTAGAAGAAATGCACTAGGCGATTCCCGCTAGATTTCTGGTTGTTGGATGAATATTCTCAACCTTTTGATGCCATGCTACGTTACGTTTTGCATGATAGTATTGCTTCGTAGATACGAAAACATTATGTCCACCCTTTATGTTATGTTTCATCTTCCATATATAGACTTTAGCTGAGATGTGCTATTGTGTATCTGGATCGAATGTGAAAAGGGAAAACCATGTCCCATCCATCATTAGTTGGTTGTTTATGTTTCACCTATGGTCTTTGAAGATACTGCTGTTATCATGGCAAATATAATTCCGTCACATTATGTTCTGGGTGTGTTGCTGTTACATCGATCCCTTCAGGATTTTGGTGGGAACTTGATGCATGCTCGTGTGTTCTGGTGGCACTCGGGTACTGATAGAACTAGTATTTTTATTCCTAAAATCTAATTTGACAGTTCTTGACTCGACATAAGAAACTTTCTATTCGGTATTGACTATGTTCTGCCAGTCAAGCACAATCTGTTTTACTACAACTAGACCCTTTGCATGGCTAACTTTTGTTTCTCATTGCTTTTATTATGCATGAAACAAGGATTTGTTGTATTCCAGTTAACTGATGACGTGTTGTGGTGTTTTCTTCAGGAAAATGGTTTCTTGGTTCTGTTGGAACAGGTTTTACTCCTCATGTGATTATTATCTCACCAGGAGAGGTAAGTAATAGGAATAAAAGAATAATAGTAATAGTTCTAATTCTCTCTGAGAATCATCAATCATGTCAGTTGCAACCGCTGTTGCACTTTCTATTATTATTCCCTATAACTACTGATTTGCTGGTTATTGTGAGGGAATACAGTTTGTATCTAATGCCTCAAATAGCCTCCAAACTTTTTTCATCTCCAAACAGTTTGTTTGGGTAGGCTAGAGTTGATCTCCATTTGAGTGGCTAGGTTTTCCATTGGCTTGCCAAGCCAAACACAACCTGTTAAGGGAAAGGGACCCTAACTCCTCCTTTACTAGGGCTTGGGACCTGCTATGTTTAGACAACATAGGCAGTCTATAAACGACAAATTATCCCTTTACACAAACTTGACAAATCCACAGCTATTCAGAATTAAAAAGCTATATACAATGGAACTTTTGCTAGGACATGTCCAACAATCAACTCCAAATCAGTCCAAATTCTACAAATTTTCCCTGAGAACTGATGGGTGACAACTAATACAGATGCAAAAGTGCCGTGAATTTGTTTGTTTCTGGAAATAAGAAACTATTTCATGTTGTTGTATATGCTTGTTTTTTTGTGATTATTGGCTTATAGCTTTGCTATCTGGTCCAGGATGTTGCTGCTAGGATAATGTCATTCTCCCAACAAGGCCCAAGGGCAGTGTGCATCATTTCAGCAACAGGAGCTGTCTCCACAGCAACCCTTCATCAGGATTCAAACTCTGGCGGTGTGGTTACATATGAGGTATCTTGTTGTACGTCCGTTGATTCTTAGTATCATTATAGTTAAAACTTCTACGCATGGTTTTGCACTTCATTGGCTATAGCAAAAGATCCTTTATCTTGCTTTTGACTGAAAATGGTAAACTAAACTTCTATCCATCTTTTTTGACCCGCATTTATTGCATGCCCTGAGCTCTGCTAGAATTGGTAATCAACTTGTGTTCATTAATTTTGGATTCTTGGTAATGGTCATACCTCCTGGCCTGAGCAAAAGGCTTTGATGGTGGTTGTTATGGACAACTGTTTGTGAAAAAAATATTTCTTTCGTATTTATCCACTGCAGTTAGGTGAACTGTTAGCATCCAAAGATTGCCATATCCATGTTCAAACTTGCAGTGACGGTCATACTTTACAGGATTCTGTTCTTTTGCCATGAAAGTGTTGTTATACCTGTGATCCTGTGAAAAGCTTAATTTTCTTCATAGTCCCTTATGTTTCACCATTGCTTTGGCAGGGTCGGTTTGAAATCCTATGCCTCTCTGGATCATATTTGGTGATTGATGAGGGTGGATCGCGGACTCGGAATGGAGGCCTTTGCATAGCTCTCTGTGGCCCTGACCACAGGGTTATTGGTGGGAGTGTAGGTGGAGTCCTGACAGCAGCTGGAACTGTTCAGGTAGTCATGTTTTTGTATAATAATGTCTAATCCAACCAATCTCAGTTTTTGGTGCCTTATGGTAATGATGTTTTTGAGGTAAACCTTATGGTAATGATGTTATCTGAACAAAAAGGAAATATGTCAACTTATCTTGTTTGTTTACCCTGTATCAGCAGCTTCTTTGACCGTGAAAGGAACTGGGTATGAGTAGGTTGGTTGCTGCAATGCTGTGGTTTAGTTATCTGGTCGATTCTTACACATATGTTTTGTGTTGAATTAGGTGATAGTGGGAAGCTTCATGTATGGTGGTGGGTCAAAGAAAAACAAAGCCAAAGCTGAGCAAGACGGGGAGAACGAAGATCCAGATGGCGATGAGGAGACCCCTACAATGGCACTGCCAGAGCACAACATGCCGCAACATACTATGGGTGGATGGTCAGCTGGGTTGATGAGGGAGATGGACTCTAGAGCTTCAAACATCGATATCAACTCCATCCGCGAGTAGGGTATTGCTGGAAGATGGATACCTATATCTGACTGAAGTATTCTGGTGATCCCCCTGTGAGCGCACTTGGAGTTGGTGGCATGCATGTGCTAACTTGCTGTAGGTGTAAGAGGAAGAGTTGTTTGAAATGTTGCTGCTGTATCAGTCAGCTATGTTAGGAACTCTACAAACTAGTAGAATATTATGATGGTGTACTGTGAATCTGCGGTGTTGTATGAGAATGAAGAATTCTACCTATTATGTTATATATAGAGAAAAAAGAACCTGGGTATTTATTGAGTTGGTAGTGGTGAAGTAAAGCTTTGAGATGCTAATTAATATGTAGAGTACCAGTTGTGCCATCTCCTCTACTGGAGAAAGCTGTGTTTGATGGACTGTTGTTTTTCCCCCAGCTAGTGATGGCAAATACTGTATTTTGGTGAAAAGAAAGCAATGCAGCTGGAGCCTGGGGAGGAGAGAGCTCGGAACAATGAAGGAATCGGTGCTTTGCTTGTTCCTTGGGGCTCTGAACTGGGCTGGTCCAGGGCAGTGATCGGCCGACAAATCGATACAGCAAGTCCCTCTTGTGAAGGTACAAGTAGAACGGAGTCGGAGAGCAACACACATGGCTCCGTCCAGCCAAACAGCCAGTGCAGAATGCAGAATGCAGAATGAGTATATTCCTATCCTATTGTGCTGCTGCTGCTAATCAGTGAGAGATGTAGCTGGTGGCAGCACGCACAACATAATGTAACCGACCTGTTCCGTAGACGATAATTGATACATGGGATGAAGGATACGCGTCCTTTCTCTCTTTGAGCTGCGTTTTCATGATAATATCATTATATTGCTAATCAATTCAAAAAGGGTCCATAGCTCAGTGGTAGAGCATTTGACTGCAGATCAAGAGGTCTCCGGTTCGAACCCGGATGGGCCCTTGTTTTTTTATTTTTTCATTCTTTTTTCAACCTCTATATAAGCAAGCAATAAACATTTTTTTTGGCCTCTTGTGTTTTCCCCCCCTTCAAAACCCTGTACCTCAGCTCAGTCTCTGTCTCTCTCAAACTCAAACAATAAACTTGTATGATCGGACTTGTCACAAAAATTAACGGGACAGAAGGCTGCTCATAGATTTATACTGCAGCTAGTAGGGTACAGGGACAGATAGAAGCTGGAAGCACCCCAGATGTCATTCCACACACACACGAAATACAAGTTTAGTTATTCATACCAAAACAAGACCTAGAACATTTCACTCTTACATCGCCCAGCTTTAAGCTTTTGTCATGCAACTAGCTATCTACAGAACCTGGGACTGGGAGTAGATGGAAGTAAGCTATAAGCCACTGCACAGGTTGAGGAAAGGGGCAGCACCACCCAACACAAAGACACAGGCATCTATCTATATTCTATATTCTATACTACTAAAGTAACAGCAAAATCCTCTACTGCACAAGTAGGCAGACCAAACCAAACCAAACCAAAGCAAAATCCAATCACAATTTGTTTAATTTATAGACAAGCAATGACTTATCCTTGTGGCGGATGAGGCTGAGGCTCTGGCATATTTCTTTTCTTTCTCGCTTGTATAATTGCAATAAATACAGTATGATTGTACAGGTGTCAATTAAGTAGAAGGATGCATGCTTGAAAAAGAGAGGAGTCACAAGGCCAACAAGTGACCAAGCAGATCAGCTGGCCTTAACTTAAATAAAGTTGCAAGTTGCTTCAGAGCTGAGAGTGAGTGCAGGAGATCGATCGGTTGCACCGTCGCACTCACCAATTTCTCGTGTCACACTGAATACGGCACCATCATTCAATTCATAGGCCCTCCTTGAAAAGAAAAAAAAAAGCTTCCTTTCCTTCACCTGCACAAGCTGACGCCCAAATTTCACTGCAGCCACTAGCTACTTGTTGGATTGGATTGGTGCTTCTCCATTGCTACTGCCTACTAACTAGTACGTACAGGCGCCATAGACTGAGACTGAGAGCACACAGCCACTAGTACAGGCCACACTCTGTCTGTTTTTTGGCCAACGAAATTTGAGATGTACTCCACTTGTGGATTTTCTAGCTATTACTCTAATTTCTTACAATAGATGTACACAGTAACAAGCATAGAAGAAAAGATAAAAAGATGCTTAAAAGTTTAAAAATAACTTATATTTTAAAAAAATAAGAAGAGTTATATAAGGAATCGGAGCTAGCAATGTTATAGCTAGAATTTTTTTTTAAATAATTTTTTTTTAAAAAAAATTAAATATGTATGTCAAGTTCAAAAAATTGCAAAACTAATAGGCAGTGGAGCTGACGTGGCACCTAGTCGGCACTTTAAGTGCCGACTGCCTATTAGTTTTGCAATTTTTTAAACTTGACATACAAATTTGATTTTTTTTTTAAAAAATATTATTTCAAAAAAAATCGTTATAGCTAGCTATTAGTAGATAAGTGAAATTAAGTTGTTGCAGGGCAAGAGTACAAGCAAGCATTTCGATCTCCTATACTATAGCTATCTTGCTTTACTGATTATATTGAAGTGTCGTACTTAATTAGCAGCTGATGTTTTCTGAATTATAGCTTTGATAATATAATAGTATTATAATGTTATTTTTATTGACAAACATATATACAAGCTTGCTTGCATCGGCTCATTCGATCTATCTTTTCCTCCCTAAATCTTACAGATCGATATGATCGAGCAGTGTGATAATTAATCTAGCTAGCTAGTTTGTTGGCATGGTTAGTTGTTTCATGGAGAAATCAATATAATAATCCATCGATCATATATATCGTATCCGGCCACTTTGTCTTTTGTGGGATATATGGATGAAGATTGAAGACGTACGCGCGCGTGCATGACTGGGATGATATATATGGATATATAGCTCCAGGAACCGGCCTGGCGGAGAACCTTATAAAATATAGGAAAATTTGTAAAAGTAACATTAAAATTTCCTGTAATTTGAAAAATGCCACTGTCAGTGACTGTGTTAGGTCCCATCTGTTAGTGACACGCCGATGACATATTTTAAAACCGTGAAAATTGTAATGTCATGGAAAAATTTGGCCCTAAAATATAATGTGCACTCTGAGCCATGAATGAATTGAAGCAAATTAAACATGCATGAGATGGAGCTGATCGAGGAGGCATGACTTACTTGCATTATATTGAGACGGAACAAAATTAAATATGGTATATATATATAGGCCGGAATCGATCATATCATCTGCAGCTAGCTAGCTAGGTTAAGTTGCCCACCCATCATATGAGCAAAGCCAACACTCTTTATGTGGCAGCAATCACTCTCCCTTCACTCCACGCCACTGGTTTAACTTGCACTGGACCAACAATTCCATCAGCAAGCTAGGCATATATATGGATAGGATCATATATATATGTACGTATAGCATCTCAACAGGGCTAGCTGGACAATAATTAATCTTGTTAATTTATTCTAGCTACTTTGCACAGCTAGCAGCTAGCTACTACTTGCTGTTAGCATATATATATGCGGCCTGTAACTCTATTTGTCAGTGAGACCTGATATATATCCATCGTGATTAACACGTACGCACGGCGTAAGCACAATCTATATATATATATATCCCAGCATGGCAGACGACAGCACGATATGATGATAGGATGCAGCTGCTGCTTAATTGGATCATTTTGGAATCGTTGTCATGTGGAGCTAGCTAGCTACTGAATCTCGTCTCAGCTCCCGGCCGGTCAATGTATTCTACTTCTTCGATCTTAATTTTCTCCATGCATCACGATAATTGTTGAACAATATAATTCTTATGTGATCGATCGTCTAGCCATTTATGCTAGCTAGCTAGTGGTCTCACTCACGTACACGTCTGCAGGTAGAAGTAGCATGAGTAATGGCCCGGTCACTTGCATCTATCGTCCTACTATCCTATATATAATATAATATATGGTGGCCGCTGCGCTGAGCCGCTGAGGTCCAGCTGCATCCGAACTGTACAAGAATGGTGGTGCTGCTGCCTGCTGCTGCAATCAAGTGTCCCACCACTACAGTCTACAGCTTCACTCACCATCTCCAGGCCGATCGATCGAGCAGCTCCATCCTGCGCGCGCGCTTAGTGCTTACAAGCTGCAGCAGCTGGACGATACATCATCATATCGATCTATCTATTATTGCTAGCTAGCTGCTATGTAATGTACGCATGGCCTGTTTCATCTCGTTGACAATCTCCCGATGCAATATTCCAAGCCACTGTACGTGCAGTGTATGTGTTGTTCCCTCCTGCAACTGCCATTCTTGTTGCTTGTTTCTCTCAGCTGGTCTCTAGCTACTTCTCTACAACCTGATTCCTTCTAGCTAGATCACCACTGCACCTCCAAAGAACTCATGCTCATTGTCATTCGTGGTGCGTGTCGTCGGACTCACCGTCGATGGTTATATTACATGCATGATCAATTTGACAGATTAGATTATTAAGAACTGGCCATATACATGCATTGCATACACTCCAGCCCAACTTAATTACCTTGCTAACTTGATCTGGCAATGATATCACTTCTCATATTTTTTATTTAGAGTTCGTACTATACGTATATAGAGAAGCCTGGCTAATAATATATATAGGTGGATAGTAGCTTGACGTCGTGTATGTACTGATGCGGCCGGACAAGCTAGGATACAAAGATTTGTTAATCTTTTGGGTAAATAATATAATGCATGATCGACGACACCACACACACATATATAAAAATAACTGATCACGTTGAGCTAGGCCGGGTACTACTTGCATTGTCCAACTAGCTAGCGACGCGTGCACTAATTAGCTAGCTAGATCCTTAAAGCTAGGGTTCTCCACATGATGGACACCTTGGCGAATTGCCAATCATAGGCAGGATCATGGAAAGCTCAAGGGCACTCATCTTTTTCTACGATGCCTGCAGCTTAAGTATATATATATGGCAAAATTAAGAGAGAACAAAAAGCAGCAGGTACTGGCCACTGATCATTAATCTAGTTGGAATCTTGATTGCTGAACAAGTGATGGGGCCAGTGCAGATGCATGCATGCATGGGTCATGTGTGTGTGCCTAATAGTGTGTTAGCTTGACGTACTCTTGAGAGATCCAGAGACCAGAGGGAGAAAGAGAGGAAGTGTGTTAGAGAGAGAAAGGAATTGAGAGCTAGCATAGCTAGGGCAGCTTCCAACTGATGCCTTACTTGCCCCCACCACAGACAGCCTCATCCAATTGGAGTACAAATATAATAATTAACTAGGTAAGCTAGCTGATTCTTTATTTTTCTAAGGCATGCATGCATGTTGCCCCACACAACACACAACAAATCCATCACACGTCAAGAATCATCAGCAAGGCAATATAATCAGCTGCTCACCACCCATTGCATTGCATTGCATTGCATCCATTCCCCTCCGATCCATCGCATCTCCCTCCTCTCACTCGTTGACTTATCCCACACACAACACGATCGATATATATATATATATATATATATATCGTCGCTACCTAGCTAGCTTCTTCAACTTGCTTTTGAGGTCGTCGATGAAAAAACAAAACCTACTTAATTAAACTGGAGATAGAAATTGAAACTAATTATTAAGGTTAAGTTCATAACTAACGTATATATGTATGTAAATATACGCGTGTCGTAGTAGCAACTTAACATGGTTAATTGAGTAATCAACTACACCACGCACCGCACGACTGTATATGTGCAATTTGCATTGTGTGCAGTGCAGTGGTTGTTATGTACTCAAACATCACGTACATGTACGTCAGTTGTACAGGAACAGCTAGTGGTTAGGGAGTGACAATTAATTTGACGACGAGTTGCATTGAGAGGGTGCCTACTTGATCGAGAGAGCATCCACAGCAATATAATGCCCAATTAACCCAAATCTAGCTAGTGAGATCCACTTAACTAAGAACTGACATGATGATTAACACGTACAGATCGAACTGGTGTAACCACTAACTAATTAGCTAGCTTAGGATATATATGATCTATATATATGTTGTGCAGCAGCAGCTAGCTTAGCTGTTCCATTTGCCTCAGAGCAAGGATAGCATTTTTACTTTTTGTTTAGCTTGAAAAACAAGTGACTATTATTAGTAGATGCTATCCAATCCAAGGACAGCTGAACAGCCCTGCTTAGCTTGTTCCCCAGAAAAAAAATCAGCTGGATACAAGTGACAACGAATTGCAGGTATTTTTGTGTGGCCACTAATAGAGAGAGAGAGAGAGAGAGAGAGAGAGAGAGAGAGAGAGAGAGAGAGAGAGAGAGAGAGAGAGAGAGAGAGAGAGAGAGGAGACACCTGCAGCTGCACCACCACTACCTCCTAATTTTAGTTGCCAACTGCCAAGCAGAGCTAGCTGTTCATGTCTACATTATCAATGGAACTGCTAAAGACAAACTGTCAAGGTAAAAAAAAGGATCTCGCTCAATTATTGGACCTTGATACCTTTTTCCTTACTAAATTTAAAAGGATACCAATTAAACAGGCAAATTAAAGAAATACATAGGTGATGAGCAGCAGAAAATGCAGAGAGCATTTTTTTCCATCCCTAGCCTGCTGCTGTGTGTGGTTCAATTCCAGCCTTAGCTTGCAGTGTAACACTCTATCTCACCCCAGGAATCAAACATGCACAGAATATTGAGCTTGCTTCCATGGCCTACCTCAATTCAATTACTCACTGGCCACTCCTACTTGGATCCTTTTCGATCTCTGTCCACATCCACATATACTAGTGGCAAACATGCTAGCTATCTGTCACATAGAGCATGCGGCTACTCCTCCTGTACGCGCGTATTATATTGCTTCATCACCAAATTAAAAACAAATTATATATATATATATTAACCATTTAATTTGGAAATTAAAACAAGCTAAGCAAAGGGCCGGCTGGCTAAATTAAGGGTGGCTAATAATCGATCGACTAGTACAAGAAGCAAGCTAAGGCAGGCATGTTTCACACATGAATAATTCAGTTGGTGGTAGGCATCAAAATCGTCCACAAGTAATTAAGAGGGGCATTATATTAGCTAGGGAGCTTTAACACACACGCGCGGCCAGATCGAGCACTAGTGTCTCTCCTTGCATTGGTCGGCCACCAGTTAACCTTCTCTTGTTCATTCGATCTGCTAAGCTAGTAATTGCTCCATATATCTATCTAACAATAGCACCTGCAGTATAATTACTCCATCTATCTACGCCTACAAGAGACAGATCGACAGGGAGAGTTTGCATTGGATTTGGAAGGTTATAAGAGTTGCAAAGAAGCAACAGCAAATGCTTGGAGAGAAGACATCCACCACATGAGGACATCCTATCCAAGCAAAGCCGGCCGGCCGGCTATCTAGGTTAGTTTTGCCGCCATAGAATAGAATACTAAGCTACCTATCTAGTCGTCTTCTCTCTCTCTCTCTCTCTCTCGGTTGCCTGCCTACCTCTCCTTGATCTCCATTAATAAGGAAGGCAACAGATCGAAGCTTGCAATTTTGTCATTGATTGCACTAGTCGATCTCTTCCTCCTATATATGATATATACATCCTATCCTTGCAAGCTGCGAAACCGCCGCTCTCTCCTCGATCGATCTCTCGGCCACTTAACAGTAGTCCGTCCGTTTCTTGCTTCCATCGCCATGCAAACCGATCGGGTGGCCGACAAGCTGCCGCTCGTCGCCATGTCCACCTCGTCCGTCGAGCACCCCGCCGAGGAGGACAAGCGGCAGCACCTCGCCGCCGGCGTCGTCAAGCGTAAGCGCACCAAGAGGCCGCGCCACCACCAGCCGGCGTCGCCCGCCTCGTCTTCCGAGAGCACCACCACCGAGGAGGAGGACATGGCCCACTGCCTCATCCTCCTTGCGCAAGGAGCCGCTGTCGAATCAAAACAGTCGCCGGCGCCGCCTCCGGCCGCTTCCCCGCCGCCGGTGGTCAAGAGCGAGAGGTACACGAGCCGCAAGTACACGGAGGCGGCCACCACGGCGGACGGCGTCAGGGCCGGCTTCTACGTCTACGAGTGCAAGACGTGCAACAAGTGCTTCCCCACCTTCCAAGCCCTCGGCGGCCACCGCGCCAGCCACAAGAAGCCACGCCTCGCCGGCGCCGACGAGGAAAACGTCAACGCCAACGCCAGCACCAACACCATCGTCAAGTTGAGGCCGCCGCCGATGATGACAGCGTCGCCACCGCCTCCCCTGCCTCAGGTTGACCCCGCCGCGGCCGTTTCCGTCTTCCCGGACGTCACCACCGTGCTGAGCCTTAACAACGGCGCCGCCGCCGGCTCGATCAACAAGCTGAGGGTGCACGAGTGCTCCATATGCGGCGCCGAGTTTGGCTCCGGGCAGGCGCTTGGCGGGCACATGCGACGCCACCGGCCGCTGCACGCACCGGAGCGCGCGTTGACCACGACCACGACCACCGCGGACAATAAGAAAGAGGGAAGCACAAGCATCAATCTGGAGCTCGACCTCAACCTGCCGGCGCCGTCCGACGAGGAGTCCGTGTCTCTTCAGCCGCCGCCGGTGCTGCTACGCCTCGGGCACGGGCAGTTCGAGGACGGAAAGAAGCACCTTCGGCTCACGGCCCCCGCAACCCTGGTCGATTCTCGATTGCCATTGTTGACATGAGAGCTAGCGCGCTCGCTGGCCGGCAGCCTCAATAATTCATTTCGTAATTAACACTGATCGATTGATCACTTTCGATCTCTTTTTCTTTTCCTATGGGAGCTGACGGGGGAATTGATTACTATACCTGCTTAATTACTTACAATTTGTTTCTTGGCATACACACATCATATATCAAGGAACCTGTAACATATATTTATACTATTGATTATATTCTTTCGATTCCATTATGTAAGATTGACACCTACTCCATATGTATATAGTGATTGACATATATATATATATATATATACATAATACATGCATATCGATGATGAAATTGGGTCAAATTGAAATGAAATTCCTTTGATTATTAATTAGTTGTTTGAGAAAATATTGGCCACTTGCTTGGAGTGAGAGTGCGAGTGAGTGAGTGGTGGGAGTTGTCTGAAATGTGATGAAAAAGAAGGTGACATATTGTTCTCATGGAAATTAAGGGAGTGGGTGCAATGCAATGGCCGGCTACTACACGTACTGTCCAACTTTTCTTTCTGTTCCTACGCACCTCCATCAGTTTAGTTAATTCTCTACTTCAATTCCGTGGCTCGCACTGTTGCAAAATTATCCTTAAAGCATGCATAATCTGATCGATTTATCTGTCTGTTAATTTACATATATACGTTTACATGTGTCAAATATACATATTTTGTACATGTTCACAGATCACATATATATATATGGTACGTGTTGGCACGCACCTTAGCTTTTATATATCATTAATTTGGTAGTTTCAAGTAGTGGTGTACATACGCGCGCGCGTTTGCTTTTGAGCTTTGCTGCAGTCGTAGCTAGCAGCTAAGCTAGCAATAAAGAGGCGAGATAGTGAAGTGGGCAAAGTTGCCAAGGGAGATGAGATTGAGAGGGTTGCAAGCAAAAGCCAATTGGAAGCTAGCCAGCCAAGCACTGCTAGCTGATGGGAAGATCGAGTGCAGTGGGAGTTGGGCAAATTGGCATGCATGCATATGGATAAGCAAGACTGACTGACTCACTTGTTTTGATTCCTAGCCTCACCTGTATCTATACATCTTGCTTAATTAGCTTGTCCTTGGGTATATGCATGTAAATTAATATATATGGATTATGATCAGGTTCTTTAATTTCCTAAAGATGAGCTTGTTTTGTTTGCAGGCCAGCCCCAGTACAGGCAGCATGCATGCATGCCGCCAGAGCCAGCTGCAGTATGAGTGTACGTATGACCTATATATCAAGCCTGGCCTGGCTTGCACTAATATATATACATATATAGAGAGAGACGACATATATATATATATATACATGAGTTATTAAGGAGATAATTAACACCTTAGCTTGTTCTCAAGTGGATCTGATGCATGACGATCATATCATATCGATGCATCCTCCCATGTGTACTGTAGCTAGCTAAAGTCAATCTAGCTAAGCTGGCTTAATTCCTTTGTGTGTACTGTACTTGTTAATAATGTCTATCTCTCAGTTGAGTACAAATTTGCCTTTGTACAACAAGTCACTTGATTTTCCAAATTGGGCATTTGGATCAATGTAACATGTCCACTATACACACTGTGCCATCATATCCCAGCCATATAATCACATTAACTAATTTCGCAAGCTGATCGAATGAACTAACAACGTTCAGACTTTCAGTTCTGACGAATGTAGTCATTTTTTGCACGCACGCTGCTAGCTAGCTGCAGGGATGAAAAGGCAGAGGCAGGCACGCGATACTTTCCGTGATATGCACTTTCTTTTATTAATTTGACAGCAAGATGGATATCTGGATGGAACTAGATCCTAGAGATCGATCGCTGCAATGGAATATATACTTACCTGCATGATCGTATCCATGCATGGCCGATCGATAGTATCTTTCTCAGCTTCTATCTAGCGCTAGCTATACGATTACGGCATCTCGATCAACTCGATCTCATCGACCGATCGCTCATATCTAATCATAATTACATCTCTCCTGCGATGTTAGCCTGCATATATATATATATATATATATATATATATATATATATATATCATCCGATCCATCGAACAACAAGATCGGAGTTTATTAGTCTCTGATAGAATTAAATATTAGCGGCAGCTCGCTTGTAGCTGCTAGTCTTGTACGTCTTATTTCTGGTAGGAAGATAATACCTTAATACCTATACGTACGTACATATATACATGACTGGATCAAGGAGCTATCTATCGTCTACGACTGACTTTTATTTGTATCCAAACCAAAGCAGTGGCTGGCCGGCCAATCGATCTGCTGTAAGTTGCAAGCGATCAAGTGCACGTCTTACGCAGTACGTCAGAGTACAAGTGTGCTATTAGCTTAGCTTGCGTGATCGAGCAGACCAGACCATACATGCATGATGCAACTTTTCAATACCTTTTTCAATTCCAGCCCAAAAATTCACTCACCTATCTAGTTACCTTAATTATTTCATTGATTAATTACTGAAATTACAGAGTGATTATTCTAGCTCAGCTAGCTAATCTCTCCACATTTAAGATTTTATATAGTGAGTAAAAATCGAAAAATCTTAAACCTAAAACTGGAGATATATATATACACTCAGTTTTTATTTTATATTTTAGACTAAAAATAAAAATTTAAAACACGTACGTTATTTTATCGATCTGGTATGAGCTAGCTGATTACTAAAGCTGAAGCTGGTTCTTGAGGTCGCTCGTCGCGTGGCCTGATTTCGACCGGACTTAATCACGGGGGCTCCATGATTAATCCGGTGAGTTGTACTAGTAACAACTAGTAGATAGCTAATTAAGCATCAGGAAACGAGTAGTAGTGATCCAGGGCAGGGCAGTGGAGCGTGCTAGTTGGTCTCTAGCTTATGGCTTGCGTTAGTTGCCGTTGCAAGCTTCCAAGGGTGGTGGAGGTGGGCCCCATGCATTGGTAGGCAAGAGGAACATCACTCTGCAGTCTGCTAGCTACACTGCAAAGTGCAAATGCTCCCGGCCCCCAACTTCCAACTCCAACTGCAACTGTCCTTTCCTACGCTCAAGTATAATAATAATAATCACATTGCATATCTCTACTTGTAGCCGTCCAGGATCATGCCTTGTTTGTGTCAATATGTAGTCTACTGATTAATATGTAGCCAGATTTTCGGTTAAATTCTAATTCCCCGACAAGCCTTGTGAAGCTCATTAGAGAGAAATGGCAGGCCCTTTCGCACTGTTTTTGAATGCATATTTTTGGTACTGGATGCAACGAGTAGTTTAGAAAGAGAGAGAGAGAGAGATTACGTATGTGTTATGGAGAATGTCTCTGTCGCAAAAGCATGTAAGATCAGACAAGCAAGTTGTTTAATCTGTTGAGTACTACTTTTCAGCTGCTTGCCAAGATGAAAAGCTTGTGAGGATAGGATGGTCATAAATATTACTACTCTGCTGGTTATCTTTCTGTTGTTCATAAACAGATCGATGCCTAAAAAGTCGGAAATGTGCATGTTCTTTTCCACAGATACTTGCAGCATGCTTGTGACTGGCCTTCTCAAGGAATAATTGAGTTCATGTGTACTGGCCAGTAACAGTCGCATCATTGTGGAGCAGCTGTTCTTCATAATACACAGAATCCGTACCTGATATAATTTTCAGCCCTTGCTGATCGACAAAAAGCTGTAAAGCGATGAACCCATCAAACATAACTGAAGAAATTGAGTTGATGCAAATTGCGACTAGTTCCTGCAAAAGAAAGCAATGGCTCCCTCAACCAAAACTGCTATCTGCATTTACTTCGATTAGGCAGGACTCCGGACAGGAGAGCCTTCATGTCCAGGTCAGTTGTCAACCAAGCAAAGATTAGGCAGCTCAGACGCTTCAGTACGTGACGACTACACAAGGGAGAGAAAATATATACATAATTAGGAGTTGGGATATTAAGCTGACCAACGTGTAAGACCTGGAACAGTGAGTACCATTCTCGAATGATTCTTCAGATCACGTGGAAACGGTTGCTTTACAGGTGAAAAAAAGGAAGGCATCGTCTCAGTCTCACAGGCTTGGCTTAGCTCGGCTGTGATCTCGTCACTTTCCGTGCCTTTACACTTGTCAAACGGGACTTGTTCATGCGTTTCCTTCCAGTTTCAACATTCTCCAACCTCCAGGCTGCACCAAGGGGCTGCTGCCACCCTGGAGAGTTCGAATGTCCGTCCAATAAAGCCTGGAAAATGCCCAAGTTTCCTGCATGTTAGTTTTTGATCCCCTGATTTCATCTGAGCCACGCCAGCAAAAAAATTCTCTAGGACATATGACTAGTCAAGAAAACCATTTGAAACAACATTTTTCTATAGCATGTTGTTCAGTGATCGCTTCTTGCTTTACAAGGACAAAATATTTATGATCATGCCTAACAGTAATACATCATTTAGGCTGACTAAAGGCCTAAAACTATTACATGGCTAAAATGAACTAATTCATGGAGCAAAATCCCAAAACAAACGCAGCTCGCCATGCAATCGGGTTGATCCCCACAAAAACAAACATCAGATCAGCAGTTAAACTTTACCTGACACCTATTAATGTACAGAGATAAGCGATGTCCAAGTGTCCAACTGCCTGCATCAGTAACAAACATGGCATTTACTAGTGATACCGCTCCCATCTCCTGTCCTACAGTGAAAATATAGAACTGCCGTTGTGTACCTGCATCTCCAGACTCCAGCTCACTGAATGCACCCGTTGTGCATCATTCATCTTGTCAAGAGAACCTCCATTTCCCAAACCATGAAGCAATGCAAAAAAATCCAGGAGTAGAAGCGACACCACCGTGTAACCACCCTGCATCATTACACAGGCAAGACAACCAATATTCAATGCTGGAACCTGAGCAATCAGAAATGAATGAAATATATTTGAAAAAAAGAAGACAAATGAGTAAAAAAATGGGTAGTTGCGAGGGTACAAAATCACTGCACCATCTTACCGATCGCACATCATTGAATGGGAATAGGATACACCAAAACCAATTAATTTTTAGAGCCCACATTTCTCACTTTACAGTGGCTTCTTTCTCAGTGGCATGCTCTGCTGATACAATCTGCAAACTTGTGCCTCCAATAAGCCATGCTGTTAGCTCTGGTTGTTGCTCAAAGTGTTTGAGGGGAACTGTATTTCCATCTCTTGTCACAACACCATAGACAAATGGAAGCCTCATGGTAAGAAAGCTCTCAGGTGGAAGGACAACTCGACATCCAAGACTGAATAATGTTTGTTTCTCATGATCAGAGGTATTTGTTGGCAAACATGAGGCCTGATGTCAAAAAGATAAAACAAAATTTGAACTCACAAAATATTTAAGAAATGCCCGCAATAAAAATTTTTCATCCCATGATTCCATTTTACAAGTGAGATTCATTTATTTGATACTAGTATATTGAGAGGAGGTTCATTTCCTTGATACTAGAACATCGAGAAGATAACATGACCACACAAGTAGGGATAATTTTACTTACCTCGAACTGTACAACTGGGCAGCATGCCAACAGGACAGGGAAATCAGGTGTCACCTGCATCAAAGAGAGTGGAGGTATCAGTGAAAAGACAGTATTACAGAACAGATAGGTACTGAATGGCTCAAAAGGGAGAGTAGATTACGATAAAAATTCGTTGAAGTTGTGACACAGTAGCAGCGATTTTTGCATCTTGATTTCCTTTCTTATCGGAGCTCTTGCAATGTGGGCAGTGCATATATACTGGTAGATTTCTGTTAAGAAGTGAAAATGCGTCTCCGCCATCATCAAGTGTAATGTACTGAAGAGAGCGTTCTCCCTTCCTTTCATTCTGTGAATCTGAATGCCAGTGGACAGACTGCAAGGTGTCAGCGTTAACCCTGGGCTGGAGCAATTGCTGCTGGCTGTTTCTTCCTGATGAATCCATTGACCTATTGTTCTTCCCTCCACTGGCCACATCCGTTGTTGCTGCTAATCTAGATGCATGTTGGAGAAATTTTTGTGAACCATGCTTGTTTTCTGCTTCATTATTTAGATTAGATCCTTCAAATGGCAAATAAGAAGAATCAATCTCCTTGAGATATTTCTCTGACAGCAAGAAACGATGGCCATATGAACACTCATGCTCAAATCCAACATATACTACAAACTGTTGTACAGCTTGATTCATCTCTTTAGTCTCATTTCTGACGACCATTGGCACTATATTGCTCCCAATCTGTAGAAATGGCTTCCCATCAGCACTTCCATTACTCTTATTTCTGCTCACTTTCTCAGATTCATTTTCAGCTATAGGTCCTTGACTAAGAGTTGCATGACCACGGACATTAGTCTGGTCTGCTACACTCACTTGCCGCTCATCTCTCCGACTGCCAGGTTTTAATGACCTGTTCTGTTGGAGAGCAGGAAAGTCAGAATCTTTTGCTACGTGGCCAGCGACAACTTCAGAAAAAGGCTTCTTCATAGTAAAATTTGGAAGACCTTTGCCGAAATTAATGCCTGAGTTGTTCATTGACTCGACTTCAGCTTGTTTTCTGGAATTTTCAACTTTCACGTATTTAATTTCTGATGTGACTTGGGTCACAGTGGATTTTACTTCTCCAGCAACAACAGGGAGAGCCTGAGGGTCTCCATTAGATGACGTGGATGAATGTTTAGTGGCAGCACAAGTGCCATTTTCCCCTTGTCTTTTCCCAAGAGATATCATCCACCTTAAAAGATATTTGTCCTTGGAGCAAAAACCAGCTTGGAGCAACCCTTTTGTTGGCTTGTAATATCTTGCTCCTCCAAGTCGCACCAAACGCCAAGAGGATACTGGAAATGAACCAGAATTTGTCCCTCTTGGAAGTACAAGGGTAGGTAACAGATCTTCACAATTAGAGAAGCAGTTAAACGTCACATTTGCTGCCTCAAAATCAAAGGGGTCATCTCTATGACGGCGCGACCGGCCACAGGCACATGCATGGAGGAAAACATATCCACTTGAATGTTGTTCAACCGCATCTGACAAAGAGAGTTTGACATGTCTCTGATGCTTGCATGGTCTACCAGTAAGACTGACAGCATCACACTGCTGCCTTCCAGATTCCCATATTGCTTGGCATTCATCTCTTAGCTTCTGGGAGAATACTTGGACAGCTGGTCCTTTGACCATTGAGTGAAAGGATCGCAAAGCTTTCTGTAGATGCACTTCATGCATGCCAGTTGGGTAAAAAGCAGGCAAATCTTTCAAATACACCTCCTTAGCAGCTGGAAGCACTCTTTGGCACCATGATGAAGAAAATTTCACATTAAGCCCCTTGTTGCTTTCCAAGCAAGATAAAGCAGTTTGAATAGCGTTGGATCCTGCTGAAGAAAGTTGATCATTCTTGTGAAAAGAACTCATATGAGTAGGTGATGCCTTCTTGCTTTGGGAACTACTCAACACAACTTCCCCATTAATCAGTGCAGATAAAATAGATGAACTTAGAGACAGCCATGTATCAAAACCAGGGAGATCAGGAGCACTCACTGGCTTCCCGGCTGATGCTGACGCTGATGCAGCAGCAGCTGCTGCTGCTGCCGCCACCATACCGACACCAGAAACAGGGCCAGCAGTTGCATTGCTTGAGTGCCCTCCTCTCCCCCTCAGCCCATCAGATTGCCTATATATAAAATCCTTAATGAACTGAACATCTTCATGGGTTGTATGGAAATTGTTTTCCAGTGAAGAAACATCCAGCGATGAGTTGGATGTCAAGGAGTCTTCAAACAGTCCTGCAATAATATCCAATGGCTCCCATTTCTTATTAGTTGACCGATCCAATGGTGCAACAACCCTTGATGTATCAAGTGAGAACAAAGGTAGATGGCTCACATTACTGGTACCCCTCGAACCAATATGCCCTGGCTCTATACCCACAAGTGTACGGCACTTCTTTAGCAAGAAACGAATCTGACCCTCTACAGAAGAATGCAGTTTCTTGCTGAAAGTACCATCAGATCTGTTTGCTGGCCTGGTGTGCATAACCACTGAACTAGAACTTTTTGAAGTCAAGTTTGGTTTTGGCAAGCCATCAGTGGTACAAGTCTGGTTTGGCGAAGCCGTGTCACTCGTATCATCCAAACTTGCTGCAGAACCTGGACCATCAATGATGCCATCCTCAAATACAAACAGAACAACAGGGATGCATAGTCCTGGCAGCATAGAAGGATGAGAGCCAGTTCCTGACATCAATGAGATGGTTGAGGGATGACGACCTCCACGACGTGCTGGAGGGGAGATGGACGAAGCCCTGTGGGTAGGCTTCGTTGGAGCGTTCAAAGGAGCAGCTTTGGATGGCATTGAAGGAGCTACTAGTGGCTTCACAAATGGTGCAAAGGCATGCTTTGAAGATTGCAACAGACGGAATTTCTTCAAAATGTGTGTGTCGAACCGGAAACCTTCTTGGAGAAATATAATTATATGGCAAACCTATAAACATAGGAAACGAGAGCAAATCCAAATCAACCTTCATTGCCAATCAATTGAATCCTAAACTTTAACTATCTAAAGTTTGAGGGCATCTTCATGAACTAATTAAGTGTTACTGCAACCAAGTGTTGGTTTATCTAGACTCCATGGAAAACAATGCAATATAAGAATAGAGAAACAGCATCAACCTTTTAGCATCACACCTATGTCCAAATGAAAAATAAATAAATTAAATCAGCGGATTCACGAGTAGGTGAGGGTAATTGCTATAACCGGTTAAACGCCTTAAGGAGTTGTAGATTCCAGTAAACACTTAACAGTTCACGAGTAGATGGGCACTTCATTTAGCAAGTAACCGATGGCAGCTGTCGAAGTTAGGCAGGAGAAATATATAGGATTTGAGCACAGCAACTAAATCTATCACGGTATGAAGATGAATACTTTGCATCAACAGGTAGAATAACGTGCGGCTGTAGAGCGAGATGATCTTATTATACAAATGTGGACACCGCGTATGGTAGCTTCATCACATCAGGTGAAGCAAAGCTGAGACCTTGTTAACAGTTAGAATTACCATAAAGTCGTCTATATCGAAGCAATTGTAAACACTCACGGAGAACATGAAGAGCAGCTCGCGCAGATCGCCTGACGCCTCCAGAGGTGTCGGCGGCGTCGGAGCCAGGTGCAGGAACACCATCCTCTTCTCCCCGTCGCGGTGGTACCTGACTCCCCCAGCGAGGGTCCTGGCCGAGCCTCCAGGGGAGAACACATGGGCGTCCAGGATCCGGTCGGCGAGGCGGGCGGTACCCCCGCCGCCCACGAAGCCGACGGCGACCACGCCGTCGTGGGAAGGCGTGGCTGCGGCTGCAGGCGGCGGGGAGGGGGCGGAGGTGGGCGGAGGCGTGCGGGAGAGGACGCGGACGGCGGAGGAGGGGGCCGCCTGAGGCGGCGGCTCCATCGGCGGCGGCGAGGCGGTGGTGGGGGCGCAGGCGCAGCAGCCGCAGGGGAGGGTGTTGGACGAGGCAGGCTTTCCTGAGTATATGGGCTTACAATTGTATCGTATGGGCCGCAGCTTGTTCCTTGCCTGATGCCTCGCTGACTCTGCCTCCCCTCTCCGTCGCCACTCCAACTCCGATTCAGATTCATTCAGCTACTCCCCTCCCTCCCCACCAACCAGTCTCGATCGACAAGGGCAAGCGCCATCGCCGATTCGATCCCACGACATGGTGCGCATGCAGCTCCGATTCATCTTCTAATCCACTGCGCCAGCTCAATTTTGCATCTTGATTTGCTCCTTCCTCCATCCTCCCCTACTAACGTCCCTTGGTGATTATATTTGGTTTCATCCACAGGTTTGCCTCGCCTGCTTGCTGCCCCTCTTCTTGATCCCCGTCGTCAACGCCCTCCCTCTGCTCTTCCACCTCGTCCTCGTACGCCCAGCCCCCACCCTCTCTATACCCCCTCTCTTTGCGCAATCAACAATTATTAAGTGTAATTCTCATGCTTCTTCTTTCCTAGCCAGGGTTTTATTCCATCATTTTAGGTTTATACCCTGATCTGCTACCCTGATATTGAATTGTCACAAAAAGGAAGCTGTTTATTAACCACTTTCTTCCGGGGGGTTTGGTTTCTCGAGGGGAGCTTCTATAATTACCATAATATACTGCTACAAAAGTCTGTAATTTCCACTATTACTTCATGCTTTTCAATCATCCTGCAGATCGAAAACGTGTGCCTGGATAAGGGAATCTTGAGAATTGTTGCGCACTTGCACTCACCCTCATAAAAATGATTGTTTTCTGTTAATGTGATACGTGTTACGCCCCTCAAAAATGATACCTTGAGGTATTTAGTTAGGCTCCTTTGGTTTGGGGACAGCCCAAAGAAACAGGATGGAGAGTTATTCAACACAAGGTTTCTCTTCTTGACAACAAATTTACCAGAAAGAAAGATGTGAAGCTGTTTGTGTTATTCTAGATAAAGAATCATTGAATAACACTACATAGTCTATGTATGCTTTCTATTTGAGGGGCAGCAAAGGCATCAAATTGTAGAATTTTTCTCAACTCCCAAACCTGCTTTGAACCATGCTAGTCTCCTTTCTGAATTAAAACTGGTGTGTACATGTTCTATTCTAGTTAGGCAAGAGCTGCCTGCCTGCCTCAGATGGCCTTCGTTGGCATTTTAGCATGCTAGTCTCTTTTCTGAATCAAGGGCCTGTTTGGAAGGGCTCTACTCCATTTTTAGCTCCCCTTCAAAACTCTATGGTGGAGCACAACTTAGTAGAAATCCTGTTTGGCTAGTAGTCTAGCTCCCGCTCTAGAAAAGTGTGGTTATGTGGTGTAATGTCTATTATACCCTTTGCTCAATCCAATGACCAATATGCTTTGATGCAATGTGTGCTTATATGTGTCATATTATTTTTTAAGAACTAGCCCATGATAGAAATCAGTTCTTGAAACTGGCAGCCACAGACAACATTTGCAATCAGAGAAGATACAAACTGGCAAAATTCTTCAGCTGGAAACATGATATTATCCATACATACACTC
This sequence comes from Zizania palustris, assembly GCA_019279435.1. Classification (NCBI taxonomy): domain Eukaryota; kingdom Viridiplantae; phylum Streptophyta; class Magnoliopsida; order Poales; family Poaceae; genus Zizania; species Zizania palustris. The sequence continues at coordinate 43,175,260 of JAAALK010000283.1, read as the reverse complement.
AAGCACAAAAAAATCAGAAATTTTTAAATTGGAGATGTAATATATGTCATCTACCTGCCATGAAAAGAGAGTCTCCAGCTAGGCTTCCAAATGAAAACAGAAAAAAAAAATCAATCCTTTTCGTGGAATGAACAGCTTACTCCCCACAATTTTTTTATATATACTAACATGGAACTTTCCAACAATTCAGGTCCAAACTGAGTTTTGGATACTCCAAATTTCATCTGAGGTTTCTTCACCTCACAAATACATATTTTACATATTAGATTCAAACAGTGAAGAGCTGATAATAATGTTTTACTTGACTGAGCATCAATAGTTGGCTTTGCACAGAGTTCTGAAGCCGAGACCTCTACAGAGAACCTGTAGATGATTAGAAAATATTATGTGTTATAAACTAAACCACACAAATCCAAAGTTCTCTCCCGGAAACACTATGAACATGCAGACGATTAGAAAAGATTCTTATCAAGTTATCATTATAATTAGTAGAAGGTGTATGATAATTGATACATCGATGCATCTCTGAGCATGCAAACTCTCTGTTTCACTAAGTTTTGGAAGAAATGCACTTCATATAAAGCTAAATTCTCGTTGTTCATCCTATCATTCTTCATTCAATGTTCAGATAAAATAAATACCAATTAAAGTGTACACATTTCCATCCTATTTCACAATTCCTTTTGCTAGCAGTACAACAAAATCAATGCAATGCAAATAAATACAATAGCAACAGATGGATCACAAAATTCATGATAAATCAACATAAATACTCGTTAACACTTGTACACTAAAGCCATAAATTTTATATTGATCATGTAATCTCCCACATATTTCTCCAGTATCCAAAGCTAAAATGTTCATTCCATCCCTATTATTATCCCATGCCTGGATCAGCAATATTCTCACCATAGTGACTCACCAACACTGGCTGGATCAGCACCAGGTCGGTGTGGGCGACGATGGCGGCAATGATGCCAAATCGGGTAGGGGTGGCAGTGGATCAGCATGGGGCTATGCTGCTGGTGGCGGATCAACGTGTGGCAATGCTGGTGACAGCAGATCAGGTCTTGGTGCCAGCAAAACGGGTACTATAGCGGCGGATCGGTGTGGAGTGGTGTGGATCGGTGCAGCGGCTGGGAGTCAGGGAGAAGTCAGAAGGAGAGAAACAAGAGGGGCACTTCATTCCCTACTCCACCAATTTGTACTATAGGAGGGCTAGTTCCGTGGAGTTGGCCGCTCCATGGAATGGTGGAGCAGAGGTGTTTGGGAGGGCTCCACCATGCTCCACAATAGAGTTCAGAGCTGGAGCTCTCCCAAACAGGCCCTAAACTGGTGTGTGCATATTCTATTGTAGTTAAGCAAGAGCTGCCTGAGATGGCCTTCATCGGCAATTTAGCTGTGGATAACTGGATATGCTTTATTGTTATCTGTGTTCTGAAATTTGATTCATGTTCTGAACGATATTCCAGGGCAGGATTTATCAGCTATTTGGATGGGAATACAGGAGACCTGAAAGAGTCCCACCTGCTTGCCCATATAAGCCTGCAGCAAAGAAGGGCGATGAAGTAAGCTTCCAACTTTTCTGTCGCTAAGCTTGCCATAAATTCATATTCTATATGCTAAATATGCCCGTCTGATTCTGCAAGGCATTAACAGTTTATGACACACTGGTAGCGTGCAAAAGTATAGGCAGGCACCTAGCTAATTTACACACGGTATTGCATGAGACCAGTAGGTAATTTTGCCGCGACATAGTTGGCAAAGAAGTATTCGTCGTTGCCCTAAAGTTAACATTGTGGGATACTTGTGTCTGTGCTGGCATTAAGCATCCAAAGTGTTTGTGTTACTCCTTTTACTGTGCAGGGTGCAAGTGAATCAAAACCTCAAAGCGCTGCGGCCGAAGATAAGAAAGAGGATTGATGGTGTTGGCAAACGCATGAAACAACAAAGATTCTCGCTGTTTGTGATCGTACTGTAGCTAAGAAATAATTGCTGTATGAATATACATCCATTTGGACAACGGATTGTTGATTCGAGTGTGCCTCAGTTCCCATTCCATCATATGTAAGCTGCTGCTTTGTGTGACCTGACACTGACAGCAATCTGTGTGGTATACACTGCTAATTGCTCGCAATGCCAATATGGCAAACTTGAGCTCGTTTCCATAATTCCATTATCCATGATGCGAATAGTAGTATGAATGTGAATGTTCAATTGCTAAGAAATAAATGGTTGGAACGATTTCTTATTCGGCTGTCATGAGAGAGTCGTTGATGGAGCAATCAGCAGCGTGACTTGGTGTACTCGAGGACAGCATAGAAAAGGTCGAGGTAGATGGCCCGGAAGGCGGTGAAGCCGGCGGCGAGGCCGAGCTGGCGGAACTCCTCCTCCGAGCGCTCCCTCCCCTGAGTCCGGTAGGTGGTCATGACGAAGATGTCGTTCTCCAGCAGCGCCCTCGTCCTGGTGCTCTCGTCCGTCTTGTCCGGCACCACCGGCTCGCAGGCGATCAGCTTCCCGCCGCCCGGCAGCGCCTTGTAGCAGTTGCTCAGTATGGCCGTGCACTCCTGGTCGGTCCATGTCGTCAGAACCCACTGCATGCATGCATGCAACATATAACTCAATTAAAAAATCTGCTTTATCGGTTTCAGTGAAGATTTCATCTGTTTTCCGGAGTACCTTCATGAAGATGGCATCACCGGAGGGGATGGACTTGAACATGTCTCCACCAACATGCCTTACTCCTGAATTCCATTTTCACTTCCACTGTTAGTAACAAACGCCACTGCACCGGTCGGACTATATTTTATTTCTGGGAGAATTTAAGCAGCCATGTGCGTACAATTAGCATTATTTTAACCCTGATTTTAGCCTATCTTTGCACAAAGTGTTTCTTGTGCAACCTGGAGTCCTCGACATCCACATAGCTAATATAAGTTATACCTTTTACTAGTTTTTTACTGGGCTGTACCATGAGCAGATTAAGATAAATATACAAATGTCCTTAAAATAGGAAATAGAAGATCAACTAAAATTCAGTTAAAATCCTATAATGATAGAAAGAATCTCATACTTTTACTTTTATCCTCCAAATTATATAAAATAGACCTCTTAGAGGACACATGTCTATAGACAAACAATAAGAATCAACCACAGCTTCACATCGACACATCTATCGAGTCTTTTTATCCAATATACAATTCACAAAACGAGGTAAAACTATTATTCTCTGAGATCCAAACGCTCGACCATTGGACTTAAAATTCAGCGATTTCGTACCACACAATCCATCATCCCTAGCTATCAATGACGGCAAAACTCCGACAGAGCACGTGCAAAACTACATTGATTGGTGTTTCCGTCTCGTGAGCTGAGCAAGCGACAGTTAAGCTATTGTCATTTACAATTTACTAACTTACTTCAGAGCGATGATTAAACTCGCACAATAACCATAAAAATGGTTTCTCCGTCGTTAGGGCCAATTCGGTTAATCCCTCCGGGAAAATTAAGGGATTGATTAGAATTGGAAGGGATTGAAGTAAATTTATACTACAATCTCCTTCAGTCCCTTCCAATCCCCTCCTAGCCGAACAACGATGAGCGATTAGCATTATTTTAAAGCATATCTTTGTACAAAGTGTTTCTTGTACAATCCCCTCAACCCTTCCAATCATGTTCGGCTAGGAGGAGATTGAAGAGGATTGGAAAGAATTGAGTAAAATTGGAGGGGATTGAAGTATAAATCTCTTTTAATCTCTCTTAGGGCTGGTTTGAGAGTCCATAATCCCGGCCCATTCACTGGGGATGGGCCGGGATTATGGGCTCCCAAACATGCCCTTAATCTCTCAATCACCTTCGGGAAGGGGATTGATGGGATTGGTAGAAAAATAGATTGTAGTATAAATTCCCTCCAATCTCTTTTAATCCCCTCCTAACCGAACATACTATAACGGTGACCATTGGGAATAAACGAGAACGCAACATGAACTTCCCGTTTAGCACATTTTCAAATCTAATATTTATTAAAGTTAATTAAAATTAGCTTTAAGACGAAGAGTTGTAAATGTATTAAAGATATTCAGCTAAATAATATTGTTATTTTAGCCTAAAAACAAAAGATTAAACTACTCCATTTTATCATACAAATTATAAATTTACAATTTGAATATCAAAACTAGTGTTGTAGCAAACAGAGTTGTTAGTTTATTTCCTCTAAAAATCCGTATTTTTTTCTCCGTTTCAAAGAGGCATAAATGTTGTTTTGTCAAGGAGCCGTTATAACGTCTGCAACATGAGAAGTAGTTGTTAAACCGTTGGATCGAAACGCAACAGCCCAGATCGCCGCCGGATGCGGCGGCGGAATCCATGGGGAGCGGGATGAGGGGCTGACCAGCGATGGGCGGCGCCGCCGCGACGACGTCGGGCAGGTCGAAGTTGACGCCCTCACGGATGGTGCGGATCCGGCGCATGATCATCTGGAGGCACGCGCCGGAGCTGCCGCCGACGTCGACCAGCGTGCTCACCCCGTTGAATCCGCCGTCGCCGTAGCCGTGGAGGAGGGCCTCCATGAAGGGCTCGGACACCCCAGTCATGGCGCGGAGCATCACCTGGTTGGCCTCCCTGCACCACGCCACCACCAATTGGAAATTAATGGCTGCAAACTCATGTGCTGCTGATTGATCAAAGGGTTATCAAAGGAGTAGTTTTGATACGTGTCCTGGCCGTAGTAGGCGTAGGCGGGGACGCCGTCGTTGACGCGGGCGAAGGTCTCGGGGCCGGCGGGGTCGAGAACGGCCTCGTGTAGGCGCGGCCAGGCGCGGACCAGCGCGTCCTGGTGGTGCTGCAGGACGTAGTCGGCGTAGGACGCCCCGGATGGGCCGGGCACGAGGGTCTGGCCTACGGCAGTGAGCGCGAAGCGGCGCGGGGAGACGCCGTGCTCGGAGAAGACGCCGCGGGAGGCGAGCAGGCGGAGCAGGCGCTCGAGGACGGAGGGATCCGGGTGGCCTGCGGGGAGCAGGTCGGCGGCGGAGAGCGGCGCGTTGACGCCGGAGGCCCATACTTTGGAGGGGACACCGAGGCGGATGACGGCGGTGAGCGCCATGGGCACGGAGATCATGTTGGCCAGCTCCATCATGGCGAGGCGGGCTTCCGCCGGGGACAGGTCAGCCTCACCGGCGGCCATTGCTCTCTTGGAATTTTATTTTTCTAGGGGCGGCCAATTGAATCTGAAGGCTAGATACCTCATACCATGCGGCATGCGGGCTGCGGCTGGGAAACGTTTTGTTCCGTTCCGTTCCGACGGAAACACTTAGACTTATCGCCAATCAACTGATTACACGGCCAGCACTACTCATCCACGTCGTAGGTATGCAAATCATCCAAAATGCTTTCTCTAGAGCATCTACAAAATGCAAAAAGTCACATTACGTTTCAACATATTCCATTTCTTCGTTAACAAAATTTGAATCTGATGTAACATATTCTACGTTATTGTTTACAACACCAAGAAAACACTGTATACAACACATTTATTTTTATATTTCCGTAGTTGAAACTCAATATTTAATATGTTAGTAAAATGTTTCAACATAGATTTGACTGTGTTTTATTTTTATTTTGTTTTTTTAAAATGTTATATATTATTTTAATCCATGTTTCTATTATGTAATTATAGATGTTGACGCTCCATGAAATATATAATTATCTAAAAAATGTTTCACAATTTTATTTTAAATGTTTCGCTGAACTTTCTCTGAAATATTTGAGCGGTCCACTCCCATGTTTGGACGTACGTGTGATGGCTATGGCCTATGGCTAGTTTGTTTTGTGCACGCACGTGGGGACCTCATCTCATCCCCTCTGTCTATGGCCTCTAGTCATTTTCTCTCCATTTGATCTCTACATTCATTTATACATCTTAAAAGCAATACACGCTCTCTATAAGTAAGAGTCAACCTCTCGATTTTGTTTTATTTACAATACAGTACTGATGAAGCTATTATCTTCTCTAGCAATACCAAAATTTCAGGGTAGATAGCTGTTGCTGTTTAGGTCTCCAAGGGAAGGGAAGGGAAGGTACGCAGCACCGCACACGTAATCAATCTCCTGAGCTCAATAATCTATATGAGCAACTGCCACCGTGGAGGACATAAATACACAGGTAGCCCAGGCCCAGCTGCTTCCTACCCTACCTGGTGGTGCGATTACTTAAAACAATCATTTAACACGCCCTTGGCTGATTTCAGCGAGGCAGCAAATTTGTAAACCTGTAGATGATACACAAGAAGAACACAAGGGACAGGAGACAAAATGGAAAAAATAAGAAGAATATTGAAGCAGCAGCAGAGCTCTTTTCATGAACAAGCTTGGTGCAGCAAAACTTGGATTGCCATAACTTATTTCCTCCCCTATCGAATTTCCACCGCTTTACATTACTGAATATGCCCTAACCACCTCGGCAATCGGCGCCCGGCATAGAGGGCATTTGCCACCACCACGAACTAACTCATTTGCACATTTCGCACAAGTACACATGTGCCCGCATCTGCAACCATCACCCAAATAGGTTTAACCCTGGTAACATCACTGCATCAAATATGTTTACATACAAACTGTGTGCTCACCTGTACAATAGTGAATCAATTTGGGTATCACAGCACACGCAGCAGGTTCCCTTCCTCACTTGATCCCATTTTGATCCATCGTCTGCTAGATCTGTCGCATACCCTGACAAATACAAGGAAACGGTTGTTTCAGAGATTCCGGAAGACATTTTTGTACAGACACTCAATTTCAGCAAAATTACTAGATGGCAATATAAGAAAACACAAAAAACTGAACATATGCATGTCTATCAAAAGCACAATTACCTGCAACAATACTTAAACAAGGTAAAGTAAAGTGCTAAAATTCTGGCATTGTCCCTATGCGTTCTAATTAGGTGTAAAATATCTTTTGTATCAGCAAAGACTATTTTTTTATGCACAACCTTCAGGTCCTGCAAAGCGATTCAAGGCTGCTGATACTTCTTGTCTCACTGAGCGCTGTAGTTCAAGTTGCATGTCCATGCACGCCTCCAGCATCCTCTGTATGCTGCTCATCCCTTGTTGAAGCCTACCCATGTCAGCTTTCAAATCATTAATAGCATCCCATTCCTGCAAGAATACATAGCTGAATTAACTCCCCAAGATGAACCTCAAACAGACATACAAAGGCACGATTTATTCAAGCAAAAATGGAACAAAAAATCACTTCATATTTTTATAGTTCTGGCGTCTCATGGTCATGGCATGACAGTCACATAAATGAAAAGAACATGACACGCTTTAAAAGATGCTACAGGTTGCAGATCATGGTGGCATCAAAAGTATACTTTTGACGGAGAATACTTGCGCAAAAAGAAACACCTGGCTGGATTTGCAAAACATCATAGAATTAAAATGGCAGAAACAAAAAAAATCCAATTTATTATAAAACAACTCCAAACATTTAATGAGGAGATAACACACGGGATCTCTGTGGTGTACCCTGTGTCTACTGCTCCAGTTGTTATGACGCAGTGCTCTGTGCCACAGCGGTTGTCGTGGTGGCAAAGGTGGAGGAGGGATAACAAGGGCAGGTCTGTTGACAGGAGCTTGGAATTGCCGAGTTTCACCATTCCTTTCTTGTTCCTGATTTTCATTTGGTGAATTCACAGCAGGCATGGCTGCATCGATATGCCAATTGAGGGGACCACGGCCACGTCGTTGAACATATGACCTTATTAATCGCTCCAAACTTTCACCAAAACCATTACTCAGAAGATTGGATACACTTCGCCTGGAAGTACAAAAGTTGGTGTTGCTTAGAATAAGAACAGATTTAATATCAATAAAATAAAACATCTAGAAGAAATTCATGCACTGATGGTCAACATACCTGCTAAGTAATTCTCTCAGCTCCATGCTGTACACATTGTCATCGTCTGGTGGGATGAATCTATGTTCAGTTATAGGAATAGAGCCTATGTCAAGTGTAGAATCTTGGTAATCATCTTGCCAATTCTCGGTACCATGAGAATCATCATCATGCCATTCTTCATTCTCATCTTGGAGATGATCGTGCACCCTGCCATCATCCTCCAGAGTTTCACTTTGTAATTCCTCTGCATTATCTTCCCAATTTCTGTCTGCATCCTCTGCAGCTTCATTGGGCCACCTATCAAGTGATCCTTCTAAAGATGGCTGCCAGAATCTTGCATCACGTCCTGTCTCATATTGCATCCTATTGTCACCTTGAGTCTCATGGATCTCAACCATGTTATCCAATGTTACACTCGATGACTCTACCCCAGCATTATCTGCATCAGCCTCCTGTAAACCCACACTCTCAAGCATACTTTGGGATGTATCCTCAGTACCAGTGAAAATCCTGAGCTCAGCCCCTTGTTGAGATTCATCGCTACCTAGTACTCCAACACTTACTGCCACAAAAGAATCAGACTGGCTAATATCTTGACTACTTACAGCACTCTCTGATCTGAAAGAAACATGTTCTTCATTAGCCTGAAACAGTACTTTAAACTCAACAGATATTTCTTACATGCTAAGAACTCAAAAGAGAGACTAGAGGCAATCATCCTCTGCCAGTTTTCTGTTGTTTTGTACTTATAGCTATCACTGTTTTCAAATAGTCTTATTAGTGATTAGTCGTGATTAATCGGGTATCGCTATCTTGAACTCAATCACGCACTCTGAGGTAATTAGTTAGACTAGATGCCTAATCATCCCACTGGTTGGTGACTACTCCCGATTAGTCATCCATGATAGTCATCCAACTGGTATGTGAGTTGGGCTTGAGGTCTAAGTGATATTGTGATAATTTCTTTGTTTTGGGGTTGGGTTGTGGCTCTTTGTTGTACTGATGTGTGTTATAGTCCAATAGTATAGTACTTAACTACTTAAGTACTTAGTAGTTAGTACTTATATACATTTATATTATTATACTATACTAGCATACTACATCCTGGCTTCTTGGGAACCCTATGACAATTATAGTAGTCGACTAGTGACTAATCGCGATTAGTTGGCTAGTTGGTACTCTGTACTCTTACGAGTAGGCTCAAGTAGCCGGCTTGAAAAAACTGTTAGTTATACTTATGAGCTTGTCTGACGCTTGATTAAACCTAACCGACAGGCTAGCAGAGCACAAAAGTATACTCCTTAAGTTTCATGTTGCATTACATTGCGAATTTTCGCATCATTTAGCTGCAACGACTAATACATATCTATGCTTTAGTAGAACTATTTTTGGGATTTGGCAAAAAATAATAAAAATAAAAATAATAATAATAATAATAATAATAATAATAATAATAATAATAATAATAATAATGACATTCAATGTGAGTGAATTTGTACTTCATTTACATGTAGAATGAAATAAAGCCGCATGGTATAACAACCAAAGATAAATACTTGTCCATCATTTTGCATTAACTTTAGTGCCACATGCAGCACGACACAATTTGATTCTGATTGGCACTAGTATCTGACACTTGAAATGCATAAGAGAGTAGCGAGCGAGTCTTATCTTCTAAATCTCCAACCCCAGATTTTTCAGAATAGTATAGATAATGCAGCACTTTCTGTGACAATATTCTTTGTTATAGATGATGGTGGAAACGATGGCATCACGCTATCCAATCAATAGATCCATTTGCACTAAAAGGATACAACAGGCATCCAGAAATGCTCGAATTCATGCAGAAGATAGATCGATCAAATTATAGCTACAATTAAGGCAGAGTGTTGGAATTCAAATGTGTGCTAACCTCAAAGTGGACACACGATGGCTCTGCCTCAATTGCCCGAGCTCCCTCGCTGCCACAGATGGCAGTTGATCCTCCTCAACTGGAAGCACAACATTCCTCAAGAACCTCCCCCTAAGCAATCCCTGCGAAGAGACACGTTTCTCAGAGCACCGCTATTGATGTTACAAGATAACCGATTCCTGCAGAGTGATGGCAACAGCTCCCCACCTGGATGCGGTTGCGGCTGCGGTGAGGGAACTCAGACACAATGTGGTACCCTGATATCCCCTGCAGCTCGCGTTGCCGTTCTCGGGACATCCGAGTGATAACATCCAAACGTGCTTGTCTACCACGGAGGCGAGGAGGTTCCCCTCGCCTCTCCCTCTCGCCAGTGGCTGTCTCCTCCCTGCGCGAGGCCACACGGGGATCGCGTGGCTGGCTGGCCATATGCACCCACTCCCTTACGAGCCTGACCCTCTGCCTCTCCGTTTCGCCGAGCCACTCCCCGGTAGCCGCTGCAGCGGCAGCGGTCGGAACGTCGGTGGAGGCGGTGAGGCGGCGGGCGATCTGACGCACGCGCTCGCGGTCCCTGTCGGCGGTATCGGGGGAGGGCTCGCGGTCGAAGGGCTGGTCGGAGTCGGAGCGGCGGTGCTCGAGCTCGCGCCACATCTGGAGGAGGGAAGGGGGCGCGGCAGGCGAGGGCGCCTGCGGGCGAGGCGGTGGTGCGGTGGGCGAAGAGAGGAGGAAGGAGGAGGGGTCAAGGGTGGAGACGGGGTGGAGGCGCGCGAGCGCGAGGAGCTCGGCCTCTCGGTTGCGGCGATCGACCTCGAGCTCCATGGAGGAGAGCACCTCCTCGGCCTGGCGCGCGACCCAGCGGCTGAGGAGGCGCGATTCCCGCCTCCGCCTGCGCGCGGCGGAGGACTCGGGCTCGTCGTCCGTCTGGTGACCCGCGGCGCCTCCGCCCCCTGCAGCGGAGCAGGACGAGGAGGAGGAAGGCGGCGAGAAACATCCCTCAAGGTGGTCGCAGACGAGGTCCTCGAGGTCGCGGCGGAAGTAGGCGGCGGCGCCCATGCGGTGGCGGTAGTCGTCCATGGCTCCGGCAACCCTAGGGGTAAAATCGAATCGAAATGGTGGGGATCGGATTAGAGCGCGCAAATAGGGGGTAACGCGGGGAGATTGGGGGCGCCAATAGCAGGAGGCATTTGGTGGGTAATCGGATTGGACACGGACTCCTTAATACGTTAGGAGGAAGACGACCAAAGCCAGCAACAACAACAACAACAAGAACAAGCGGCGATTTATGCAGTTTTTTTGGGGGGGATGAAGCGATCGTAGAGTATTTCTTCTTCTTCTTCTTCTTTTTGTTACGGGTACACACTACACATATGCGAACTCGAAATATCCATTGTAATTTATTTTTACTTTTTAATTCTCAGGAAGAATACGAAAAAATTCTGGGGTTAATGTGCTCTTCTTCTTATTATTATTATTATTATTATTATTATTATTATTATTATTATTATTATTATTATTATTATTATTTTGACAATGCGGTAAAACATTGAAAATATAATGCGTATTTTGTACTTTATCAATTCCAGATACTTCCGTGGCAAATCACATTCACAATACTATAATGCGGTAAAACATTGAAAATATAAAAAACACAGACAGACAGTCACAAATTGCAGACAGCATATACGTGTTATATATTGATTCTAAAGCTATAGGATAAAATAAAGTGGTTTAAATTTTTTGTTTTGAAACTGAAATTCCACTTTTTTGCAGGTGCATTTCATTTCTTTTAGTTGTGAAATCTCTTGTCTCTTCATATATAATATTTTTGTCAATATAATTATGCAAGCGTACGGTGGCATTTAATCCATGTTGTTTTCAGCACATATAATATAATATAATATAATGGCTACGATTCCTTAAAAAGGAAATATATAATATAATGTGTCGGTTTGTAGCGGATGTGTAGGACAAACAATAATTCAGATGTCTGCTCATCCGTTTTTTTAAAAAAATTTGAAGATGCAGGAGCCCCAGCCCAGCAGCAGAGGATCTTAGCTTAACATGGCGCAGTTTTGACATTCATGGCTTGCATTGTCCCTTACGGTAACTAAAAATAAAACTCATTAAATATAAACTTTGAAATGTTTATATATCAATTATAAATAAATATTCATAATATCTAGAGGAGTCCCATGGTTTCCGGCCGGGTCTGTGCACACTGCACAGTGCAGATTAGAGCATCCCCAACCCATAGTTTCAGATCGCCAAGCTAGCTGTTACGTTTGTGACAGATGCAAATAGATGATCGATGAGTTCGTATCCAGGGTCAACATAATCTTGTTTTTTATCTGTATGCTAACATGTGGATTTCTGTATAATAACATATATAATGCAGGTACGGTGGAAATTCGATCCATCGAGCCGTTTTAATTTGATCTTCATGAATGAACAGCTTGACGTCGACGCTAGCTATTATATATATTGTTGTTGATGTGGATCTATATATGGCTGCTGTTAGTTCTGAAATGATCAACATGAATTAATGGTACGTAGGTCGATCGTGTGGAATGTAATAATTAATATAAAAGGGGTGCAGTGACAGACTGTACTCCCTCATGCCTGCCTCGATTACTTCTTACTGATTTACCAAACAAACATTAGTTTTTTTTGTCTTAAAAAAGAATCCAATCCAATCCAATCCAATCCAATCCAATACATGGATGATGGGCCTTATTAGTAGCACGATGACAGTGGCCGGCCCAACTGAAGTAATCGATCTGATGTGTAATGCAGAGGCAGCAGAGCAGTGTACGTGAGTTGCCACAATGCAAGACTTTGATTCTAAAATCTAGAAATGAATTACAATCTTACTAACTTCTTCAGATTCCCCAGGCCACTGATATATACTCGATCACTAGCTAGCTAGCTACCTACCTGTTTCTTAGAATTAGAGAAGCATACGCTAATAAGTCAGTAGCTAATTAATGTGCCCTCCGTAACTAACATTCTTGAAGCTGCTGCATGTGTTGATCTTCTTTTCCTCTATCATTTCGTATTTTGGAGTAGCAGACAAATTTTTAAAACTACGAAAAGCACAAATAATCAACGGCTGCAGTTTACTGAAGTTTAATTATTCCCATGCACTGCACGTTGAGATAACAAGTGGAGTACACTACATACGTATGTACGTAGTACATTAAAACACCTCATGCAAAATGCAATTTATTGTATACATGCATGCATATAGTTCCGCCGTCTCATACATACATACATTGAGCTAGCTGAGGACAATATGTGTGTGTGTGTGTATATATATATATATATATATATATATATATAGTAGGCTAGTAAAATTCTTCACAATCTGGCTGGCTGTAGACATAAAAATACATTATATATATATTAATTGTTGTAGTATATATATATATATATAAACATAATTAATTAGTCGCGGGTCTTGAAAGGGATGGCCCTGATGACCACCACGTGGTAAATGGCAGCGAGAGCTGCTCCTATGAACGGGCCCACCCAGAAAATCCACTGCATATATACCATCAATTAATCAGTTAATTAGGCGCTAATTAATCAGAGATAATATATATGTGGGTGATTAATGGATTACTGTACGTACGTGGTCGTTCCATGCGTGGCTCCTGTTGTACACGATGGCGGCGCCCAGGCTGCGGGCGGGGTTGATGCCGGTGCCGGTGATGGGGATGGTGGCGAGGTGGACCAGGAACACGGCGAACCCGATGGGGAGGGGCGCCAGGATGGGGACGTGCGAGTCCCTGGCGCTGCGCTTCGCGTCGGTGGCGGAGAACACGGTGTACACCAGGACGAAGGTGCCGACGATCTCGGCGCCGAGGCCGTCGCCCTTGGTGTAGCCCGGGTTCACGGCGTTGGCGCCGCCGCCGGAGCCCATGTACAGCGTCTGCTGGAAGCCCTTCACGACGCCGGCGCCGCAGATGGCGCCCAGGCACTGCATCACCATGTAGAAGAGCGCGCGCGTGAGGGAGAGCTTCCGCGCCAGGAAGAGGCCGAAGGTCACGGCCGGGTTGATGTGGCCGCCGGAGATGCCGGCGGTGCAGTACACGAGCGCGAAGATCATGCCGCCGAAGGACCACGCGATGCCCTGGATGCCCACGGTGGCGCACTTGGACGCCGACTTATTCACCCCCATCACCGTCAGGATGCTGATGTACAGGAACAGGAACGTCGCCACGAACTCGGCGATGCCCGCGCGGTAGAAGGACCACGACGTCAGCTCCTCCGCCTCGAACAGCGGCGCCGGCGGGGGCTCCCGGTAGTCCTTCTCCTCCGCGCCCTGCGCCGCCGTGCCGATCGGCTGCCTCTCCGAGTACCTGTTCGCGCCAAGCCGGACATCCTCCTCCTTCCCCTCCATTCCTACTGACCTCTAGCTAGCTACCTAGCTACTAGTTTAATTTCGATCGCCTGGTGTGTGTGATCGAGCTAGGCTTTGCGGAGACGACGACGACTAGGCGCTGTGAGCAGAACCAGCGGCTTCCCGCTGCTTTTTATAGCGGCCGGCTACCGGCTACCGGCTAGCAGCTTTCTTCATTCCTGTTCTAATCCAAATAATTTTTTTTAGCTGCCATTATATTTCTTAATTAGTGGATGACGATGATGGATGCTAGCGTTTTGTTTTCCTTAATTAATAATCTAGTGGATGAATGATGATCGGAGGCACGTACTGCGATTAGTAGCTCGATCGATCTCTTCCTTTCGAATACTTGAATTTAATTTGATGAAGTGTTAATTCATCGGTTGTTGTCAGTAAAGTAATTTATTTAGACGACGATAAGATAGATTATTTAAGCATTTCGTTTGACTTGTTTTATATGAGCTCATGGAGCCGCTGTCTCGACTTGCGTACATTTCATTATCTCTAAAATATTTAACCCAATATATAATCGCTGATGTTGATATTGATGTTGATGTTGATAATCGCGGCCGACGATTCGTCTCCACAAACAAACATGCATTATTAGATACTTTCGGTCTTATTATGCTAGCTACTAGCTGGGTGGTAATAGGTATTGCCATTTACAATCGTAACCAATCTCCCTATAGCTTCTTTCAATTCATTTCATATCTCTGATATAATTCATCAATCTACCAAGCTAGGAAGCACACAATCTCTACGATAAATAAAAAAGGTTGTGAATCTAACACTTACCACCACCACACTAGAGTTGATATGATTTTGTGGATGAGTAAATATATTGTTTTATGTGGTTTGACTATTTATGTGTTGATGTTTGTGAGTAAATATGGTACACATTTTTTCCAAGAATACATATACTTTTGATCTCTTCGAACTAATAATATTTTTAAATCCCTCATATGTGAAAAATGTATAGTACGAGTAGTGATCAGCAAATCTGGGTTGCTATGGACTATGGTAACAAGCACTGAGTCACCCCATCTCTATCTGCACATCAGGATCATGGAATCTAGATGCAACCACTCACGAGAGCAACACAGGAGGAGCGACAAACGCAAGGGAAAATTAAGAGCTTGGCCATAGACAGCGACGGCAGCCGTTGCTTCACGCCTGGCCACACACCTCACCGCCCTCATCTCTACTCTCCTCTCCTCTCATGCAAAAAACAATTCACAAAGCGGCAGCATGACCTTGGTTAGAAAAAAAAATCAAAAATGGATCTCGTTGCACATGCAATAGACGCATAAATGGCGTACTAGTATTTTTTTTGTTTGCTCGGATGAGAGTGTTGGAATGAGAGCAGTAAATGACTAATTAATAGCAAAATATATTGATTATTAGTAATCTTAGTGTAACCAATACAGATGAACCACTAAATATACTAATTATCCCTAACCATTAGTTAATAACAAAATAAACTAATTATCACTAACCAATTACTAGTAATTAAGGTTAACTGAAGTGGGTGACCTCAACAAATTTGACCGGATACATGAATCCCACATATTCTCTCTTCCGGCCGCCCTATCAATCGATTGCCCACCCACGAGATAAATGCATTAAAAATTGAATGGTAATCTCTCTCCAACCTTAGGGCCTGTTTGGTTTCTTTAGGGACTAAACTAAACTTTAGTCTCCTCTTTTTTATAGGACTAAACTTTAGTCTCTTGGTGTTTGGTTCTAAGGACTAAAGTACTAAAAGAGAGTGAGGGATGAGAGGTAAGTAGTACTTTTAGTCCTCTTTAGCAAGTTCTTTGGGACTAAAGGCTAAACTTTAGTCACTAAAGTTTAGTCCCACTTTAGTCCCCTTGTTTGGCAATTTAGGGACTAAAAGGGACTAAACTTTAGTCCCTAAAATTTAGCAAGGTAGAACCAAACACCCCCTTAAACTTCATTGCTTGATGATGGATGATGACTGATGTAGCCATCACCTGCACCACAAAACCAATAAAAAGCTGAAGAAAAGCTGGCATAGAGTAATAAGCCCAGAAAAGCTGAAGAAGCTGGCTCGCAAGTCGCACCTTGTTCTTCTGTCCCATCAATCATACAAGATAACAAGAGACGTAGCAGGTTATGCGATCAAAGTCAGACAGAGACAGAAACATGAAAGTTGGAGGGCTGCAAAATCAGTAAAGTCCATTGATCCATGGTTGGGCATCACGGACCATCATTTTTTATGCGACCACAAAAATATATAACTGATTACTATACAATAGACGGATGTCGCTTAGGTATGACAGCATTGAAGCCTAGTTACAAGTCAGCGGAGTCGCGTTTCATCAGAGCCTCCAGAGATAAAATATTATGTTACAATACCGTGCGCAAATACACTTTACATCAGTCTCCAGGGCCATGCTGATAAGGTTTAAGACGAGCTTACATCACAATTGGGGTGTTTTGGTGAAGGGTTCATGTGCATGTGCATGTGCGTGCAGACTCTCTCAGGCTGTCCCCTCGTCCAGAGGTTTCTGAGTTCACCCCGTTTACTGCCGAGTGCTATGAAGGTGCCTGCAGTGGCATGGCGTCATGTTAAAATTGGAGAACAGAAATCTCAAGTCCTCAAGCTATGAGCCTTATCATTAGGCACAAGGCCTTACTTACCAAGCGTAAAAGGCACGATGTAAAGAAGAGCTGGTTGCCCATGACCATCCATAAGATTCAGGGCAACATACGTGATCATAAGACCTAAAACAGGGGGAAGTTACAGCATGTCAAATTACAGGTGTACACCGCCATGTTGGCAGCACAAGCCGTGTTTAATGTTCACATCCACATATAGTAATTCCTTTTCTTTTGTCATCTCCTGATCTCCATCAACCCGTAGAGAATAAAAGGCTATGATTTGATTTGTTTCACGCCCCATCCATGTCTATCTTAAAAAAAAGGTGTGTTGTTGTCGTCCTTTGCTTAAGTGCTTTGGAAATAAAATTTGAAGTCCACCCCATGCTCATTCATACGACCTCTAATGCACTCCCACATGGGGTTGAAACCTACATCGAATCTAATACAAACAATGCACATGCATCTGCATCCAATTAAATGTGTCAATATAACAGATTGAAATGGTGCGACCTAAACTTTTCTGCAGCACTGATTTGTGCATAGTTAGCCATTTTAGTTATCTTGGTGAAAGCATTCTGATATTGACAAGATAGTGGAAGTGTCAGCGATCAACAATGGCAGACAGATGGGGGTAGTACTAAGGTCCTTTTTGCATGCCAGAGATTCTTTAACATACCAAGAGGTTACTAATTTACTATTATGCAACACTTGCCCCCATACTGTTATGTTAATTTATTATTCTCCTTTTCTCACTTTTAACTTTTAATAAAAAGATGCTTTCCATTCTGATGGTGTTACACCATAGACCTCACTGTACTTTTGTTTCTATTATTCCACATGTGATAGGTAACTTTAAACCGAACTTGGCAAACTCTACATAGAGAAGGAAAAAAACAAAGGAAAGTGCATTTTTGTTATGAGTGATGTCGTACCAGAACCATAGGCAACCATTGACCACAAAAAGTAACCAGACTGTAATGTCTTTTTGGCAGCCCAATCATACCTAAAAAGAGATGAAAAAAATTAGTGTAGATCTCAATAGCCCACTGTGCTAAAACATGATGCGCGTTCAAAACAACTGCTAACAGGTGTACTACATACAAGCAAATCAGATATAAATTTATGCTGATGGCTCTCAAGCCTCTTGTTATGCAATTCATGATAGACCACCAGGATTGGATAATGGATATTAGAGAAGAATGAAGGGCCAAATTTAACACTAACCTCAATGCAAAAGCAATCAACAGCCCAGGAAGAAGTATGTCACCAAAACCTATGATGCTGAATCCACCCCATGGATCAAACATCCGAGGGATTTTTAACAGCATGGGCACACCATCTTCATCAGTCTTATCACCACGGGCAACCTGTGAGCAGACACTAGTATAATTAGCATTTCTAGCAAACTGCAAAGGCAGAACACCACAGTATGAAATTAGTCATTGGTGCCTACCACAATCATCACACTCTCATGAAACCACATCTTGGATATGAAAACCCAGAAGATGTCATACAAGAAGGAACAACTGAGAAGAACAGATCCCACCTGGTCATGATGAGCAGTGGAGCAAGTAAAAAATTGGCATAAAAGTCTCCACTACAAGGAAAAAATAAACAGAAGGGTGTGGTAATTACCTTGAGGTTAGGTATCCTAACAATTTGGATTACAGTAACAATCAGAGCAATCCCCTGAAGAAAGAGGCACCATATAATCAACATTCAATACAGAATAATCCCAATGGAGAGTACAAAAAACGAAACTTCGCCTACAAGAATATCTTGCCCAATCCAAGCATAGGTCATCCGTCGATAGACAGCCCATATGACAGCAAAAACAATGCAAAATGGACAGACTGCCAATGTAAGGTATGAAACAGCTCCGAAAAACGGCACTTTCACGAAAGATTCTGCAGCAGGTTTAAACCATCTGAAAGGTCACATGATTACTGGTCAGGAACACTTTTTAGGTACTTTTGACCACAATATACAAATAAAAGGTCATCTGAGACATGTCTATATCCATCTAGCCAGGGAAAAAAATCTTGCAGAACCACAAATGTACCTTGACAATAAAGCCACCAAGCATGTTTGCAGACCCTGCATAAACCCAAAAAAATAAATAACACACAGTGAGATCAAGAAAAGGAAGAACAATGATTATACTAACATAGATATTAGTTTTGAGTATAAACTAATAGAACCAAGGTTGACTTGTTCTATTACCCGATAAACGTTATCATGCTTGGCATTGAATAGAAACCACAAAACTCCTAACCCTAGGGACTGATGCACTTGACAACTTGGTATCAGATTCTAGAAGATCCTCGGCTTCTTCCACCACACCATCTTCATCAGCATCACCAGTGATTTCAGAGCCATCCACCATATTGACTTCTACTCAGGCTGATCTCACGGCCCTCATGCAAACCCTGGCCGAGTGTCAGCCAGGCTGGCAGCATGGGTAGGATGGCGGTGGCGTTTCCCCTCCACGATGACCTGGAGAGCCCGAATTGACTCGGCCATGGTCTACATGAGGGCCGCGAGATCAGCCCCAGCAGAAGTCAACATGGTGGATGGCTCTAAAATCGCCGGTGATGCTGATGAAGATGGCACGGTGGAAGAAGCCGGGGATTTTCTGGAATCTGATACCAAGTTGTCAAGGGCGTCGGTCCCTAGGGTTGGGGGCCCTTGACTGCATAGATCGTAACGGTAGGATAGGTTAACACAAGGTTGGTCCCCTTGCCAAGCTATATTGGAGAACGGGGAAAACTTTAAAGAACAAGGGAGACTTTAGAGAATTAGGGTAAAACCTATAGATTGATCTTTCTTGCTTGCTTGCCTAATTGCATGCTATGGAGCCCTTTATATAGGGTAGGGATCCCCTTTATTTTTAACCGACTCTAACTACAATTGAATAAGTAAACTAACAAGACTCTAACTAACCCTAACTAATTCATGGCCTGCTGCGCAGGTACTGTTCACGCAAACAGTACCGTGGTACTGTTCACCCTTGGCCCTGGCCCATAACGGTACTGTTCCCCCTTGAGCCTGCAGGCCCTGGCCCATACCACATGACATATATGATACAAAAAATACATGTACAATGGAAGTGATTTAATGCTCTAATAAAACAATTCTTAAATCAGAACTAAGGGCTTGATTTGCAACTAGCTAGTACTGCCATTCTCCATATAGTACTGCTTCACAACTTGTGAGATTTAGCACTTGGGGAGCATATACACTATTCCATCTCACTGAATAAACAGTCTAAAAATCTTAGGATCTAACAGAGTTAATCAATAATGCACACACCTCTACACCACCAATGCAAAAGATGACCACCAGAAGCTCCACAAACCAGTGAGACATCAGCTTGTAGAGCATTATCAAGAAGAGGGATGCGACAACAACAAATAGGATTGCTGATGTCATGTTGATATCTACCATACCACTAGAACCACCAGCCTCAAAGTTCAGTGAACTTTCATGGCCATCCTACACAAGCCAAATACCTGTTAGTTCCTCTTTTCAAGCACATAAAATCCAGGACCATAAATCAAATAGGTTCAGCTCATAACCTTTAGAAGCTTCTCTTGTTCAATAACTGCTTCTCGAGCACTCCATGCTGACCAGTATGATGCACAAAGAATGGTACCAACAGCCATAAGCCACAGAAACACCTCTGCGGTATCAACCAGAGGACGGTCGGGAGAGTATAGCTGCACAGAAACTAATAAATTGAAAACAAGTAAGACACATAGATAATCTATATTATGGATTAAAAAACAAATTTCAAAAAAAAACAAAATTCGAATAAAAAAACAAGCACCCTACATAGAACATGGTATAAAATTTTAGGTAAAAGAAATCTTAAAATTTTACCTTTACCACTTTCGAGAAGCTTCTGTAAGTCATTGCCTGCATCTTTTGGAAGAAGAACTGCAGGTATATTTATGTCTAAATCTGTTTCATTTCGATCACAGACCATCTTGTATAGCTCTGCAAGGGGATGTATGGCACATCACACATATTAACACCATGTTTATGAGTGAGAAATCATATGCCATACAAGTGTTCTCCTACATACACAAACATGTGGATGTGTACATCCAACTATGAAAAAAAAATCAAAAATACAATAACACAGTAAAACAAAAGTATATAACATATTGAACAAGATTACCACTAGGCAAAATTTGGGAGTGATGCATATACATTGACCTTTCAAAGACAATAACACATGAAGCATCTTAAACACACACACATTAAACATTTGCAGCATAGTTGGTGACTTGGTGTTTATATGAGCACCCACGGCAAGCACAGATGTTTGATCTGCCAATGTAGGGTCAAGACTCAAGAGCCTAATGGTCATGATCTTACAAAGTTACTGGTCTTCTAAGAAACAATAAACACAAAAGGGTTTCAAGTAAGATGGTAACGATAAATAGAATAGTTATAGTGGTGAAGAACAGATATGCATGGTAAACTGGCAAGACAGAATATTATGTTGTTCCACTGTTCCAACATGCCCATCTGCTAATTGATTAGTTCCCACAATGCAGGACATAAAGTGGAATACATTGTATGTATATCTCCACATATAAGTCATACCATGGACATGATTGATGATTATAATAGCAGAAGCACCAGCAGCTTCGGCAACCTTAGCTTTTGTAGTGAACTTACAGTTTCCCCTTTGCACTAACAAAACAGCTCCGCCAAGCTGGATAAGGGAATAAGCAGTCACTAGGTAGGAACATAGGGCATCATCGAGAAATCACAAACAGCTAATTCATCATTTCCAGTAAGCTAACCTTCGCTGTGGGGAGGGTACAACAGTCGATAGGATCTGCTAACAATAGTGCTGTTCGGTTAGCATGCTTTTCCTTTGACTCTATAGTGGGGCCAAACCGAGCACCAACACCGACAAATTCACCATCCTCTCTGTTATTGACCCAGGTTTGCACTTTTACCTGAAAATAGTAATGAAATTAACATAATTGACCAACTTGAACCAGGTAGGCGCAGCAGGAATTAACCGCAAAATCAGGTAGTAAGGATCATGATTCCCTGCATCAAGAGTTGATAGTTCCAAAATATCTACTCTATAGAAAATTAGAAATAACAGACTACAAACACGAATCGAGTAGCACAAATAGCTCAACAGTCAGTGACTAAACGGAGCTCCCTAGCTTACAGTGCTTCCCTACAAATATCCCAAAACCAAAGACTTAAGACTTTTAGACTGAAGACAAGATAATGAGGTCGAACAAAGCCGCGCGGGCAACTGTTCTGGAGACTCGAATAAGCAACACCCGCGACCTAATTCCATTTGGTGACCTATTCCAGGAGGCAAATTGCATCGTTGAAGTCCAAAATTGACAGATCAAACAGTCGTACCAGTCGACGACCTGATACTGTAAACTCGCGAATCCATGGCTCGAAACCCTAGGTTAGCCTATGACTCGATCAATCGAAACACTCGCGCGCAATCCGGAACCGAAATTTGGGTCGCATCGAACAGGTCGAGACAGAAAAGCTACAAAGATGGTGGGAGGTCCCTGTAGGGAAAGTAAAGGGAAGGGAAGGGAAGGGAAGGGAAGGGGGCGTACGAGGACGAAGTCGTTGGAGCAGCCGGGGATCTTAGGGGCCTCGTCGTCCTGGTGGACGATGTCGCCGCCGGCCGCGACCCCAGCGAGAGCCGCCATGACCAGCAAGAGCGCGGCCGCTACCTCCGGCGAGCTGGAGCCCATGGCCATGACTTTCTGTGCGTGGGGAACTGGGGATGGAAGGGATTGGGCGAGTGGGATTGACTACCCCTTCTTCTTCCCCGGTAAAAACTAAAAAGCAGTGGAAGATGGAACATGACGAGGTGGCGGCCCACCTGCCATCCACCGTAGTAGCTCCCAACGGCGAGCATTTTTTATAATAATAGCATTTTAAAAAATATACAGATTGTTTGAGCTTTAAATTATAAAAAACAACTTATAAATAAGTAGGTTCCACTAGCTAGCAGAATAAGTTATTTTTTGTTTCAGTTTATAAAAAAAACAAATGGAGTCTAAGTATCTAGTCGATAAGAATTTGAAGAAGCTTGTGTAATCTAGCTTTTTGATTCTGATTTATTTCTAGATTCTCTAGGTACTTAAAATTTAAGTTTAGAATTTGAAACATTTTTAGTTTCAGATTTAAAAAATATCTACGGTTGTCAAAAACTGAAACAAACATACCTTACAAAATAGAGCTAGAAAGTGAGATCATAGTCGTCTTCACTCGTGCCACTATAAAATATGAGTTATACCAACTTTTAAATTTGTACTATAAAAATCTGTAGATTCTGAAAAAGCTGGTGATCAAAAAATGGTTTGATTCGGTTTTTAGTTTCTAAGTCAGAAAACTTCAAAAATATGAACCAACAGACTGTTAGCGCCGTACATTCAACAAACGTACAATTCAGATTACGTCAACCGCCAGCGTGTGCGTACTTTAAACCATACACTTTCTGAATGCGACGACATGAAGAGGGAAATACGCCTTCCCATGTCATTTGCGTATTTACTTCAGGGGAGGCGTATAACTTGGCGAATGTTATAGGCAAAAACCAAACCAGCTAGTCGGAGTCCACTCCACTGAGGCGACGGGCCTCAGATCCAAGTCAAATTCCGGGAATCCATCCAAGGTGAGGAGGCTTCCACCCCGCAGATCCCCAGCCATTTCCATCCTCCAATCCGCCAGCATCACAGCGGACCCGGTTTGGATCGATCCGTGCAGGTTTGAGGCGGAAATGGGGGAGGGGATCAACGGCGACGCCAGCCTCGCGGCGGCGCCGTACGACCAGTGGGTCCCGTTCAGTCCCGCCGGGGGATCCTCACGCCCATCCTCGCGTTACAAGGTGCGCAATTCTGCCTCGGATTACTTCCGCCTTGCCTGAATTGCCATTCTCTGTGTTTGTGTCCAAATTGATCAATTGGAGTATTAGGTCTCGGCGTATCAATTATCAGGGCACAAAAGGGTAAACGTTAGAAACAAGTGAGTGCTAAAATGTGACAAACCGCGTGCCCCTGTGGCTTTGGAGATGTCGTCTCTGAGTTTGGTGCAAAAAAATGCCAAGGGATTGACATTATAACTGAAATTTGCCAGCAGAACTAGTCTTCCGGGAATTTTGATATCAGATATGTGGCCATTTTTTTGTAATCTCCATACTGTCTTGGTTCCATTGCTAGTTGACCAAAGCCAAGTAGTTGATACCACCGGATAATGAATCTGCTGTTGTGCTGTGCTCCATGTGTAAGGCAGTGAAATCCATTGAACCTTAAGAAAGGAGTTATGCTAAGGATCATATGAATGCGGTGATATTCTTTTCTTATACTATTCTTTGTATATTCTCTTACTACTAAAGTGCTAATACATGACACTATGACAGCATGCCGCGGAAGTGGTTGACGACAGACTCTATGTGGTTGGGGGGAGTCGTAATGGCCGTTACCTATCAGATATTCAGGTTTTGCTATTTGCACTAATGCATACTAATGAATCATGTTTCTCATGCACTTTTTTCCTTCTTCACCTACATCCTAACAAGGGCAAACTTCACAGGTTTTTAATTTCAGGACATTCAAGTGGTCAGCATTAACTCCTACTAGAGATTCAGACCAGTTGAACACCGAAAAAAATACCACAGACCAGTCATTCCCAGCTATAGCAGGCCATAGTCTGGTAAACTTACTATCTTATCCTAGCTTCTACTCGTACTCGTCCAACCCAATATTGTTATTTTCTATACTAACCAGTGTAGTCACTCAGGTCAAGTGGAAGGATAATATTGTGGTTGTAGCAGGGAACACCAGAACATCATTGTCGAATAAGGTTTCAGGTACTTAGTTACTTGGAGAATCTACAATTATTTTTGGTAGATACTGAAACATAGAGCACATAATGCTTTATCATGGATTTTATTAAATACTAGACCAATTACCATCATATCATTTATGACCTCACATATTGTATGTATGCAATATTGAAATGATTTAATACATATTACACTTTTAGGTGATCCCATTTATTGCTTATGATAGATAGTCTCCAATTGAAAATTGAAGTAATTTGTATATTAGTTCAGGATCCTTTAGTGATCGTCTTACTCTTTGTTTATATTGGTGAAATATCCACCAACTATTCCTTATTCTACACCATTTCATATTCCTGGCAGAAATCGAGAAAAAATTGCTAATTTGAATGCTCCTCAATTACTCTTTTTAGCCTCATGTGTTTAAGGATTGTTCGAATTGACTTCAATATTGTTATAACTGTTGATTTTTTCTTTGTTCACCATATAAAACTTTCCAGGATGTGACATTGCCCATTCATATTTTTTAAATAATTTTCTGTCAGAAGACCAGAACTCATCTTAAATGACACTGCTGAATATGTGCATGCAGTTTGGCTTATTAATGTGGGAATGAATAGCTGGTCTTTTGTTGATACATATGGAAAAGTCCCAGTAAGAATATTTTCCTTGTGTCTGAAACATGTTCTATTTTTTGATGTAATAGTAATGAATAGGCAGAAATATTTTGATGTAATACTGAATTTTTCTCTTTTTTTCCTCAACAAGACATCTCGTGGTGGGCAATCTGTATCCCTAGTTGGTTCTCGATTGCTAATGTTTGGTGGAGAGGATAACAAGAGGCAGCTTTTGAATGACCTTCATATACTTGACCTGGAGACAATGATGTGGGAAGAAGTTAAAACAGAGTAAGAATTTACTTATTGATTGTGCAAGGTATCATTTATATTACATATTGTTATTTCATAATTAATTGTTTTCTTTGCCATTGCAAAATAGGAAATGTGGTCCAGCTCCTAGGTATGATCATTCAGCTGCTGTTTATGCTGACCAATATCTTCTGATCTTTGGTGGTTCCTCTCACTCTACATGCTTCAGTGATCTCTACCTGCTTGACTTGCAAACTGTAAGTGCTGAATACTCTTCATATATTTACAAATACACATGTGCATTTAATCACCTACCAAAAGCTTCAAAGGCAAAATTTGCTCGATGACCTTGATATTTATTCATTGATTGATTATTGAAGATCTCAAAACCCCTACAGTACTACTAGTAGTATGTTTAGTAGGCCTTCCAGGTCCAAAACTGTATCCAGTCAATAAAAACTATTAAGTTGAATGTTTGGTTGGTTCCATCCAATGAATGAGATCCAACTTCGGTCTGTTACACTTCAATAATTAACAATACCTACTATATATAATTAGCTGGTAAGCAGGTATAATCTTGTGCCTCTAAATAGAATAGAGAAATTTTAGTTTCTCCCTTATATGATATCAACCCAAGTTATGAGTTTATGACTTGGCTAAGATTCATGTGAACATTGTTCTTACTTTCACTGCTTGATTAAGTGATGCTTAATGCTTCTAGCTGGAGTGGTCTCAACCTGACACTCAAGGTGCACATATAACCCCTAGGAGTGGTCATGCTGGTACCATGATTTATGAAAATTGGTACATAGTTGGTGGTGGAGATAATTCAAGTGGTAATTCTTGAACACATGATGCTCCTACTTACTTTTCTTTTGTTTTGCCCCTTTATGCTGCTGAAGTAGCTAAGAAAATATAACAATGCAGGTTCCACTGATACAGTTGTAATGAATGCTTCCAAGTTTGTGTGGTCTGTTGTCACCAGTGTGCCTGTTCGAGATCCGCTTGCTTGTGAGGTAAACACTTGTGCTACCTAGTTCTATTGTAAAGGGTGCTCATGTAAATCCCTATTGCATAACTGTAAAAACCAAACATACTTACACTGGTGAGTTGCAAAATACCATGGTTACACATAGTGCATCTTTTTTTATATATATTATGCCCACTTCATTTCGTTACATTTCATGCTGATAGACTAGGAATGCTTAAACTCTTTGAGCCAGCCAACCAGGTTAAGCAGTTCATTTGAACTTCGGTGAAAATACATTGGAAAACACCGTTGCAACCTTTTTGGTACTTTCAACCGAAATACCTTATACATTTTTAATATAAGTTCAGAAAAGTTCACTTTCAATGCCTTTATGAGAGCAAAAAATAACGATGTTATTGTTATGCTTAACTGTGTTTCCTGTCTACTAGGATCCTAGGAACTTCAGCTTTGTAAAATGTGCTGGAACAATAGTAAACTAGCTAAATTTCCTGCAATGTTCTGTGCATATACAACTTTGTGCCTATTACTAAAAAAGAAATTGTATTTCTTATACAACTTTAACAACTCTTATATATTTCCAATCACTAGATCATCACAATCCATACCCTCCACAATTCATGATGTAGAACATTTTTTTCCTCCAATAATTGTGGTAATCTCTTGTCCTTGAGAGAAAATGTGAACGCTTCTCTTCATATGGTTTTAGTAACATAATATATTTGCATTTCTGACAACGTTTACTTTAATTTTATCCTTGCTTTTTTTTGCTTTTAATTTTTTCCAGGGTCTCACTCTTTGCTCAACCACAATCAATGGCGAAAAGTTTCTAGTTGCCTTTGGCGGTTACAATGGGAAATACAACAATGAGGTATTGAGTTTAAAGGAGTAACATATAGTTCTACGCATAGCACTTAGTTCAAGCTTTGAAATGATCCATCTGTAGATTTTTTTTTTTACTTTTAAGTGTATCAGGACTTGTGCTTTCAGTGCTTGACATACTTTCAGGACGAATTTGTATCTTTTTCATTTTCCCTTCCTATTTTGTGCCCATTTTTTCCGTTATCAATTTTTCATAAGGGGCAAATAATCTGGAGTATCTGAAGAAACTGTGAATATTGCTGCAGATATTTGTGATGAAACTTAAGCCAAGAAATTTAATTCAACCTCGCCTTCTCCAATCACCAGCTGCTGCCGCTGCCGCTGCTTCTGTGACAGCTGCCTATGCTGTAATAACTGCTACTGATGAGAAAACCAAAGATATTGTTGCTACTGATGATTTAGATGTGAAGAGAGTTCAGACTGCAGGTTCTTTCAAACAAATTGTTACTGAAGTTGATGCACTTAATGGAGAGAAAGGCAAACTAGAGTCCAGACTAACAGAAGTTCGTGATGAAAACACAAAACTAAAGGATAAACTAGATATGGTAAACTTGTCACACAGTGAATTAACAAAGGTAAATATTTCCTTTTTGTTTTGCAAAATAAATTCTAAAATCATCTTTAATAAATTCTTGGTGTTTTTCTTTCTTATGAAGGAACTTAAATCAGTTCAAAATCAGTTGGCAGCAGAGGGTTCTAGGAGCCAGAAACTGGAGGTTCTGACTTATTCACTCATGCACTACAATTAGTTCTGATAATTAACATGCTCACCTTCTTCTTTAATTTAATCCTTTATGCTTCTGATTGTTTACCTATTTCTTTGTTCTTGTCAATTTAGTCCCAAATTGCTGCTGCACATAAAAGGCTGGAATCTGCTGATTCTTTGGAAAATGAATTAGAAGTACTGCGGCAACAAATAACACAGGTAGAACAAACCATGACAACTGCTCAAAGACAAAAATCTGGGGGTGTTTGGAAGTGGGTGGCGGGAAGTGTGGAGGTCTCTGATGATGAGTAGTAAGTGCTATGTGCAACATCCTCGGATGGAACATCTTATGTACTTATGCTTTAAGCAATTGTCAAATCTTTATGGTCTCATTTGAACTGCTTTTCAGTAGACCTCTATTCTAAGAATGACAAGACTCATGAGTTGCAAGATTATAAATCATTTTGGTATTGCTAATGTAATACTAAAGTAAACAGTAATTATATATTTATATATAATGATCTGTAAAATTACCACTTTAATGGTTGTTGTTTACTTTGCATTTATTGTCTTTATGAGAAGACTGATAAAAACAGTGATTGGGTGGTATTTGTGAGTTCTGTGACTAGTGGCACAAACAAAACGAATCCCACAAAAGATCATCTAAATGGTACAACCTTTTCTTGGTCAAAAACTCAAATGTTATTTCTTGTATATATAATCATATGTAGCCCATATTTTATAAAATGCTGTGGTGAAATCTGTGATACCAAATGCATCAACACGCAGAGGGCAGAGCCACAGAGGTGATTTGAATTTAAACTTGCATTTCTTCTGTACAAAAATGGAAAAGTTGTCACTTAAGTCCTGGAGGTTGGAATGCTGGATGTACAAAAATGATAGTATAAACCCTGCAATTTTCTCTTGTTATGCATTATACCCGTTTCCATAAAATTGGGTTTAGACAATAAACTCTTAGTTTGTTGCGGCCCATTCAATTCCCTATATTTGATATTGAATCTTATGGCAGTGCTTATAACACTTGAGCGTGCTATGTCAGGTCCGCCAAGACAAGCAGTTGGCAAGCAGAGAATGACGCATGCAGAGCTGCTACAGCCTACAGTTTTGAGACAACTTGTTTGTTGCAAGTTTCTGGGTGGTTCCTCAAGATCTTGCTCTTGGTTGATTTTGAGAAAAGGTCTCCCAAGACAGTCTTTCGGATCTTCTAAGTGGTAGCACCTGGTAGAAATTTTCCATAGGCAAGCTTAGACATTCAATAGTAAGAGCATGACACCATACAAGCTTACTGAATCTTTTGTATCACATTATAGAAATAATTGTTTAGTTCTTATTATTTTGGTTTCGTCATGGCATACCTTTCTGTAGTGGGTGTTAAAGAAATACAAAGTGTTCATTGGTTGTGGCGACCGGATGAAATACATTGTTTATACCGCAAACTTATTACATATATCCTATCAGATGTTTTTGATTCATGTGTCAGTGTATGCCCTGGTCATGCATGCTAGTGTTGGTTTTAGCCTGTATGCATGCATTATTTTTTCAGCGGATTGAGTCGAGAATTTTATCGAAGAAGTTGCCTCGTTTGTCACTGAATTTTGATATGCTTTTTGGCTCTTCTGCCTGCAAAATTTCGACATGTAAAGATGCCCAGACGCCCAGACCCAGTTGATGTCGTTTATTGTCAAATGTCACTTACTGTCTGACAGAATGTTCAGTAAGGGCGTGCACCTGCTTCGGCTGCCTCTATCCCTTTCTCCGGCGAGCCGGACATCTCAATCAGCCCAACCCACGGCAGCCGTCGTGCCATGGGGCATGAGTGCTGCGAGCGCTAGCTAGCTGCTGCTACCTCAGGCGTCGCCACGACGTAAGTGACGCCGTGCTACACCCAATTTGTAATTTGCACCACCTCTACATTCTAAAATGTTCCATCGCCTAATCATCTTCCCTGTCGATTATGCATCTCTACACTCTTACAGATGACATAGCAGAGGTGGGAAAGAAAGGGAACATGATGAAGGTGAAGGCTCAGCTGCTCACCCCACAATGCAAGTCCTCAAGTAAGCTTCTATCTTACAAGCATGAAACATCTCACAATCTTCCTGAATTGTATTGGCTATGGTCCAACTGATAGGTAGGCACTCCCAGCCAAAATAATTAAGCAATTCTTTTGTTTAATCATAGTTGGTTTCACGGTATGATTAACCCAATCCAATAACCCATTGCGTATATCGCTTGCCTCCTTATGGAACTCTTTTTTATTCTTATGCATCTCACAATTCTCATGAGCTTGTAGCCTTGATATTTCCAGTGATCCAGAATAATATTTGGTTTAAACCTAAGAGGCCACTTAGAAATCAACCAGGGCTTATTAAACCAACAGCATTTGATTATGATTTTTATCAATATCCAACAGCAAAGGACGACAGTGATCAGAAGGAGGAAATAAATCATTAAAAAAAGCTAATTAGCTAAGCAGGAAATAAAGAAGGAGGGCTTGGTGGGTGAAAGGATTAGGAGGGTCTGATTTGAGTCTAGACGACGAACAGTCAATGTAATCTGCAGGCGCAACGACCTGCTAATCGGTGCCGTCCGAGAAACCAAACCCACACAATTATCTATCTATCTGTAGTTTATGTTCATGTGATTGTGATGTTAGGCCGGCGTAGGTAGGGCCGCACGCATCCGGCCATGTCATTTTGCAGGGTGACACAGCTCATACAGCAACAGGCTAGCTAGTTTTTTGAAGATTAAGAAAAATAATCAGGAACGACGACGATGTAAATCAAGTCAAAATATCAAATGGACGCACACTTTATCATTTTCAGATTACTGTGCATATATTATACGCATGGTTCTATCATCAGGTGATATATGCATGTTCATACAGACACGTGTTGTCATGGGCCCAGCTAGCTAGCTAAGGTTGCTCGGCCTCACACCATCTTGCTGCAGGGAAGCTCATGCACGCTTCACTCTATCTTCATCTGTACCAGCTGAGTGTCGATTCTTGCAATTAGTTTTTGTCAGGATCTATTTATGAAACAAGTTTTATATAATATAAAAGGACAAAAATGTCTAAATTGCAGCACCAGCCGTACGAAGTACTACGAAAATGAAAGACGAATTTTAGGTCATTTAAATTCATGTAATTAAAAGGTTATTCGATCAAGCATTGTTTGTGGTTATTAATGCTTCCTTAGCTTACAAGAATTATCAGTGGCAGACATCTATATATATATATATATCGTCCAGCTCTCTTTCCGAAGAATCCATCTTACATTTAATTCTCACTTTGAAAGATTGCAGAATATTTTCCGAGCTAGCCAAGGTAGCTAGCTTTATCCCGGAAACCGCTGCTTAACACAATTGGGTCTACAAATATGTGCCGCTTTGCATATTACTTTCCATTATCCGCATTTGATTAATTCATGCATGTACATCGAACAATTAAACAAACACCAACACAGAGCATCAGCATCTGACCGAGCTTCAACCGGGCGGTGGATGCAAAGCGACAAAAGATCGTCAGCATCAGAACGACTGATTTGTGATAGTATTTAATCACTCTCTGCAACTACATGCATGAATTATGCATTTATACGCATGCATGTACAGTGTGTGCAACAAGTGGGCAAAATATAATGACTAATCAAAGATGCATCAACTAATAAATAATCAGAGATCGAGTCTGTGACTTTCGCTATCGATGAGTTGATTGCTGTTATCATCATCTGCTACAACACCTCTATATATATATATATATACAAATGCTATTCTACACCACGGGTGTAGAATGTTATTCTACACCGACGTGGAATGGAGGGGTTGGGATTGGGTGGAGTGTGGGAGCACGGGATGATCGGTGTAGAATAGCATTCTACACCCATAGTGTAAAATAACGTTCCCGTATATATATATATATATACAAATGCTATTCTACACCACGGGTGTAGAATGCTATTCTACACCGACGTGGAATAGAGGGGTTGGGATTAGGTGGAGTGTGGGAGCACGGGATGATCGGTGTAGAATAGCATTCTACACCCATAGTGTAGAATAGCGTTCCCGTATATATATATATATATATATATATATATATATATATATATATATATATATATATATACTTATTTACTCGCGTGTACAATACTAAACCATATCCACATGTACCATGGTATGTATATATAGTCGTAGCTATCATGAACAGCCATTTTATATATCGTTTTCAATTTTTTGGTCCATTCTGCAACTAGCTAGCTAGCTGCTTGCCTAGAGCACGTATATGAGTATTGAGTAGGGATGATAATGTATTTGTATTTGATTGGTAGCACTCACTCAAAGCTGTACTCAGCTCCTTACAATAAATCTTATCTATTGAGAAACTCATGCTCATACATACTCAAATACAACTTCTTCATATACATATGACTTAATATATAAAAATTATCGAAAACACATTTTAAAATTGTTTATCAACTTTTGTTAGTTATAATCTCTCCTTAAAACTCTTGAATAATTATCATAAACTCATTCGTCAACTATCTTGTATTTTGAACAGGTCTGAGCCATACATGAAAGCAATCTGAGTACACTGGAGTCTGCAACCGGATGCATGCATATGGATATGTTATCTTTCTCATTTGAATGATGTTTAAAGTGACACGGATCAATTCTGTCCCCAAATTAATATAAACTTGATACTCACCAGCCAGAATCTAATAAACTGGTAGTGGTTAGCCGGCCGAACAAGTAGCTAGCTAAGCTGGAAACTTGTACTGATTAATCACTGCAGGCATCATTAATCGACATGAGAGGTGATGGATCAATTAATTTGGACTAATTTGTGCGTCCAACAATTTTTTACATATTTATATATGAAATGACAGAAAACATTGCATGCAATGTATATATTGATTTGTATAAAATAGCTAGCTAGGAATAATGTGCGTGTCAGGTCTGGAACAATGGGAATTGTGAACTGAAGACATGCATGTATTCTCAATTTTGGGACATAGATGTCAAAAGGTAAAAGCATCGTTTGTGATGTGGGTGAAACAACCATGTATATATGTTGTCAAGAGATCTTGACACATTTTCTCTCTCGCTTTCTCAAAAAGAATGGAAGAGAGAGAGAGAGAGTAGCTAGTGATGTGTATTGAGACGGATGAACAACCGATCACCCAAATCAGTGGATGGATCAGAACTGAGACACCAGAGAGGCTGAACTTGCAGATTCCAGCTAGATGATGGTGATTACTGATTATACATTGGCTCAGTCGTGCTTAATTGTGATCCATTTCTTTTGGCCGGACGGCATTCCCGAAAGCGACCTCAAATGGTTTCTTCCTCACTACTTTCTTTTATTTCCATTATTTCATCTGGTTTGAGCTCAAGTTTGCATGAATTTAGGATGTAACAATGCATGCTAGTTGTTTTGAGTATCGTATAAAATAAATTTACATTATTTTAGTAAATCATGGGCCGGCATCAAACACATTCCATTTCAATTTCAATAGCTAAACTAAAAACAGAGCATGGAATGGAATGGAATGGAAAGGAATACAGAATATAATACTCCTATTGTCGGTAGTATTAATATTTTAAATTTGTTAAACAGCTTCGAAATAACGTTTTGGATAAATTTCATATAAAGACGCTTTCACATAAGAGTTATTAGCGAAAGGAATTTCTAATGCTTGCTCTTTTGACATATGCAAATCAATCAATCTCAAGAATATAATCACATGCCATATACCTACATATATATATATATAATAAAAGAATAATAAAAATGTAATTAGACCAAATCTCCCTTCCGATTCCGAAAAGGGAAGGAATATCGGTTGATTGAATAAGTGAGCTAAAAAATCTAGTCTATGAAGCAGAAGCACAAGCAGAGAAGAGAGGAGAGGAGACGAGGCCATTCGATTCGCTCGTCGTCGTCGACCTCGCCTCCCAATCGCGCTCGTCGCTTCCGACCTCTCCGCTCTGCTGCCAATCGGCAGGTATGCCCCCTTCCATCAATCCGACCCAGGTCTTCCAGGCTCCCCATTCAAAACGCTTCATCAAATCCAACTCTGCCTTCATCTATAAGCCGATCTCCGCGCCGTATCCATCGTGTTTTTCTCTCTCTATTCTTACTTTCTCGATTCCAATATGTTGCATTTTCTCACGCGTTTTTTATTAGGGTTATGTTGTTGTTGTTGTTGTTATCTATTTAGACCTTCCGCTTTTCTCGTGTTCGGATTTAGGCTACGATTAGATTCCTCCAATTCCCTTGTGAATTTCGACAGGAGCCTGTTTGGTTTTATTCAATCATACCCGGACCCGATTTGGTTCCTGATTCGGGGATGTGATTTCGTTCCCTCCGCCTAGCGGCTTATGCCATAGACCCTGTCACTGACCATGAGAATTTGTACATCAGACGAGATGAGTTTCTAAACCAACTGCTCCTCGGCTACCGTCTGGTTATTTCTGCTAGTTTTAAGGCTGCCTTTTGATCGATTGCCAGTCCCTCATGTTTCATGGAGGCTGCATGGATCGGTTTACCGGAGGCAGGACCACACCGTTTGTTCATGTGTTCTTATCTTCAACTGTTGCTAACTTCTCCTGCTACATTAAATTACTTGCCCCTTGTTTATCCTTGCACTCTGCTTGATATACCAAACAATTGATGAAACGACCATCCGATTTCAACATAACTCCCTTTGATTCCTTATGTAAGCTGTTTTAACCTTCTCAATTATTTCCCAAATATAAGTCGTTGGCAACATATCATATGCTCAAAGAGTTATGGTGCTCAAATGCACACATTAAATCTGAGCCAAATATCTTTCATCCAACGGTGTCAAGCTATTTGCGTTTACACCCTCTCACCTCCTCTTATCCAAAGATTTTTTTTTCACTAGAAAAGAGGGGGTGGGAGGGTGTAAACGCAAATAACTGGACACCGTTGGATGAAAGATCATTGGCCCAGATTTAATGTGTGCATTTGAGCACCATAACTCTTTGAGCATAGGATACGTTGCCTCGTTTTATAGCTTTAAGTCACTTTTTCAACTTTTCTTATATGTTTGCCCTTATCAA
Source organism: Zizania palustris (assembly GCA_019279435.1). NCBI lineage: Eukaryota > Viridiplantae > Streptophyta > Magnoliopsida > Poales > Poaceae > Zizania > Zizania palustris. The sequence continues at coordinate 43,140,024 of JAAALK010000283.1, read as the reverse complement.
ATAAATGATACCTCTCTCACAGATAAATAACTCACATTTTCCCAGGGGTGGAGCCCAAGTCACCGGAGGGGGTTCCCGTCCAAAAATATTTTTAGTTATTATTAACAAATTTTTACCATTTGTGCATCTCTTTGATCCAATGTGGTGTATCGTTTAAAGTGGTGCACCCCTCTCAGTTTTCTCTAGCTCCGCCACTGCATTTTCCATAATAGAATAAATGAGGGGCAACAAAGTCATTTGAGGTGATTTCTTAATTCTTGTGCACATGGCCAAAACGATTTATATAACAATAAATCAGGAGTAGATTACTAGCACTACTGTTGGTTGCTCTGTGTACTTGCTGTTTTGATCTAAATTTATTTACACCTGATCTATACTGTTTCACACTTTCTAGTTAATGCTATGCTACCTTAACTAGTTCTTGTACAAGTGTGTTCTCTATGTATCATTTTTATTCTCTGTATCCTCACCGGATATGTTTGCACACGTTAGCTCTATGAGCTGTTGCAAATATTACCGATGTGTCTCATATGTACCTTTTTCTTTACAGATTGTGTTTTAAATTCATCTTCCTCACGATTGTGGGTTAGTCCACTTAGGAGGGTATGCATGACAGCCCCTGTGGCCCTTGCAAATGATTTAGAAGGAATCTCTCGTTCTCAAAGAGTCGAGCTATTCCGAGGCGCTAGTTGCACTATTGAAAGAGAGGTGTTGGGCACTTTAGAAAACGTCCAAGATTCTCATGCTTCTGGAACAAACCCTGGCTTCAGAGTTGGAGAGGTTAAGCTCTCCAATGGGGATGTTTATTCCGGCACATTATTGGGGAACACACCAGAGGGTTCAGGGGGTTATGTCTGGTCAGATGGTTGCACCTATGAGGGTGAGTGGAGGCGAGGAATGAGACATGGGCAAGGAAAGACGATGTGGCCATCTGGAGCCACCTATGAGGGTGAGTATTCTGGTGGCTATATATACAGTGAAGGCACATATACTGGATCAGATGACGTCGTTTACAAGGGAAGGTGGAAGTTGAATCGTAAGCACGGGCTTGGATGTCAGACATATCCTAATGGAGATATATTTGAAGGTTCTTGGATTCAGGGACAAATAGAAGGCCATGGGAAGTATACGTGGGCAAATGGAAACACTTATATTGGCAATATGAAGAACGGCAAGATGTCTGGAAAGGGAACACTTACATGGAAAAATGGGGATTCATATGAAGGAAACTGGTTAGATGGCATGATGCACGGATATGGAATATATACGTGGAATGAGTGTGGATATTATGTCGGTACTTGGACCAGGGGACTCAAGGATGGGAAAGGCACATTCTATCCAAAAGGTTGCAGAGTTCCTGTTAATGCTGAGCTCTATATCAATAATCTAAGAAACCGAGGTTTGCTGCCTGACATTAGAAGGCAGAATCATGGCTCACGCATTCTTCACTCTTCCTCAGTTGACATGGGGAATATGAAGGTTGGCTTAACTCGGGAATCTTCAGGTGCTTCATCTAAAAGAAACTCAAGCGAGCAACCTCATTTGAAAAATGTGTCCTTGGAAAGACGGTGGAGTCTTGAGGTGGCTATTGAAAAGTTTATTGGCCATGACACAAGTGGAATCTCTGGCCTAGAAAGATCTGAGAGCATAGATGATTCTGATCTGCCTATGCTAGAAAGGGAATACATGCAAGGTGTTCTAATCAGCGAGGTAGTACTGAACAGTAGTTTTTCGGACTCATCTAAGAAGGCAAAACGCCGCCACAAGAAAATGGTTAGGGAGACAAAAAAGCCTGGAGAGACAATAATTAAGGGCCACCGAAGCTATGATCTAATGCTCAGTCTGCAACTGGGAATCAGGTAATGCCTCTGATGCTGGCATCATAATTACAAATTTTGCATGGTGTTGGTTCTTTGCTTTCTTTGTTCAGCTGTAAACCTGTCACTGTCTTGAGCTACTCTTATGTTGAATGCTTTTGTTAAGAGATAGTCCTCTCTTGACACCATATTACAAAATGATAACATACCATTTGCAGCCTTGCAGGACCCTGCAGTCATCTAATGATGTACTGAAATCTGAGCATAACAATGTCCACTGTAACATTATGCTTTTGACAAGTTAGTGTAAGGTTTTGATTTGATAGCTGGTAGACTTGGTAGTGCTTACTGGATCTCTACAATAGCAGTTCCCAACCTAGGCTAGGATTTGTGCAACCAATGTTTTCTATTGGTGATAAAGAATTTTGGTGTGAAATATGCATTTTCCAAAGTTTATTTTCCTTTTAATTAGTATGAGAGTGTTATGTTAAATACACTAGGAATAAGTATATCCTATAATGGTTGATCTATAACTTTGCTTAGGTACACAGTAGGAAAGATTACACCCATTCAAAAACGTGAAGTCCGTGCTTCAGATTTTGGTCCAAGAGCAAGTTTCTGGATGACCTTCCCAAAAGAAGGTTCACGACTTACTCCTTCACATTCTGCAGAAGACTTCAAATGGAAGGACTATTGTCCCATGGTTTTCAGGTTTGTTGCATTCATTAGCTTTAATGCCAATGTATTTGTCTGAAATATGGCCATGCCTTTTTCTTTTAGATTTATATGGATTTGGAATTTACATACTTACCTAACATAATTTTCTTCACTTAGTTGGACTACTTAGTACGAGTATTATGGTGCACATATTTTTCTATTATTTGTTTTATTTCCAAATTTATAATTCTCTCCTTTCTGTCACACACCTCTGCTTTTGTAGAAACTTGAGGGAGATGTTCAAGATTGATGCAGCAGATTATATGATCTCGATATGTGGAAATTCGGCACTTAGGGAGCTATCTTCTCCAGGAAAGAGTGGAAGCGTTTTTTTTCTATCACAAGATGATCGATTCATGATTAAGACTCTCCGGAAATCTGAAGTGCAGGTTCTATTTTCTATTTAGACTCAAGAGATCATATAAGTTGTGCTAGCAAATTCTGTAATGTTAGATTGTTGAATAAGCTATACGTCATGCAATACTACCATCTGCCTACCAAGGTTGAAGTTAAAATTTTCATGACTCCTGTAGGTTCTTTTACGAATGCTTCCAAACTATTACCATCATGTCCGTACTTATGAGAACACCCTCATAACTAAGTTTTTTGGCCTCCACAGGGTGAAACCTTCTAGTGGTCAAAAGGTAATGGATTTATTTACACAGTTTTGAGGTTTCTTTAGCCCCGATCCCATTTGTGGGTGGTGACATCCTTAAATACTTGCAAATTGCAGTTCCGGTTTGTTGTGATGGGAAACATGTTTTGCACGGAATTGAGGATTCATCGGAGATTTGATTTGAAAGGTTCATCCTTAGGCCGTTCTACTGACAAAATCGAAATTGATGAGAACACAACTCTGAAGGATTTGGATCTAAACTATTCGTTTTATCTTGAACCTTCCTGGCGTGAGGCTTTACTTAAGTGAGCATATTTTCTGAAGCAATCATCATTTCTAAGATATGATTTATTGTGTAGCTGCATTACTTTCTGCTAGATGAACATATATTTTTCTACTGAATTGCTGTTCAACTAGTATAGCGCCCAAATACAAAATGTGTATTCAAGTTAGATGTAGAATTTATTTTGTTCAAGGATGTCACTAATTGGATAGGAAAAATATGATAAAAAAGATAAGTTATATGATGAGCCTTCCCCCTTTAAAACATGTCAACTAATTGCCAAGTCCTGCCATGTGTTGCCAATTTTTTTAGTTTTTATGCAAAGTCTCCTAACGCTGGTCCACATAAGTTTTACCACATTTGTCACGTTTAGAATGTTGCAGTTTACATTTTTGTCCTGATGTTTTCCTTCTCTCTTCTCTATGAGCAATTGTGCAACCTTTTGACAGTGCTTGACAATCATTGTTGTTCTCTTCAGGCAGATTGAAACTGATAGTGAATTTCTAAGGACACAGAGGATAATGGATTACAGCCTATTGCTTGGTGTCCACTACAGAGCTCCTCAGCACCTTCGGACACGTGCATCTTATAGTCGTAGCATGGCTGCAGATAGATTAACTGTTCTTTCAGAGGAAGGTGAGTGCACACTTTGCTTCCCGTAAATAAGCACCTGTTGACACGATTGAGGAGTTAATGTTCATGGTCGACAAACAATTTTTGCAGATGCTCAGGAGGATGATGCCTTTAACTATCCAGAAGGTATAGTGTTGGTTCAAAGAGGTAGTGATGAAAACAGTGTGGTTGTTGGCCCTCACATAAGAGGAAGCCGTTTGCGTTCATCAGCTGCCGGATTTGGGGAAGTAGATCTCCTACTTCCTGGTACAGCCAGGTAAACTGATCTTTCCTTGTAACCAGTCCTACAGCAATAGCTCCGAATTGCAGTGCTCAAGATGTTCGATGACATGGAAAAGTTTCTCCATGTTGCGCGATATCTTACTGGCTTTCGTTTGGCAGGCTGCAGATCCAGCTAGGGGTAAACTTGCCTGCAAGGGCAGAGCAGATCCCTCAAGAAGATGAAAGCAAATCGTTTCCTGAGGTGTATGATGTCGTCCTTTACCTGGGTATCATAGACATATTGCAGGAGTACAACATGACGAAGAAGATTGAGCATGCTGTCAAGTCCATGCAGTATGACTCTGTCTCCATCTCTGCAGTGGACCCTCACTTCTACTCGGATCGTTTCTTAAAGTTCATCCAAACGGTCTTCCCTGAAAATTCTTAGCGCCTCGACTATTTCCTCCACGGCCATCCTGCCCAGATTTAGATCAGCTGCTTCCGACGGTGCTGCTATTAAAGCTCGTTATGGAGCATGGAGAGAATCTCTGGATCTGGATGGGTGCCTATTTCTGAAGGCACTTAGCACACGTCTTGAGCCTTTTGTTTGGCACAAGAAACCGAGAGCAAAAGCGCCACGATTTCAGAAACTGATTCGTCTAAAAATGTACCACAAAACGATAGATCGTATTGATTAGCAGAACTGCCTGTTTTTTTTTTTTGTCTCGAGAGCATAATGCTCATAGTCATTAGGAAGCAGCCTGTCACCGGTCGGGATATTATCTGGGGTAGTATTCGATCTACTCTTCAATTGATACTTGCAATCTATTACGGGTCAAGGTCCTGGGCCCCTACACCGCAGATGCACTGTGGTAGTGATGTGAGCAGGAACCAGAACCGACAGGGGCTAACTAAGGAGAGGACTGGTTTATATAATACTAGATCTCCTTGTACAACTCAATCTCATAACAAACTTAATCTAAACTAATTAATCTCTTAACAAACTCAATCTAATACTTAACTACTTATCTATTACTTATCTGTTGCCTGCGACTTACCCCTCGTTTAACATCTCTCCCCCTAGACAAATAGCTCGTCTTCGAACCGGAAAGAAGGATACGTTGAGTTGAATTCATCCAGGGGTACCTATGTTGCTTCAGTTGCAGGCATGTTCTTCCAATGTACAAATACCTCTTAAATACCTCTTGCCAGACCCTTCCATGCTAACATATTGTGCAATTTAGAGCCAACAAAAAGCTCTAGTTTATAAGCCACTTCTCCTATCCTTTCCAGAATTTTGAAGGGCCCAAAAAATTTAGGTCCCAACTTCCCTCGCAGTTGAGGTTGTAGTGATGCCATCAGCCTGTGGAGGAGACGAAGCCAGATCCAATCGCCTTCACTAAATTGCAGCTCGCGATGTTTGCGGTCATATTGGTACTTGTAGTAACCTTGGGCCTGCTCCAAATGTTCCCGTACCTAAAACAAGAACTCATCTCGATCCTTGAGCTGTTGGTGAACTGCTGGAAGGTGGGCTGCAGAATTGTAAGGAATAATAGCTAGCGGTTCTCTCCCATATGCCACCTTAAAAGGTGTCGTCTGTAGGGACGAGTGGAATGATGTGTTATAGCAGTATTTTGCCTATGGAAGCCACTGTAGCCAATGGCGTGTACGGTCTCCTGTGAGGCACCTAAGTTACATAGCAATCACCTTGTTGGCTGCCTCGGACTGCCCATCGGGCTGCGGGTGAAAGGCTGAGGACAATGATAATTTTACACCTGCCAAAGAGAATAGCTCATGCTATAATTTGCTTGTGAACACGGGGTCCCAATCACTGACAATTGAAGCTGGAAACCTGTGTAACCACACAATGTTAGTGAAGAAAGCCCAGACTACCGTTGTTGCTGTGTACGGGTGGCCCAAGGGGATGAAGTGGGCAAACTTTGAGAACCTGTCCACCACCGTTAAAATGACTGATCTACCGTTTGTCTTCGGGAACCCCTCCACAAAGTCCATAGCAATATCTACCCAAACGATCGAAGGGACTTCCAACGGTTGAAGCAGTCCACTAGGTAGGAGTTGTTCTGTTTTGTTTCTCTGGCAGTGGACACATGACCAAACATGGTCCCTTACCACTTGTCGGTCGACGGGTATGTGAAAATGTTGGCGCAGATGGTGCAGGGTCTTTTCGGCCCCTTCATGTCCTACACCATGCGCTACTTCCAAGATTGCCGGCAGATTGGGAGAGTTGTGTGGAACGAAAACTTTTCCTGCCACTATGATGAGGTTGTCTGCTACTTGCCATATTGGGCCTTTCTTCCCTTTTTCTACTGCTTTCTTAAGGTCTTGTGTAACCATATCAGCAGCAATTTCAGCTCGAATATCATCAAACAGGGTAAATGATGGAGCCGATAATGCCATGGCAGAACAACGCTCTTCTGTGTCGCGGCGAGATAATGCATCGGCCACGACATTGGATGTCCCTGGCTTGAATTCCACTATGAAATCAAACCTGAGTAATTTGATGATCCACTAGTGTTGCGGGATTGTCGACAACCTATGATCTAGCAAGTATTTGAGGCTGAAATGGTCAGTACGAATGAGAAATTCTTATACCCAAAGATAATGTTGCCAATGTCGCATAGCCAGTACCAAACCAATCATCTCTCTCTCTCATAGGCTGCTAGTTGGAGTGTCTTTGTGCAATCTATTTGCTAAAAAATGTAATTGGTCCGCCTCCGGATGCAGAACCACGCCAAAGCCTAAGCCTAATGCATCGCATTTCACTATAAACTTGCGGTTGAAGTCCGGCAATTGCAGAACTAGAGCCGATGTGAGTGCTTGTTGTAGTTTGGTGAACGTCATGGCCGCCTCCTCACCCCAACGAAAACTGTACTTGCGGAGGAGGTTTGTAAGGGTGTGGCGTTGGTGTCATAGTTGTGGATAAAACGACGGTAGTAGACGGCCAGCCTAAGGAAGGCACGTACGACGCATACAGAACAGGGCACCGGCCACTTCACCACTGCTCGCACCTTGTCTTCATCCATTGCAACGCCTGCTGCCGAGATAACATGGCCCAAATAAGCTACCTCACGACAGCCAAAAGCACACTTGGACTTCTTCATGACAAGCTTGTTCTCATGCAGTTTGGTTAGTACGGCGTGTACATGTTGTAGATGTTCAACCCATGAAGGACTATATAAGTATGTCATCAAAAAATACCAGCACGAACCGACGTAGGAAGGGGTGAAGAACCTCATTCATTAATGCCTGGAATGTAGCTAGTGCAATGGTGAGTACGAAATGTTGTTTTCTCCACATCGTCCGTGTGCATTCACACTTGGTGATAACCCGAACGGAGATCCAGCTTTGTGAAATATGTTGCTCCTTTTAACTCATCCAGGAGTTCATCCACCACTGGCATAGGGAATTTATCCTTTATCGTGACTGCATTTAGGGCCTTGTAGTCCACAGAAAAGAACGAGGACTCGTTTGACTTCTTGACAAGCAGAATTGGTGCCGAATAAGCAGAGGTACTTGGTCTGATTACACCAGACTGTAGCATCTCGTAGCACTGCTTCTCCAATTCTTCCTTATGTGCATGGGCATACCATGTATGGCCGAACTGCTACCGGTGTCGTTCTTGGCAGCAACCTGATTTGATGGGCGTGCGGATGGGCCGATTGAAGTGGTGAAGAGATGGTTGAACTCTTGTAGTAGGTCTTCCATTAATTCTGCATTGATCCCACAAGTTGCTGCCATCCGTGGGGGATGAGATGCTGTAGTCGACCAAGTGACCTAGTGTCCATCCCGAACAAACGCCAAGGTGATGCGGCGGAAGTCCCACAATATGGGGCCGAGGAACTCCAGCCACTAAACACCCAACACCATGTCATAGGATCCAAGTACCAGGCCATAGCAATCAATCTGAAATGTTACGCCATTGATAGATATTTGCATTGTTATGCACCCTCCTGGACTCATTAGGCGGTCATCGTTTGCCACAGCTACCCGAAGGCCGCTGCGGTCAAAGAGGATGACCCCTGCTAGTGTTGCTACCTCCATGTCGATGAAGTTATGCGTCAACCTGGAGTTGAGCAGGGCTGTCAAGCAGCACCTGTTCACTCGGACTTGGAGCTGCATTGTGTGGCCATGTCGTGGTTGAATCCCCACTAAGGCATGGATGGAAATTGTGGGTTCGTTGTTACTATATGTGTTGTCTTTTTCCTCGTCCCCCAATACCTCAATATTGAAGAGATGTTTGCACAAAATCTTGTGGTCAGTAGTGAAAGGTTCGTCACAGTGGAAGCACTTCCCTTCTTTCCTGCATTGAGCAATGTCCATAGGAGACAAACGTACTGTTTTAGAATCAATTTTACTAGTTACCATGACCGATGATCCTGCTTGGCTGGAGTTTGAGGGTGTTGCAACTGGTAGCCTTGCTAATCTGCTGTATTGTCTATTCCTAGACCTGTTGTACTGGTTTGTGCCATCATCTCGCATTGAATTCCTCTGCTCATAAGCTACGGCGAAGATAATGACATCATTAAGTGTCGTAGGTTGTTGTAGGGATACATCCGTCTTCAGGGGATTGCCAAGGCCTGTGATGAAGAGTTGCACATGTTGATGCTCCGTGAGAGAGGTATTCTTGCATGAGAGTGTCGTAAATTTCTTACAAAATTCATCGACTGTTCTCGTATGCCTGAACATAGCCAGTTCTCCAATGGGGTTGTCTGTCAGTGGGGGTCCAAAGCGGGCGTTCACCAACCCGATGAACTGCTGCCATGTTGGGCGACCCCCATTAAATCCATCCGATGAAACCACAATTGAGCATCATCTAAGAGGTAGAAGGCCACGATGAACATGAAAATATCTTTCACAGCGGTTGAGCCATGGGAGAGGGTCACCGATACCATCAAACTTGGGAAACTCCAACTTGTGGGCGGTTGGCAGCAGTTCCAGATCGTCATTGTTGTCATCTCCCGCACGACGCCTGTGGCCTCCTTCCCGTGCGCGCGGTGGCGGATCCACTTCATCGTCATTTGATCTGTGGCGTTGGGGCTAGCCGCCTGTGCACACCCGAGGGGGGTAATCTCCCTGATCCGTTGCTACTGGCAGTGGCCGGTGTCCGGGTTTGAGGCCTTCCAGTACTGCCAATCTTTCATCCATGGTGTCCAGGTAGCTACCAAACTTCTCCCGTTGAACACCGAACATGTCCGTGCGATCACCGAATGCCTCCAAGCGTGCCAAGATGGTGGCTAGAGCATCATCCACCCTTATCCCGAACTGACACTAGATTGTGGACTCATCGCAGCGGATAGTGAACCTGAGCCATCTGATACTAAATTGTCACAAGTCAAGATATTATCCAAGTTAGTACTCAATCTACACCTCAATTGATACTTGCAATCTATTAGTGGTCGAGGTCCTGAGCCCCTATGTCACAGAGGCGTCATGATGGCAACGCGAGCTAGAACCAAAATCGACGGAGACAAAAGACGATTTATTACAAGCATCCCTAACTAGAGGAGAGGGTTGGTTTATATAATACCAGACCCCCTTGTACATCTCAATCTCGTAACAAACTTAATCTAAACTAATCAATCTCATAACAAACTCAATCTAATACTTAACTACTTATCTGTTGCCTGTGGCGGGCCTTCCTGCGCCTGGAGTATTGCTGCCCCCACCTGACAGGCATATCGCCATTCCTACTCGCATCGACATATCGCTGTTAAACCTGCACTGCGTTTCTCATAGGCCTACCGTCTTTCAAGGCTCCAGAAAGCAACAGCATTTGCTACAATACACAAGCAAATCGCATTGACTTGTTCAGGCATGAGGCATCGCATGAGCACAACACAACGGATGATATCTCACGAGTCACGACGCCGCAACAATACAAATCATTCTTGAAATTTCGTCGGTCCTTGGATTTAAGAAAGTAGAGCGCAATATAAGCAGTTTACATCAACAGGGGCCGTCTTACAGCCTCCAAAGCTGAGTGAAATAAATAATATACAACACATGACACAAGCGAAGAATTCACCATCAAATTAGTGGTTCTGCAGCCCAACAGTTTATTGCTATATGTTTTTTAGCAAGTCAGAACGGTATCTGAACTAAATGTGTAAAAAAACCAACTGTCCGAATTCCAGTTCCCTTCATGTTGAACTCCACTATAATTCCTTTGAATTCAATAAACAGACAGTGGCAACAAAAGCTACTAACTTACCTGCTGTAGATGCACAGCCCAACCTTGTAGCTCAACATGAGAATCATTGCCGAAACAAAGAACAGATACATACCACTGCGCAACATCATTGGCGTGGTGCTCATCCGTGTAGCTGGCTCAAAATCGATGGATTTGGTTGATACGTCACCCTCAACAATGAAAGAGAGCAGCAAATTGAAGTCTCCATTCTTCTGCAGGCGCTCAGTGCTGCCAGTAAAAGTGAGGCCACCAAGTTGGATAATACCAGCAGTGACACGGACTGAGCTATTCGGGTTAACAGCACTGAGTGGGCCAACAGATTTTCCTGTGCATGGCGGGAATTCTGAGGCCATTGCAGGTGGAGCTGGAATTGAACCAAGCATGCTGACAAGGCGCTTTCCAAAACTTTTGTCAACGGTATCATCCATTGGCGCATCTGGACCAAAGGTAGTTAGATCACCATTGTTAAATGCAATTATGGTTACATTTCCTAACAGATGTCTGTATGTACCCTCAATGCAATGGACAATCTTAATAAATGAAATGAATATAGTATGACACATACCTAGTACTGCAGTTTCTGGATACATATCCCCATGGGATCCAGACGAAGAAGCACCATATAAAGTATCTGCACCTGTACAACTGGAGACCCCATCCAATGTAAACTTGCCATTGTTATCATCCTGCGGAGAATGATGACATAATAGTTGATATCCATAAAGAATTCAAATTCCGATGATAATGATCAGGAAGTGGTTCTTCATACTATATGTAAGAGAACGATAGTGAAGGAATGTGACATATCACTGCAGCGAAGCATACCTTTTGGACGAAGTTCAACATGTCTGGAAGTTGAGAATTAGAACCTTCAACTGTGCCCAGAACATCAAACTTAAAATCATCCTCCGTGGCATCAAAGTAAGCCATCAGATCATCTCCAATATCAAAGAGAGACTGATTTTCTGTGGGCTGGTAGAGGTCATTTAAATTAACATAATCATCCTTTCCCTCTACCCATTTGTGATTCGACGACGCATCATAAAACGACATGTAATTGTCCACTTGATGAGAAGCCACCAAGCCATCATCTTCCAAATACATATTCTGGTTATCTGAAGGACAAATTTGCTGCTGTCCTGAATATGAGTTGGCATCATTCCCTGTGTCAAAGAAACCTTCGGGGCTAAGTGTCCCATTGACATGGTTCTGAGTACTATATGCCCTCAAAGGCCAATTTGTGTGATCACCATTAGATGGGTCAATCCAATTCACAGGACAATTCTGGCTTACGAAGCCATCAACTTGCCTTGGGTATCCAGACACCTCTGTAATAGTGAAGTTATCATCGATGTCATTCTTCTCTTCATTCTTGCAAATGTTTTCAGGTTCCTGCAAAATCTCCTCCAGAGAGAAAACATCATTACCATAATCACCATCACTGGTCTCTTTTGAACCTTGAGCTTTCAAAGGAGCTATCTCTGGCTGATTTACATCTTCTTGGGTCTGTAATGGCAATCAAAGTATATGTAGGCGTGTTTAAACATGACAACAGAATTGGAAATCAAAGTACACATAGGCGAGAATTATTCAATTTAAAAAATCCACCAGAATAGTAACTGAGAATTGAAACATGTCAAGCCTTGAGTAAAGAATGAAATCAGCATCCATGATGGGGATGCATACATGTAGTATAGCTAATCATTGCAGATTTTCAGCTATTGTTGTCAAGTGTTCCTTGGTATAGCCACATGCCACCAAATGGCATGCTCCAGTTTCAGTTATAATATTTTAACAATAGTATTTTTTCAGTTCTAGATAATTGATCTGCATGTACTAGCATTCATTGTAGGTGCTAAATATTGATAGTACAATAGTTACACAAAACTAATATCTTGCAAAATGTGA
>JAAALK010000283.1:40611334-40683744 GCA_019279435.1 Zizania palustris | reverse complement strand
CAAGCGCGGAAGCGCCACATCTCGCCGTAGCTATCGTACGCCACCCACCGTTTGTCCGGCTCACCTCTAGAGATCTGCACGCGTACCCGCGGCTAATCTATACCCCGCGCCAGCTGGTGCTGAAGAGCGCTATGCGCGTCGTCTCGCGATCCGCTGGTCCTACTAGGCTATTACGCATGCATCACGCCGCGCTTGTGAGCTCGCTTTCCGTTGCTCACCACTCGTACCAGCAGACTATACCAATCGCAAACGCGCTCGTACGTGCAGGCAGATCAGCGCCGGCCTCACTCGGATGACCGGCGAGCAGTGCGCGCATTCACTCTCGTGCCTGCCTGGTGCCTGCCCGATCGGCGTCGCATTGCCCTTTTGGTCTCGTCCTAGGCAAGAGTTCCATGGACCACACTACCACAGGAACGGCGCTTTGGACTTCTTTCGTGCCGGCCAGCTAGAGAAGCTCCCCGGAACGGAATGGCAAGCTTGGCATCGCTCCAAAAAGCCAGAACCCCACGGACGTTACAAACGTTACATGTCCGTGCGCCCTTCGAGCAAAACTGCACGGCAACTTCATAGCTTGCCAGTTACGGACTCGCATTGATGATTGTATCGTTATTCGTTTGTAATCTGCTCCTCCGATCTAACCCCTTTTATGACGGCTTCCGCAGTTCCTCTTTTTCACTGCAACCGCCGGCTTCAAGTCCATACGGCCGTTCCGGGGGGCAGAGGTTTACGACGTAGTAATCCAATACAGTACAGTACATTAGTACAAATGTACAATCACATTCACGACGACGCTGTAACGTCGTAACAATACCCCGTGCAGCACAGGTAATAAACACTAGTTAAATATTCCTTGTAAGTTGCAAAAGTTTACCTGTACCCCTCTGGTGAGTAGAGATTTATTAATTGGACTTTGTTCACCAAACACAATGATTACGCATTGTCATTTTACAGTCTGGGAACAGTCTAGCAACAGTTCACTGGACACTGTTCACTGCTCATGACACTGTTCACTGGAGTAGCAGCGTCCTTGCACAAAAATGTTGAGAAACCGGGAAGGTTTTCTGTTTTTGACTACCACTTGTGCATTCACGAGCCTGCAGGCCATATAAACCAGCAAGCCCATGTCAAACGCTTGGACCATTCGCTGCTTGGCATCATCATCGAGATGGTGCATTCCAGACGTAAACAAGTCACCAGCATGGCAACATGATCGAATTAATAATACGCGTAATGTGATGACACCTATTATAATGAGGTATGATACGGGCAGGACGTCCCGGGTCCGCATACGCCAAGCAGCCGTTTAACTCCGCTACAGTGTCCCAGGACAGGGATTGGGTGCAGTGCCCTAGCTGTCATCACGTAGGACGTCTCTCTGAATTGAATTCGGCTCGTCTCTCATCAAACCGGCTGCGCCGTGTCTCGCGCGTGTCTCCCTTGTCCTCTGTTGGGTCTTATCGCTTGGGTGAGTCCTTCAACCTGCACACGGCTGTTAGATTGTTAATTAGGAATTGAGTCTATGTAAGATGCTTATTAAGCTATGGTTTGCCGCTGGTTGTGAGCACCAACACTAGCTGTATAGTAGAAGTAGTGGTGGTGGTTAGTGTTGTGTTCTTGTAAAGATTGTTATCTTGAGAAGGGACCGGATGCGCATGGATTGGCCGCATTCCACGGGCTTTGGATCATGTGTTACACTTACCGCGGCTGCGTGGAATAAACTAGACTGTGATTAGATGCAGCCTGCAGATACTGGTATGCAAATGGTCAGTGTCTGTAATTCTGCGGAATAATGTTAATTTGGAGAATCAAGTACAAGGACGTGAATCCGATGGAGTTCTTGCTGAATAAACGGGCTTCATCCAAATTTATTTAAATAATTATTCCTTTAAAATCTCAAAAACCCACCGTGTAGAGGGAGCATGTGAATTTTTAGTTCTGTCTTGCTAGTTTTATGAGAGAGACCATTTTATAAGGGATGGTGCTCTCCACCCATGTGGGTCTGAGAAGACTAGAGAAACACACGCGCGCGTGAATATTCTGCCGAAATCAGCTCCGATTGCTTGCGCAGACGCGGCTCCCTTTTGCCGTTTTGTTTTGTTGCGGGCGTAAATTTTTGATCGGTTACGATTCTTACTCGGGTCGGTTACGAGTAGTGGAGACGTCCTTCCTGATCACGCGTCCTAAATTTTCTTCACTAATACCGAGCCAACACCCCTCTGTCGAACAGAACTAAACCGTCTAGGGTTTTTGCCGATTTCCTCTGTGTTGCACTGCCACACGTAGACTACTCCGTTCCGTTCTTCGGCGTGCACCGTCGAGCGGGAGAGCAGGTCTCTAGAACCCGTCGCCTTCGAGATCCTGTTGATTCGCGCTTGTATTCTGAGGTGGTCGCTGCTTCTCAGATGGAGTCAAAGGGCTTTGATGCTAAAACTGGGGGGAAGCGAAAGGGTTTTGAGAAAAGTATGTTTCAAGGGGAGAAGGAGGAGGATAGAGGTGGGGAATCTGGGTTTCGGGGGACATCGAAGAGGGGGTGGGAACAGTGGCCGAATGATGGTGGGCGCAGAGGGGATAGAAGCTTTGTTTGGCAGAGGGAGGATGGTCAGGGTGCTTCCCAGTTCAGAAGGGAGTTCCGAAATGTTAGGGACTTTAAAAATGAAGATATCACCTGTTTTAAATGTGGTTTGTTTGGTCATCATCAAGCAAAATGTTCTAACCCTACTTTGTGTTTTGCGTGTAAGAAACCGGGGCATATATCAACTAATTGCCCGATGATGGAGGTCAAGGGGGAGGTCTGAACCTACTCTCGATTTATGTGGTTATGGGATACCTAATCAGGCGTTTCACCATGTAGAAGTGATTGATGTCTCTACTCAAGAGGTTCAGGCTGCGGTTACTGGAGTTTTGACGGTTGAGGAAGGGGTATGTTCTGAATCTAACATTGTTGTTGAGTTGAATCATTTGTTTGAAATCAATTGGGACTGGAAGGTGGCTCAAGTGGATAAGAACCAATTCTTAGTGGATTTTCCTTCAAAAGAGACTAGGAGGGAACTGGCTAGATTGAAGTCTTTCGATTTTCAAAGATTCAAAATCAAAGCTAATATAAGGGAGGCTGAGAGAGTGTCTGAGGGGTTTGCTGAATTACAGTATGTGTGGGTGAAGGCATATGGGATTCCACAGATTGCCAGAAATGAGAAATGTATGAAATGTATTGCTAAACTGGTGGGAAAACCAATGGAAGTTGATGGAAATAGTTTGAGGAGAGGGGGTCCTGTGAGAGTCAGGGTGCTCTGCAAAGACCCTTGGCAGATCGGGGGGATCTCAGATGTGTTTGTTAACTTGATGGGGTACAAAATTAGATGGGTCCCAGAGCTGGATGGTATTGCTCAGAATAGACAAGTGCCTCCGGATCCTAAGATATATGTGGATAAAGATAATCTGGATGGTAATCTTTTGGGGGATAACCAGATGGATTTGGATAAGAAGGATTCTTCTGATTCGAATCTGGATCCAAATATTGATGAATCTGGTCATGGTCAGAAACCACAAGATGATTTGGGGGATGATGGTGATTTTGAGAACCTGTCTGAAGAGGATGTTTTATCAAAGATACCTGTTTGTTATTTTAATCCCAATGCTGGGTGTGGAAGTGGTGAGACAGCTGGACAGAGTAAGGTGCACTTGAATAGGGGGATCCCTATGTCGCCTTTCCAGTGGCTTGAGGAGGTCAAGCAGAGAAATGAGGAGGAGGGCTTAAAAGAGAAAGATGTTGATGCAACAGATAAAAATGGGGGTCTGAGTTCATCTTATATGGTTTGCTCTGTTGCTGGTTTGAAGTCAGAAAATGTGTATACTGATAAGAGTCTAGAGAATGAAATTGAAAAGGAAGAGGAAAAGGACTTGGGAGAGCCAACTGGGATAGAGGTTCAGGTTGAACAAAATGAAGTGAGGTTACAGGAGAAGGATAAAGGGCACAAAAAGACTAGTAGGGTGATGAGGAAAAGAGTTCCTCCAGTAGCGGTGAGACAGAGCTCTAGGATAAAGCGTGATGGAGTTCCCATATCTGTTAAAGCTCAGCAGAGGGTGGATCTGAAGAATGATACTTCAGGTTTGGCTAAATTCACTTTATTGCAAGCTGTTGATAATGATGCTCTGAAAAAAATTGCTAGTTCAGTGGGGGTCGAGTTGGGGGAGTCTGTGCCTGAAATAGATGCTCATATCTCTTTGTTGAAGGCCAAGGAGCTGGCCCACGCTAACTTGTGTCTTGCTCAACGAAAAAAAGAACAAGAGCAGACTCTTGCGAGGGGGGGGGGAGAGTGGTGGGACTGAAGTGGTAGGTGGACCTTTGGGGGATAAAGAGCTAGGGCAATTAGAGGGGGTGGAAGGGAAGTCAAGTGTTATCCATGAAACTTCTTAATTGGGATGTCAGGGGGTTGGGGAATGGGGGGAGAAGGAAGCAATTGTCTGATCTTATGTTTAAGTATCATTGTGATTTTGTGTGTCTCCAGGAAACCATGAGAGATTCTTTCACTGATAGAGAGCTTAATAGTTTTTGTTATAATAGAATTTTTTTTGGCTCACTAAACCTTCTGTGGGGCATTCTGGTGGCTTGTTGTTGGGAGCCAATTTGGATTTGGTGGATGTTGTGGGTGTTGATCAGGGTTGTTTTTTCTTGAGCATAGTTCTGAAGATGAAATTAGGGGGTCAGATGTGGGAGATGGTGAACATTTATGGTCCTGTCCTTAATGATTTAAAAGAGAGCTTTATGAAGGAGCTCGATGAGAAAATTTCCAATCAGAATTATCCTGTGATGTTAGCAGGGGATTATAATTTGATTAGGGCTTCTCATGAGAAGTCTAGGGGGGTTGTGCAGCGGAGGTGGATAGAGGTGTTCAATAGGTTTATTAATGACAACGAGTTGGTTGAGCTGAACAAAGTTGGGGGTAAATTCACCTGGTCGAATAAACAGATTATTCCTACGAGGGAGGTTCTTGATAGAGTGTTGGTGTCCAATCTTTGGATGAACATGCATGTATCCTTTAGTTGTCGTTACTTTGTTGCCTTTTGTGGGGTCGGATCATTGTCCTCTCCTAGTTGATTTGGACAAGAAAATTTGTCTCTTACGACCTAGATTTAAGTTTGAAAACTCTTGGCTAGCTGTGGAGGGGTTCAAAGAGTGGTTTAGGGCTAAGTGGCCCAAGAGGGGTGATGAAAGGATTCTGGATTTCTGGAAGCGCCAGGGTTACTGTTTTCGGAAAATTTTGAGGGGTTGGGGGGCAACTGGAGGAAAAATCTTAATATTCAGAAAGAGGGTCTCTTGTTGTCCATTAAGACATTAGATGAGAGGACGGATGGGGGGGTTAGATGCAGGGGGTTGGGAGGAGCGCTACTCTCTGGAAAGAGAGTTGGGGGATTTGTATCAGCAGGAGGCTGATTACTGGAGGCAAAGATGTGGTCAGCAATGGCTGTTGGAGGGGGATGCTAACACTGGTTTCTTTCATCGAATGGCGACTTGTAGAAAAAGGAAAGCTTGCATTGTTTTTCTTGAAAGTGAGGGTGGTATCATTACTGATCCTGAGGATCTCAAGAACCATATTTATGACTTTTATAAAAAACTGTTTGGGAATGAAGAGAGACTGTCGTGTCATTTGAAGGAGGACTTCTGAGTGGGAGATAAGAAAATTAATGAGCAAGATAATCAATTTCTCGTCAGGCCCTTTTCTTTGGAGAAGCTTGACAAAGCTTTTTTGAGTATGAGGGTGAATACTGCCCCGGGCCCTGATGGTCTGTCTGTTAATTTTTTAAAAGCTTTTTGGCCTATTTTTCGTGAGCAATTTAAAGAGATGTTAGATGAGCTTCATGGGGGAATGCTGAATACTGGGAGGATTAATTATGGGGAGATTGTGCTGTTACCTAAGATTCAGGATGCTGTTTCCATTACCCAATTTAGGCCCATATGTTTGTTGAATGTGTGTTATAAGGTTATTACTAGGGTGCTGTCTATCAGACTTAATCATGTAGTGCATAGATATATTGACGCGAGTCAATCTGCTTTTATTCCTGGTAGAAATATCATGGAGGGTGTGATTAGCTTGCATGAAATTCTTCATGAAGTGAAGGTTAAGAAACACAAGGGGTTTATTTTGAAGCTTGATTTTGAAAAGGCGTATGATAGAGTCTGTTGGGGGTTTCTGTTTGAAGTTTTAAGGAAGAAAGGTTTTCATGATAAGTGGATTGAGTGGGTTCAGGAAGTGGTGTCTGGTGGTAGGGTGTCTGTGAATATTAATGGGAGTGTTGGGAGTTTTTTCAGGACATATAGGGGGGTTAGACAGGGGGATCCTTTGTCTCCTGCTTTATTTAACCTTGT
Source organism: Zizania palustris (assembly GCA_019279435.1). Lineage (NCBI taxonomy): Eukaryota > Viridiplantae > Streptophyta > Magnoliopsida > Poales > Poaceae > Zizania > Zizania palustris. The sequence continues at coordinate 40,677,380 of JAAALK010000283.1, read as the reverse complement.
GGTTGATGCTTTGTCTGAGATGTTTAACAAGGCAAAAAACAATGGTTTATTGGTTGGGTTAGTCTCTCATATCATTCAAGGGGGAGTAACTAATCTGCAGTATGCAGATGATACGATCTTGCTTTTTGAGTTTGATGAGAATAGCTTTATTACAATCAAATTTGTTCTTTACTGCTTTGAATCTTTATCTGGCATGAAAGTGAATTATCATAAGAGTGAACTTTTTGCTTTGGGGGTTTCTGAGGAGGAAGCTAAGAGGGTTGCTGATCTGTTTAACTGCAAGTTGGGTTCTTTCCCAATAACCTATCTTGGTCTTCCTCTGAGTCATACTAAACCATCTGTTGCTGATTATGGGGCTGTTGTCCAAAAAGTGGACAAGAAGCTTTCTACTTGGAAATGTGGTCATCTCTCGTATGGGGGTAGGATGGTCCTCATCAATTCCTGTTTGAATAGTATTCCACTGTACTATATGAGTATGTTTCTTCTGCCTGAATCAGTTCATGTGCAGTTTGACAAAATTAGGAGTAGGTTCTTTTGGGATGGTCTCCAGGGGAAAAGAAAGTATCATATGGTCAGCTGGAAGACGTTGTGCAAGCCTAAGGAGGAGGGGGGCTGGGTTTCTTAGATACTAGATGTATGAACAATGCTTTGCTGGGAAAATGGGTGTTTAATATTGTTAATGGGAGTGAGGGCCTCTGTTATGAGCTGATCAGGAGGAAGTACAGTCTTCATGGGGTTTCTCTTGGAGAGTGTAATTTGAAGGGGTCGTGCTTTTGGAACAACATTCAGAAAATTAAACATTGGGTTCTTTCTAATTGCACCTTTAATATTGGTGATGGGGGTAGGACTAGATTCTGGGAGGATGTTTGGCTGGGTGAGGTTAATTTGAGTATTCGGTATTACAGGCTCTTTAAGATATGTGTTTCTCATGGGGTGCTGGTTAACAAGGTATATGAAAATGACTGGACTCTTCATTTTAGAAGATCCTTTTCCGAAGATGAGCTTCTTTTGTGGGAAGATCTTATGGATGAGTGTAGCAGGGTTGAGCTGGGAGGTGGTAAAGACAATATGGTGTGGGGTTTGGATAGGAAAGGGTTCACGTCCAGATCTTTATACAGGTGGATGAACTTCAGAGGGGTTAGGGAAGATTGTTTTAAGCGGGTTTGGAGGATTGCTGCTCCTTTAAAAGTGCAATTTTTCCTTTGGTTGGTGATGAGAGGTAAGATTCAGGTCGGAGATCAACTGATAAAGAAGAAGTGGCTGGGGGATCCGAGATGTAAATTGTGCGGAGTTCTCGAAACGGTGGATCATTTGTTATTTGGGTGTCCGATATCTCAGTTAGTATGGTGCTTTGTTCGGGACGCCTTGAATTGGCCTGGTCGAGTAACGTGTGTTCAACAAATTTTTGAAGCCCAAGATTCGAGGATGTGTGAGAAGAAAAAACTTACTTACTTGGGGGTTGTGGCGGCGGGGGTTTGGTCCATCTGGCTCATTCGTAATGACTACATTTTTAATAACGAATTGCCTTCTAATGCTATTAGTGTGATTTTTAAAATGAATAATTTTGTGTTGCAGTGGACGAAATTGGCACGAGCACGGCTCAGGGGGGAGGCCGATCACTGTTGCATGTTACTGCGTGCGAAAATCAATCAGTTGGTTCGGGAGGAAAATCCAAGAAGCGCTTAAGATCGGTTCTCCTTTGAGTTAGATTGAATGTTGATCTGGTCTCATTGGTGACATTGTTGTGGTTGTGTTGGACTTTTGTTTCCGGCGTGATGTGACTTAGTCTGTTGTGTGGGGGTGCTCCTGGTTCGTTGTGTTGTTTTTTGAGTGCTTGGTAAGGTGTGGGTGAGACTGTGTGATGGGTTTGGGTGTCGGAAAACTGTTTATCAGTGGTTCTCTCTGCTTTCTAATAAAGCAGGACATGTCCCTATGTGGATGTGTCTATCTCTAAAAAAAAACTGCAACCGTGGCAAGCGCCACGCGGGAATCACACCTATAAATATCCAGACCCGTAGCCATTCACAAATCACACAAGGACACTACCTGTACACACAACTCTGGCTCTAGAGTAGACCCGCAAATATTCAGGCGAACAAACAGTTTCACGCATCCACTTCGAGAAGATGGCTTCGGGCCGTCGCGTTTGCACTGACCCTCCCATGAGCCACGCTGCAATCGTGCTGGTTTCGGTACTACTGGTGTGCTCTGTAGGTCGCTGTGTGGGAGGCAGGAGGTTGATGGAGCTGTACAAACCACAGCCCACTGAGCTCCTGACGTATCATAATGGCACGGTGCTGCACGGTGACATCCCCGTGTCGGTCGTCTGGTACGGCCGTTTCACGCCGGCGCAGAAGGCCGTCGTCAACGACTTCCTCCTTTCGCTCACCGTCGCCTCGGCGGCGCCGACTCCGTCGGTCTCGCAGTGGTGGAACACCATCAACCAGCTCTACCTGTCCAAGGCAGGGCGTGGCATGAACAGGGCTGGCCCCGAAGGCACGCAGGTGAGGCTCGCTGGCCGCCAAGTCTCCGACGCCGGGTGCTCGCTGGGGAAGAGCCTCAAGCTGTCTCAGCTACCAGCGCTGGCGGCGAAGGCGCAACCCAAGAAAGGCGGGATCGCGCTGGTGCTCACCGCGCAGGACGTGGCCGTGGAGGGGTTCATGAACCGGTGCGGCACGCACGCGTCGAACGCCAACGCCCGCACGACCTTCGTCTGGGTCGGCAACTCCGCCACGCAGTGCCCCGGCCAGTGCGCGTGGCCGTTCCACCAGCCAGTGTACGGGCCCCAGACGCCAGCGCTCGTGCCGCCGAGCGGCGACGTTGGGATGGACGGCATGGTGATGAACATCGCAAGCATGGTCGCCGGCGTCGTGACTAACCCGTTCGGCGACGGATTCTACCAGGGCCCCAAAGAGGCGGCGCTCGAGGCCGCGACGGCGTGCACGGGGGTGTACGGCAGCGGTGCGTACCCCGGTTACGCCGGGAACCTGGCGCTGGACACGGCGACTGGGGCGAGCTACAACGCCAATGGCGCCCGTGGAAGGAAGTATCTGCTTCCCGCTTTGTTCGATCCTGCCACGTCTACATGTTCAACTTTGGTGTGATGACGCAGAAAAGTACGGTGTAATACGGTGTATATATGGACTGTCAAGAGTAAAATATTATACTCGATATAAATTTTGTAAGAATACGAACAATAAAAGCAAATGTTCTGTTACGAGGACGTGCTCTGTCAAGTTTGTCTGTTTTTTATCGGTGCAATTTGGCTAAGCTCATGAGAGCGTGCATGTTTTTATACGGATGTTTCACTTTGCCTTTCACAACGTCGAGCAAGCATGTCTCCCTCCAAGAACTAGGCGTTGCAACCTAAGTCGTCACTGCAGATAACTCAAAAATCTTGTACCGGATTTGTGCCAAGCTGAACTATCGAATGTCTCTTGATTTGTGGAGCTCAAATTATTGTTGAGCACGGCGAACGGGGAACACGCCAATTGTCCTTTACAGCCTTCTATCATTTGGGAGGACGCGAAACGAAAATGTCGGATATTTATGTGGCTTGCCGTCCATCAGAACATCCTAACAGTAGATATCTTAGTAAAACAAGAATGACCCAACAGGCAACTATGCATCTTCTCTCATCAAGAAGATGAAAATGCTTTTCACCTTTTGTTTCGATGTATGTTTGCAAGGCAAGTCTATCAGCTCATTTTAGTTTGGTAAAATGTGACTTGGGTCTTCCCCGCTACCTAGTAAGTCTCAATCACTGACCTTTAGCTTTCGTTCTTTGCCTCTTGTGAGCATATCCATCAACATGTCTTCAACGGTATCATGGTCTATGCATATTGAAATCTATGGAAAGAAAGAAATTGTCATATCTTCTAGGGGTGGTCTCGTTGGCCTTCAAAGTCGAAAGTTTGATAGTCCTTGGTGTAGAGCTGACGAGTATGTATATCGGACTCCTCTTTTTACTTTCTTTTTCTTCTAATATATATGTTGGGGGAAAATACTTCATCTTCAGGGTTTTTGTTATAACAAGGCAAAGACAGATGATTGAATTAAAGGTTTAAAGCATTTAACTCCGGGAGTACTTTGGATCAAGTTCGAAGTATGAAGCAGAATACTAGTTCGAAGTATATCTTCGAACATGGATTCTTCAGAGAGTTTTTTTGCCAGCTAGGATGAAAAACTTATCTTCTTTCTGATTAAATTAGTCTTTTACCATTTTAACCTTATTAAGGGTACCGAATAGTTTCCACTATGTCGGTTGTAATAGAGAGGTAAAAGGGTCTTCTCTTTAATATTTGGGACTATAAATACCCTGTAAAAGAGGACGGAAGATTGAGTTATCTAATACACATCTTCGAACTGTTCTAAGCTATTATCCAATTCGGAGGCTTGAAACGGTTTATTTACAAACATTTCGTTTGCTAGTTTCTAATCTTTCGAAACATGTTAGCATAATCTTTTACGCCAACAATATATAAGCATATCTCCTGATTCTTTCAAAAAAAATTATTATTGAGCATGTCACGGAAATTTAAATGATCTCCTAAACTATTTTTTCGTTTAAATTATCCCCACAATTTTTAAACAAAATTTTTAAACAAGTTTACTCTCGAAGTTTCAATCCGGTTTTACTAACATGATTTACTGACATGACAAGACGTCAAGAAGTAACAACATTTTTGCAATTTTACACAGTGGTTGTAATCTTGGATATTTTTTACGGCACTTACCTGATTGCCAAGATTCATCTGACCCAATCCGTCGTGCGCAATGTGCCAAGCTGCCAATGCGTGCAGCAGTTGTACATCGATCAAATCATGTGAGCAACTTCCCCTGATCAAAACCCATGCTCGCCCGCGTTCCAAATCGAAACATCACCGGAAGTTTCGTCAGTCAAACGATGAGTTCAACGTATAAAATCCGATCAAGGCAAAACCTCTATGGATCTTATACCATTGGATCTCCAATACCATTCGCAAATTAATGCTACAAGTAGGCTGTAGCGGCATATGGTGAAGGCTGGATCCCAGGAAGGATAGATAGATGAGACGGATACGCCCTGCATCTCTGAAGATGCTCCCGGCTATAGCGGTTGCAGGATCGATCCGGCCCGGCCGTGATGCCGTCCAGTCCAACACTCGCACGACAACGCCGCCGGCGAGTAGATTTTTGAATATTTTCTGCATCCCGCCGCCGCACAAACAGCGCAGGCAGTGCATGTCAGACAGCCAGCTCGATCCAATCATTTGGACTACTAAACGTCCTACGTGTTCCCTGACGAAGATAAGGCAGATTGACAGAACCTTCCTCCCCTCCCCGCTCGTGCAACGGTTTTGTCTGCTGAATCAACAGCCGGCGAGCCGGCGAGGCGACGGCGCTCGTGTCGGCAACTTCGCCTTCCATAATTATCCGCCGACCTGAGATTTGTTAGTCTTCTTCTCTCACCCAACAGCTCAGCAAGCCTGAATTTGCAAGATTCCGCGGCTTTGCTATCCAGGAGTAGCTAGCTGTCCCCTTGAGATATGATCTGATCAGCTAGTGAACACCCAAGCATGGAGCTGGTGGGGTGGAGAAGCATCTAGGAAAGAGCTAGCAGTCAACACCAGTGATGGCTTACAAGCTACACCAATCCCCCTATAAACAAGCTGTTGATCACTTCACTTTACTCACAACTCAGCGTTAGAACTCAGAACAAAAGCAAATTAAACACCTTGACAACTTTTGTGGTGCCAACTTCCTAGCTAGATATATACACTTCGTTGGTTGTCCAATCAAGAAGTATCGCTTGCTCCAAAATGGTGGCAAAGGCAGTGGCACTTGCACTGCTAGTGCTTGTGGGCACGGCACAGCTTGCCATGGGAGCAAGGAGGCGCATGGAGCTGTACAAGCCAGACCCAGCTGACATGCTCTCCTACCACGCCGGCGCCGTGCTCTGGGGCAACATCCCGGTGTCCATAATTTGGTACGGCAAGTTCACACCGGCACAGAAGTCAATAATCTTCGACTTCCTCCTGTCGCTCTCGCTCGCGCCTTACGCCGCCGCGCCGTCCGTCTCGCGGTGGTGGAACACCATTGACGATCTCTACTTGTCCACGGCGGTGCAAACCAACTCCAATGGCGAGAGCAAGAAGACCAAAGTTCTAATCGCGAACCAAGTATCTGACAGTGAGTGTTCCATGGGCATGTTCCTCACCTTGGATCAAGTATCCGCCTTGGCAGCGCAGGCCAAGCCCAAGAAGGGTGGCATTGCCATGGTTTTCACGGCGCAGGACGTGCTCGTGGAGGGCTTCGGCATGAGTCGGTGTGGTCTGCACGGCTCCTTCACCATGTCCGGCACGACCTACATCTGGGTCGGCAACCCGGCGATGCAATGCCCCGGCGAGTGCGCGTGGCCGTTCCACCAGCCCATGTATGGTCCACAGGGAGCGCCGCTCGTGGCGCCCAATGGCGACGTTGGGATGGACGGCATGGTGATGAACCTCGCCAGCATGCTCGCCGGGACGGTGACCAACCCGTTCGGCGACGGGTACTACCAGGGCAGCAAGGACGCGCCGCTGGAGGCCGCCACGGCATGCCCGGGAGTCTTTGGGAGCGGCGCCTACCCTGGATTCGCCGGTGAGCTGAAGGTGGATCAGGCGACTGGGGCAAGCTACAATGCCAATGGCGCGAACGGGAGGAAATACCTGCTTCCTGCGCTCTACGACCCATCGACGACTGCATGCAACCCGTTGGTGTAGAGCAAACCACGTTACATAATGGTTTACGTTTGCCCTCTTTGTCGAGAAGATGTATATATTGATCAAGTGTAATTCTTTCATTGGTAACATTGTCATGTTCTTGGCAATAATGTCGATCGGACAAATGAAATCGTGTTTGCTCCAATTGAATCAGGAAGAATCAAATTTTGTAGTGTCAAAAGGGCTCCCCCCTAACCTCCTTCAGTGTGCTGATCGTCACCCCATTTTTCAAGTTGTGTCTGGCTTGCGTCTTGCCCCAAGATTGCAAATGCGCCACCTCATTCACAACTGTTTTTTTTAAATAATATTTTTTAAAAAAATAAAATTTCAAATTTGTATGGAAATTTAAAATTTTTGCAAAAATAGGCACCGGTCAGTACTTGATCGTCCGACAAGAGCGAGATGTCGCCTAATCGGTCGACTGGTGTCACGTCAGCACTAGTCGGCCGATCAAGTGCCGACTAGGGCGCGCCAATAACTCTTTCCGCTGACTGGCGTCAGTTGGCCGTTCAACGGCCGACTCCCGCTGACGTGGCGCTAGTCGGCCATTGAAATGTTGTCACGTTAGCAGAAATCAGCCGTTCAACGGCCAACTATCGCTTACGTGGCGCCACTTAGTAGAAAAAGGTCGTTGCGCGTCGAAGGGAGACAGCGTGGCGCCAGTTGACCGACCATGTGCCGACCTATACCTATTTTGTAATTTTTTTAAACTGCCGTGAAATTTGAAATTTTATTTTTTAAAAAAAATCTTCACAGACTGCAGTAGTGCCTCATTCAGAGTTCGACTTTGACTTCGGGATGCTTGCTTCCAGCGTGGCTTGTCGCTCGCCGGCCCAGCACCTGAATCTTCGTGCCGGCGCAAAAGCGCCGCGCGCTCTATCACCACAAGAATAAGAACAAGAGATGACCGTATACGTGCACGCAGCACACGCGTCCGCGAGTTTCCTCGCCACCGTGCCCCTAGAGATCTCGTTGCGATCTCTATGTCGGACCACCCAATATTGATCAATCTAAGCCACCTCGTGGGCGAGCAATAACATGCTGGGGTAACCAGCTCGACGTGTGGTACATGCACGGTCCTCGCCCAGTATCACGGCGATGGGGTAACAAATCCACCGGCCAATCTCGTAAAACGAGCGCATGCCCCAGCTGCCGAGCACCCAAATTACGTGCTCAGCCGGCCGTGAGTCGCGAATCATCGGGCTGCGTTTTGGCCGGTGTAATTCTTCTATCCACACAATGCGGCGAAGAAGCGATTCCTATCCGCTGGCCGCTGCATGCTCTGCTCGTCATCTCTTGGGAACCTTCCGCTGCCACATGCATGCGGCGGACAGCTGTGGTTCATCCATAGGCGGCGGTAATCCGCATAGTCAAATCATCATCCGGAGTAAAGCAATATAGTACTCCGGCCGCAGCGGCATCGTATGTGGAACCGTGCCCGGAAGCAACTGCACAGCGTGGGCGCGCGCGCGCACGGCGAACGACACACGGTGGCGAGCGTGTGCGGTACAGCACAGCTCATGCGGTCCCCCCGGCCGCCCGCCGCGCCATCCTGCCCCTGATACAGCCCGTCGCCGCGTAGGGTCGGATCACGCGATTCCGCGAACCATCGGCGAAGTCGGGTCGGTCACCACGGCTTGTGCCGCGCTCGGCTATAAATATAGGGAGAACGTTTCCATCACAAAATACAAGCTCACTATCACAAGTTCACAACTGCTCTAATTCGGCGGCGCGATCCGGCGATCGATGGCTTCGCTTGCTCTGATAATGGCGGTGGCGCTGAGCCTCGCGCAGCTCTCCATGGGGAGCAGGAGGCTGATGGAGCTGTACAATCCTCCGGCGAGTGAGCAGCTCACGTACCACCACGGTAGCGTGCTCAGCGGCGACATCCCGGTGTCCATCCTTTGGTACGGAAATTTCTCTCCCACGCAGAGGTCGATCATCGCCGATTTCATCGTCTCGCTGACCGGCGCGACGAACGCGGCGACGCCGTCGGTCGGGCAGTGGTGGGGCACAATCGAACAGCACTACCTGTCAAACGCCGCCACGAACGGCCAGACCCCCACCCGCGTGCTCCTCGATGAGCAGGTGTCGGACGAGCAGTGCTCCCTCGGCAAGTCTCTCACCTTGGCCCAGATCGACAAGCTCGCCGCGCGCGTCGGACACAAGAAGGGCGGCGTCGCGCTTGTCTTCACGGACGAAGAAGTTACCGTGGAAGGCTTCTGCAGCAGCCGGTGCGGCAAGCACGGCTCGGACGCAGACGCAGGGATAACACACATCTGGGTCGGCAACTCCGCGAGGCAGTGTCCAGGGCAGTGCGCGTGGCCGTTTGCGCAGCCGGTGTACGGCCCGCAGGGCGCACCGCTGGTGGCGCCCAACGGCGACGTCGCCGCAGACGGGATGGTCATGGTGCTCGCCACGATGGTGGCCGGCACGGTGACCAACCCGTACGGCGACGGGTTCTACCAGGGCCCCCAGGACGCGCCACTGGAGGCGTGCTCGGCGTGTCCGGGAGTCTTCGGCAGCGGCGCCTACCCGGGGAACGCCGGGAAACTGCTCGTCGACGCCACCACCGGAGCCAGCTACAACGCCAACGGCGTGAACGGTAGGAAGTACCTGCTCCCGGCGCTGTACAATCCCGCCACGTCCTCCTGCGATACGCTTGTGTAATCCACAGTACCGAACATGCCCGTGTCCTGTAAGCTTGAGAAGTTTGTACATACGAGCTGGGAGAAATGAAATCACTTTGTTCGTTTAAAATATAGGAGTATCACAAATTCGGCTCTAAATTTTGGCCCATATTATAGCCCAGAAACTTGTTTAGTACGGCCTGCTAGCCAAGTAATACTGAGGCAATTTTGGACCAAGATATCCTACAAGGAACTCAACCGAACCTTATAAACCCATGATACAGTCCATTTTCTTTCTTTTTTATGGAAGCTCTTGGGTGCAAACTAAGCTGAAAAATCCCAAATATTTTATGGCTGGCAGTTGCTTTTGTTTTCTACTTATCAACAATTCCTACAACCGATGATAAGAATGTAACTGTGGGTGGAGACATACAACCATAATCAGTTCACTCCCGGGAAAATCTGTAATAATAGTCTAGTGTTTATTATGGCATGAACATGTATACCATACACACTTACACAGGTCACAGGTTTGAAGCATCCAATGGTATAGCCGTATAGAGTAGTGGAACAAGAGCATCACTGTCTTTATTGATTTTCGATTTTTAATCCAAAATAAAAAAAACTAACTAGATTGCTCAGCTAAATACTCTTAATCAATCTATTAAATTTTGTTAGCTTCAATAAATTTTAGACCTAAAATGAAACTGTGCTAAACATAACAATAGTTTAAAGATAACGTTCAGAAGGTTGCCAATTTGGGAGTTGTGCCTTTGCCATCTTTAATTTGTTCAAGCGTCCCATTCGTTTCCATGTCATCTCGCAATCAGCATCCCTGAGGTCCTGATTTTTATTGCCCGTGCAAGGTCACCATCATGAAACAAGCAAGCGACCGGCGACGACAGTGCAGTCTTTTGTTACTGATGCCAACCCAGACAAAAAGAACCGATGGTGTAATGGCGAATTGAATCCATTGCCCCCATGATACCGTATAAAAAAAATCCGGATCCATTGAACCGTATCAACAGTAAATACCATGTCAGAAAACGAAGTTAATAACCCCCTCCGTGTGCGTAGTACTGCGAGCTCCCCACTGTTGCGCGCTCGCGGCAGGCAGTTGGACGATCTGTGACTGCGTGTACGTGCGCGATGTGCAGCTGTGCACCGTGAAATCGTCGTGGAATGCTGGTCATCGCTCTCATTGGAGACCGGTTCAGTGCTGCCGCTGCGGCCTGCGGAGATTGGTTCGTTCGAACTTCGAAGCAGAACATCGATGGAAACGTTGGATGGATGGAGCTACGTACGGCGTGTACGAGAGCTCGTCGATCGCGTGTGGTTTTCAGTTCGTTTCTGCAGTGCTGGCAACCTAGCTATTGCCTACCAACCGCACTGCTGCTCTACACCTCCGGTGTTTGACCACTTGGTGGTCTTCGTCAAGCTAATTATGGTGCGTCGGCCTAGCTTGTGAGTAAATGGAGTTCTGAACCCTTGGTCCTGTATTGGGCTACAGGCAGCTAAAAAAAGTATCTTTGATGCAAGCTTGGAGTATCGCTGAACAGTGATCACGGTTGAACGTTGATCACGGTGTACATGCATCTTCTGCCTGCTTCTGTTTTGCTGCCACGGAGAATTTGGACCATGCATGCATCGTACTCCCTCCGATGTACAAATATTAGTCGTTTAGACAATATTACACATACCAAGGTGATATTAAATAAAGTTACAAAAGTTGTTTCAATTGGTTATGGAGCCTAGATTTTAGTAGTGTTACCCAAGTTCAACTCCCGATGGTCACATCCCATTTGACAGCAATGCTTCGATTGACGGGATAACTAATATTTGTACACTCTCAATAAAAACTAAAACGACTATTATTTGTACACCGAAGGGAGTATCATAGAAGAGTGGTGTTCATCAGAAATTCAGAATTCAGAGCCTCAGAGGCGAACAGATTTGAGCCGTCCTCAACGCGACAACACCCTATACACGATTCCCATCTGTCCTTGCAGGCTGGTAGCCATCGCGAGCTGGCATTAACGGAGGAGATGAAAATACAGCGAAATCCTCCGCTCGTTCGGTAGCTATCAGTACTGTTACTGTTAGCCCCCACTAGCTCCTCGACATTTCCTTATCGTTCGTCCGGCATGCAAGCTCATTCATTGTGACAGGCCACTTGGTCAAAGTGTCAAGCCTGACCATATATTCCTAAAATGATAGCGATTGTTCTGGCGCCATTCAATTCTTCACAAGGAGAGAGATGAGTGAGTGAGTGAGTGATGAGCTAGCAAGCAGAATCTCACTAGAAGCCGTGTGCATTTACACAGCGAGTAGTAGTGATAGGTATTCATGTAGCAGCGAGGGGTGGTCACCCTCTGTTGACGCTGCGCCCTCCACGCTGCAGTAGAGCCCCTCTATTTGTACATATGCCCATGTCGTCTCGTTCCTCCCCTTCGCAAATGTGCTCCTCGTTAGGCCACTGACCACCCTTCTCTGATGCTGCTCTGCCGCCATCTCTGCCCATCTCCAACCTTAGCTCCGAGAACGACCTAGCTATAGCTTGTCCTAGCTGCGTCTGTAGTAAGCTTAGGGTGACGCATGGAGCAAGATAGGCGAAAGGCAAGCTAGAACATCGTCCTCTTCAATCGCACTGCTACATACACACCGAGAAGCTTCCCTTCTTCACTGTTCAGGAGGCTTCTCTCTTCTTTGTCTTCCCCATTACATGCTTCGTGGCTGTAACAGTAACGAGATGGTCTCATGGCCGTGAGCTCATCACCTCGCCGAGCATTCCTAGCGGCCATGTTTCTGGTGATCTTCCTCGTCGGAGCAGCTAACGGCATCCGCAGCCCGACGCTCTCGTCTTCTCAGGTACGGAAATATTGCAGTGTTCGTCTCAAAAGGCGCATATGTGATATATTTCAGTGTTAGCTAGCCGCACTTGATTCAGTGTTAGGTAGCTTCTGAAGCGCATTGCGTTTGTTGTGAGCAGAATCTGGCGGAGGACAAGTCGCGGCTGGGCTCGACGCCGCCGAGCTGCCACAACCGGTGCAACGAGTGCAACCCCTGCACGCCGGTCCAGGTGGCGGCGCTCCCAGGGCTCAGCCGGCCGGCACGGGCTGCCGACCGCGTCGAGGCCAGCGGCTTCGCGCAGTACTCCAACTACAAGCCGTTGGGGTGGAAATGCCGCTGCGCCGGCCGCCTCTTCGACCCATAGATGGCCGGCCACTTACGCACTTAGCTCAATTCTCTCCTCTGAAATCTGAATGTACTAGGCTAGCTGCTGCCTGCTACTTCGGCTGAGAGACCATCAGAGCTCCATCCATGTTCAGGTTTTGGTTAGTTAATCTGCTCCTGCTCTCTCTTCGATCAGCGTTGCAATTACAGTTTCGTCGCCTTGTTTTTGCTGTGCTGACTGCTGAGCACCTCAGGCAGCAGCACATGTAAGAGTGATTGGGACTTGGGAGCAGTAAACTCCGTCGTGTAGAGTGTAATATTGCTGCTCTTCTCTGCTCGTGGCATGTTAAAAGGCAAGCAAGCCTGCATGGCTGCATGTGACTCACCTCTGATAAATCTGAGAATTCTGAATCCATAGACGCAAGGTTGCGCCCACGTACGTACAGCGGCGGCGATCTGAATCAGCGCCCTTGACCGGGTCATCCGGAAAAAGCAGGCTGCGAAGTGGAGCCCCCGGTGATAATTGCGATGGATTTCTTTCGTTGTGATCTTGCGCGATGGGTGGCCGATGCGTTTGAAACCTGATGAATGATGCCATGCGTTCATTAATGGAGGTGTCCCCCTCGCGCCGAGCCGCTCGTATGGGAGGCGGCGGATACAAGCGTGGGGCTCGCCGCGTTTGGCAGCGGCTGCAGGAGCGTTGTTCTTGTCGGGCATCGATCCGCTGTTAGAGCAGTGGCCGGTGACGACGACGCTGGTTTCTGTGACCGTGACAACATTTTATCTTCAGGGTACGCGGGCCCGATCAAAAAATAATGTCTCGAGAATACGATGAATATGATATGATGAATATGATATGAGATTCGGTGTCAACTAATTTATGTATTTTTTACATTTTTTAAGACAAAGAAAAGGAAAGTTTTTCTCATTTCTATTTCTCCCATTTCCATTAAAAAATGTTCAAGAGTTTTCAAGACTACTACGAGACACCCGCATCGGAGCAAACTACACTTTGGAACCAAAAGCAACATGCGCCCAACCAAAGTAGTTTGAGCATCTTCGAGTTAAATTTAAATTTAGGTATATTGTGAAAAATGAAGCTCATAAATTCCCATAAATAAGTCCATTTCCTAATTCATTCCCTAAACCATCATTCATTTCTCTCAAATATATGATTAATTTGGTAAGTCTCTATTTCAATTTGCACATATTTTTCTCTTGCATGTACATTATTTTTTCTCGTAAGTGTTGTTATAGGTTGGACAATACATATATTTGAATGCATCATAGTTTTACTTAAAATTATTATATATTGTAAACCATATTTGTAGGATTTAAAAAATAGGTATCGAAATTATAGGGAAACTGTTGTAGATTAATTAATTTTTAAGATGAAATGGAGTTTAGGATAATCTCTATATATAATTTAGGGAATAAAATTTAGAGTGTCCTCTCGGAGATCTTAAAAAACAGCCCTACAAAGTCTAGGGCTACTGTTTAACTTTCCACCAGGACCTCACACGGAACCTGTCTCAGACGCACAGTTAATCAGGACAAATTCCATCAACCTTCATCTGCAATCGAGATATCTTCGCTTACCACCTGTTCGAGCAAGTGTGCCAACCACTTCAGGATCAGTAATCAGCTTGTTCCTGAAACAAGCATTATTCCAAAAAAAAAACAGCTGCAACTCTCACACCTACTGTCTTTTTGTCATTAGATCTCAAATTTCTAAACCAAACATTCCAAAATTGATTCATAGTGTTAAAAGATCCAAAATCAAAGCAACCTTAACAAGAGTCCAAACAAATTTGGTAATGCCACGATCAAAAAACAGAATATAATGAATCTAAACAATTACAATACGGGATGATTTTACGAAACGAAGTAAGTAATATTTTCGTGCATACATTACAGTGCGATGAGAGTAGATTCAGACCAGAAATTGGTGGACTTGCATGAACGGGACGGTTTTGCTGCTAGATTTCTCTAAATGGCTGGTTTTTCTCATCTTAACCGTCGATATATCGCCCTATCAATAGTCAATAAGATATGTGTTTATAGTTTTTTGGATCCTAAAATTTGGAATAAAAAATATATTATTGTTTGTTTTTTTTAAAAAAATCTGCAGCATGTATAGCTGCTAGCTGGATAGGATTGGTCTTCACGGTTCATATCTGCGGGCTGCGAGGCTGGCCCTTTTCTGTTTGACAGATCATCTGAAACGTACAAATGCGGCCTGTTTCTTGGGCCGCCTGACTCGTTTGCTGAATTAGTGGCTCGTCCGGCCATCGACGACGATCCGGACAAAAACGTAGCTCCTCCAAGGGGATGGGTTCCAAACTTAAATGGGCTTGTACAAGATGCCAATTGATTTAATGCAGGCTTTTAAAGGACCTTTACAAGATGCCCCTTGATTTAAAAAACATACTATTTTTTGAAAATTTAAATCTGAGCCTGCCTTCTCGAAAATCATAAAAATATATCTTAGTCGACTTTTGAAATATCTACGGTCAATACATATTGTCGACCATCCAAAGATCGACACGAATAAACTTTCGGCCTATTGACCAACCAAGACAGGTTTAGGGGTGTTTAGTTTGGGGTTGCTAAAGTTTAGGGACTAAAAGTTTAGGGACTAAACCTTTTAGTCCCTACTTATCTCTCAGCCCTCACTTTTTTTAGTCTTTTAGTCCTTATAACCAAACAGCAAAGTGTAGTTCTATAAAAAAAAGAAACTAAAGTTTAGTTTAGTCCAAACAAACATACTCGCAGGCGGACGGCCGAATGGGTGGAGTGACGTGCGGGACGTGCGAGCGTGCACGCGTCGGCTGGAGGCAGAGCGGTGTGGTAGACACTGTGCGCGGCTGGAGCGCCACGAGGCGACGATGGACCTGTGACCTGTCTGTGTGGTGCATCTGCCTCCCAATATGTCGACGACTGTTTGGTTTGTCGTAGAGGAACTTTCGTGTCTATCTTACTATATAATTTTCGAGTTTGTATGTGATCTAATTATCTATTTGTTAAATCACATCATTTATTTACATTTAATAAATTATAGTCATTAGATCTTTTCTCTCTCTTAGGTCGGCTGAGCCTTTCACTGCCGATAGGTCCCGTCTATTTTATATAGAAGTTGATTTTCTATTTTATATGATAATTATTAATATATGTAAATCATGAATATATGTAAGTTGATCTATTTTATATGGAAAATATTAATATATAATCTGATTTATTTTATACGGAAATAATTAATATACGGAATGCTAATCATACTGATTATTTTATATAGAAATAATAAATAAATAAAAATGTATTTATGGCACAGTATTATTTTAGAAAGCCTTGGAATCCCCCTTCATACCCGTTCTTTCTTTCTACGGTGTCTTCCTATAAAATTTGGAGTTCATGGCTGAATCCCGCCATCAATTTTAGTCTTAGCCTAATGAACATAAGTTCGCGTCATGCGTTTTTGCTTCACTACCACTCGCCCTCATCTCCGGTAGCCACCACTACAACAAAACAGGATATTTTCGTCGGCCAAGTTAATTTTCGTCGGCTTTTGGGAAAGCCGACGGAAGTTAAATAACTTCCGTCGGCCTCCACGATCCGACGGAAATTAACTTAACTTCCGTCGGCTTCTGACAGTGGCCGACGGAAGTTAGCGAGGGTTTTTCCGCGGCCGCCCGGATCCCCCTAACTTCCGTCGGCCAGCATTAAAGCCGACGGAAGTTAGCTAACTTCCGTCGGCTTTAATGCTGGCCGACGGAAGTTAGGGGGACCTTTTCCCAACCGCGCGCGCGTACAGGGAGACCTAACTCCCTGTACGCGCCCACGCCGCCGCCGCCTCCCGCCCTCGCCGCCTCCCGCCGCCGCCCGCCCTCGCCGCCGCGCCGCCGCCCGCCCGGCTCCCGGCGCCGGCCGCCTCGGCCGCCGCCCGCCCGCCCGCGGTCGCCCGCCCGCACGCCCGCCAGCCCGCCCGCTCGGCAGCCGCCCGCCCGCACGCCCGCCTCCCGCCCTACTCCCGGCCGCCTCGGCCGCCGCCCGCCCGACCGCCTCCCGGCCGCCTCTCGCCCGGCCGGCCGCCTCCCGGCCGCCTCCCGGCCGCCTCGACCGCCGGCCACCGCCCCCTCCCGGCCATCGCCGCCGTCCCGGCCGCCGTCCCCGATTCGACCGCCGCTCGTCGACCTCCACCGCCCGCCGGCCTCCGATCCATCGCTAGCTCTCAAGTAATTTTTTCTTCTTTAAGATTTTTCTTCACTTTTGATTTGTGAATTTTGTCATAGTGGATTACAATGGTTGCTCTAGGTTTGCAGTAATTTTATCATAGTGGCCGAAGATTGATTGTATGATAGACACTTATTTTTTGTTGTAATTTGTGATATAATGAATAATTGTTTTATTTTTGCTCACAATGACGTTAATTGTTATTATGCACATGTCACAAGTAGTTGACCTGAATTAATTTTATGCTTTTACAAATGTTTCGTATGCGATGTGCTATTATATATGCTATTAATTATATTCTTATATTAATTTGTGGTTTATTGATGATTTCATTATGATGATTACTATATTATATATATGTATAATTTCTTATATATATTCTTTTCGTATCCAATATTTTATTTGACAACAACGTAGATAGTGTAACGAAACCTATGCGTCACCCGTTTCGGACCAACATGTCTCACACGTGTCATGCGTGTGAGATGTGTAGGTCCGGAATTGTCCCTTTTTGGACAGCCTCAGAGTGGGCGACAGAGCGTGGTTTTATGATGAGTCATGAGTCCGAATGAGATTTCAGTAACATAACCTTGTTGTTCTCCATTGCACCACTATCAGGCGTGCAATTGGAGAACAGCGGGGTTATGCTGCTGAAATTTCGTTCGGACTCATGGCTCGTCATAAATACCACGTTTTGTCGGTCACTCTTGGGTGGGTTTAGGACCTATCTTTTCCTATAGACCATGGTTGTCACGGCATCGCCTGCGTCGACTAGGCGTCCAGGCGGTCACCGCCGGACGCCATGGTGAATCGCGTCGCCGGTGGGCTCTGCTTCCCCTTGCATCGTCGGCCGCCCGGCCGCCTCTACTTCCCCTCCGTTGTCCGGAGGCGGAGGCGAGGGGTGGCCAGGGTGTGTGTTTGTTGCGAGCCCTTTGATTGAATGAATGTTTTGCATATAGAATGGCTGAGGACGATCGACGGTGGATGTATAGTGGTTGGATGAAAAGTGGAGCTCACACGAGGGAGTGGGTAATCAACGCTGAGAAATTTGTTGATCGTGCATTCGCTTTGACAACAAACACTGGCGCGAGGTGCCCATGCATGAAGTGCAGAAATTCTCGTTGGCAAGACAAGAGGACGTTGTCGTTGCATATTTGCAAATATGGTTTCGTGCCAGGTTATGAAGTTTGGTCTTTTCATGGCGAGACAGGCCTTGAAAAAACGGTATTAGTAGTGGAAGAAGAAGATGATAGCGTTGCTGACGATAGGATGGATGAGATGGTTGATGCTATACGACCGGAGTTTGATTCAAACCCCGAGGATCCTCCAACACCGGAAGTTAGCTGGTTTCGGCCACGTGGGCAGAAAGGATAACTTCCGTCGGCTATGGCCATGGCCGACGGAAGTTAGCTGCCCCTAACTTCCGTCGGCCAGCCTGGCCGACGGAAGTTAGCGTCCCCTCTACTGACGTGGCAGAGTTCGGGGCTAACTTCCGTCGGCCACGTGAAGCCGACGGAAGTTAGCTAACTTCCGTCGGCGGCCGACGGAAGTTAGCTAACTTCCGTCGCTGCGCTTCCGTCGGCCAAAGGCCGACGGAAGATAGCGTTTTGCCGACGGAAGTTGGCTTCTTCCGTCGGGAAATGGCTAACTTCCGTCGGCTTTGGCCGACGGAAGTTGCCTGTTTTGTTGTAGTGCACATCCATTCTTGTTGTCGACTTCATCTGGTCTGTCGTCTCCTCCTCGTTCTTGGCCGTCGTTCCAATCGTATCGTCATCACCGTCTTCATCTCAAACTGTCCTCGTAACCCCCCCTCACCGTCGGTCACAATTTCTATTTCATAATCGTATTGTTTTATAATTGTTTTTTATTTAACGTAGCACCGATACTAGTCCACACTAACCAACGGTCGAAATAAATCTTATCTGTATTTAAAGTGTCAACGGTTAGTCTATTGATGCTTGGTTGGTCGCTAGGTCTTTATCGACACTTCAAATATTGGCGCACATCAAGAATTGTAATTTCGAGAGTGACTGTTTTTCAAAAGGTGAGGTAATCCGTTGATGTGATATCTGATAGCATACTTGTTCTCGTCCTCCAATCAGCAGTCAGCCCACTCCAATTTTTTTTTTTTTGAGAACAGGCATAACTGATATGCCCGGCTTATATTGAAAGCCATAAAAGAAACCAGGTTACGCTGGGATACCAGCTTACAAGAACAGGACCACAAAACAACCTGAAACAGCAGAAACACCATCTAAAACAGACCCAAGCCATCAGCTCAAAAAAGAAAAGAGGTTAGCCCCAAGGACCACGGACACATCACCAGCGACGGACTGAAAGCGACGACAAAACCACACCAAAAGATAGGGCAAACACACACCACCAGCCAAAACGCGTTCCAGAACGGCAGCCGAATCAAACAACATCACTTGGAGCACTTCAGTTTCCTCCTCTTCGCGCCCCCTGCCCCAAGCGCTTGGTTTGAGCAAGGAGCCCACTCCAATTATTGGTTACCACATTTGCCTTCGAATTACTGTTTGCCATATCTGCCTCGTATCCCATTTGATGTAGGACTGTAAGAGCAACCATGATATATTTGAACTACTTAGTCTTTATGGATATATAAAACTAATTAGATTTTAACTATGAAAATCTACGTAACGATAAATGTTTAAGTGAACCAAATAAATCGGCAAAAACATAGGCGAGAAAAGAAAGAAAAATAGCTAATTTTTTTATTATTTATTATAGGTAGTTCATAGAATTATGGGTAACTTAACATATTTTTTCTATAAACTAGTTCCGCAATATTTATAAATAGTTGAACTTATTTGTTTATTTCTTATAAACAACTGCACCACGGTTATCTAAGAGCATCTCCAATAGAGCTCTTATATAGATTTCTAAATTTAAAATTTAAAATTTTGATAAAAAATTAGACTCTAACAAAATCCTAAGCAAATCTCCATCCTAAATAATTTCCTAAATCCCTTATTATATACCCTAAATTTAGAATTAATTTCTCATTCCTTATTTAAAAATAGGGATAGGGAAACTATTAAAAATCAAATTAGTTTTTAGGGATTAACATGAATAGGATGATCCCTATATCATTTTTTAGGGAATAAAGAGCATTATCCTCTTTCAAAAAAAACTAGCGCTCCCTCAATTTTTTAATGATGATGATCACAATATTTTACCATTTGTTTTATTTAAAAATATTTTTTAAAATTTCATTTATCCTATTGTAATTTATTTTATTATTGAAGATACTTTAAACACAACTTATATTTTTGTATATATACACAATTCTTTTTTATTAAAACAATGATATACGGTAAAAATCAACTGCGTTATTTCAAAATTAGAGGTAATAATTGTTGGCTTTTCACGTAACGACAAATCCACGGCACAACACGGATCACTCGTACTCGTCCATCATCGTCCCACTGGCTACAGAAGTGCAAAGTAACAAACATGCATGGCAAGATAGATACAGAAAATATTGTAAGCAAGGATGTTGTACGATCGAGCTAGCTATAGTTATTGGCGAGGAGCACATCGCGGACGAGCTCGTCGATGTTGCTGTGAGACGAGCCGCCGGGCTTCGTCGCGTTGATCACCTTGTCCCTCCACTCCTCCGCCTTCCTCCGCATCTCCTTCCCCTTCTCCCCGTCCATGAGCTCCGTGATGAGGTCAGAGACGGCTTCGCGCTTGACGTTGCTGTTGATCTCCATGCCGACGCCCCACTCGTTGCACTGGTACCTGCAGTTGATCTGCTGGTCGGCGAAGAATGGCCAGCTGATGACAGGCACGCCGCCGGACAAGCTCTCCACCGTCGAGTTCCATCCGCTGTGCGTCAGGAACGCGCCCACGCCGGGGTGGCTCAGCACCTCCTTCTGCGGGCACCAGGAGGCCAGCAGCCCGCGCCCCGCGGTCTCGACCAGGAACTCCGGCGGCAGCACGGCGGAGTCGCCCTTGACAAGGTCTCGACGGATGATCCACAGGAACTCCTTGCCGCTGTTGGCCAGCCCCCACGCGAACTCCACCAGCTGCTCGTTGGTCATGACGGTGATGCTGCCGAAGTTGACGTACACGACGGAGCCGGCCTCCTTGCCGTCGAGCCACTGTAGGCACTCCTGCTGCTCCTTCCACAGGCTGAGGCTAATGGACGAGCGCGGTGTGGGCGGGTCCTCGCGCGCCATGAGATGCAGCGGCCCGAGCGTGTACACCTTGGACAAGCCGAGCGCCTCCATGGCAGCCACCGCCTCCCCCTCGAGATCGCCGAAGCTGTTCAGGATGATGGCCGAGGCCCCCGTGCAGCGCTCCGTCTCCTCGATGACGTACTTCACCATGTACTCCTCTGGGTCCGTCGTGAGTATGAAGCTCGGAAAGTCCCTGAGCCTCATGCTCCTCAGCCCCGGCACGTCTTCCACCGGCGTGTCAAGGTATCCATTCGTCAGCTGACTGATATCTGCCCATGCAAACAGTATCAGTCGTTACCGCGTAAGTGCGTCACGCCACACGCGGTCTCATGAACTCACTGAGCCGGTAAACAGTAGATGCATGCAGAAAATTGTAAGTACCTTTGAGTGGGACGAGACCACGGGAGATGAGGAGGCGGTAGTGGCGGTATCCGATATAGCTGATGGCGCTGGCAGTCCAGAGCTGGACGTAGGGGAGGCCGAGCTCCTTGGCGGCTGGCATGGAGAACCCCATGACGACGTCGGAGACGACGCAGGTGACAGGCGGGTGGCCCGTGGCGGGGTCGTTAAGCTGGGCGAGGAGGCGGCGGAAGGGGCCAAGGCAGGTCTCCTTGGTGGAGCGGCACAGCGAGGGGATGTCCTGCGTGACGTCGTCCTCATCCGGCGGAGGGAGGCCGTCAGGGATGGTGGCGAAGCGGAAGCCCGGCACGCCGGCCACCGCCGCGACGCCGCGCGTCCGGACGAGGCGGGCGTGGTTGTACTCGGTGTTGACGAACGTGACGTCGAAGCCCCGGGCGTGGAGCAGCTTCGCCACGTTGAGCATGGGGGTGATGTGCCCCTGCGCCGGGTACGGCACGCACACGGCGTGCGGCTTCTCGTCCGTTCCCATCGAACCCATCTTCTCTCACGCGTACTCTCCGGGCTTCTCGAGCCGAAGTGCTGTGGTAGTGTGGTTTCACTGGTTCGGGAGCTGGACGACGCCTGCTATTTATATTGCAGCAGGAGGCCGTCGCTCTGTCGCGCGCCGATAGGACGAGCGACGGCAAGCCAAACAATAATTGTGCTAAGCTCTTTCAAACTACTCGTAAAAAAATTACGTGGTAGGAACGGCCCAAGTGATCTGATCATATCACATCTGGAGATATGGCTTGCTCGGGGATATCATTTTTGTTTTGAATGCCACAGATCCGTGGTTGGTTGATGGAGTCTCGCAGTAGCAGCCTATCGTCAAACTGTCTAAAAAAACAATATCAAAATAGCCATTGTCCAACTCCACGTGAAGCAGCCGGCCGGGATATTTTGGGTGCCACGTCGCATCGCACAAGGCGAGCCGAGCAGGTACGCGCCGCGTTCCAGGCCGACGAAATGAATTATTTTTTTAATAAATAATATTTTTTTCGAAATTACAAATCTGGCTATTCGAAATAAATGCCAATGGCCTCTGCAAAGTTTGGCCCGTGCATGCTGCTGCCTGGCCGCGGCCTGCTAGGAACAGTGTTTTTTTTTACCATATTCCCGTGGATTCCATCGTGCGATCAAAACAGACGTAGATCGAATCCAATGCAAAGGTGTTTGCTTCAGTTTTTGAAACAGATTCCTCGCTTGGAAATTGAAATCTGAACTTTTTTTGGCCACTCGTTTTTTTCAGAATCTATAAATTCTTTTAATATAAATTTAAAAGCTGGTATAACACAGATTTTATAGATTCTTAATCCATGATCCGGAGACTTTAGGTTGAAAACGGGTTAATTAGCTCTAGGAAATGATTCTATGTTATACTTCTCCGGTTTGCAGTGGTGTGCTAAGCAAAACAGCGGCAACAATATCGGCATGGCAGCGATGTGTACTGTGCACATCATTTGGCATTCTCTCCCAGCTCAATTTCAAAACTGCACAAATAATTGCATCATATGAATTGATATTTCGGCAGCTTCGCCAACGTCACTGAAACTGTCATTGACCGACAACTTCACCATAATGTAAGGTAGATCATTATATATTATATTCACATGAGTTTCATGTTAGGATAAGATCTCGGGGAGAGAGATTCGGATCTCTCTCCCCACATGCGCACTCAGCCATTCCCTCAACAAACCCCCCTATTCTCCCTGCGCCCTGATCGGGGGCGCCCCAACCGAACCATGGTTGAGGGGCCCCTGCCGCTAGCGCTATATTAAGGGGGAAGGGCTCAGACGTCAAGGTGATTAATACCTTGCACGCCCAAACACCTTCCCCACACTCCTACAGACCCGATCTAACACTAGCGCTAAGCGGCGGGAAGCCTCCCTCGCCGCACCGACGTCATGGCGTCATCGTCGTCGACTCCGGCCCCCTCCGGTGAAGGTACACGCCTCTCTACCCTCTCTGTTTTACACTAAGACCTATGCCATGCTTTAGATCTGAGTTAAACCCTGCTAGACCTAGCCTAGTGATTCTAATGTAGTCTATCAATGGTATCAGAGCCTCTAGACTTAGGTTAGCTAGGGTTTAGGCGTCGGACCCCTTGATCCGACGCCATTGCTGCGTTCTAAGTACCACTAGACCTAAGAAATCCCTCTGTTTGCCTTCGGTTTCACCGTGAAACCTAAGACAGAACACCTAAGAACCCCTAATTTTGCTAGCTTCGGCTAACCCCATATGAAGACCTCTGTTTGGCTTCGGCCAAACCCTAAGAAGGAAAGAAATACCCTAAGACCCCCCCTGTTTGGCTTCGGCCAAACCCTAAGGACCCCTAAAAACCCCTCGGGTTAAAGAACTCAGAACCCAAAGGACTTCTCGGAGTAAGAACAGAACAAAAAAAAAAAAAAAAACAGGGGAGTTAGGGTTAGGGTTTCGAAACCCTAACCCTAGTTTCGGCTCGAGGGGAAGGGAAGGGGGAGCTCACCGTGGTTCCCCGCTCAGGCGCACCGCCGCACGCCGGTGAGTGCCGCCGGCCGAGTCGCCGCCGCCGCGGACCGGCTCGACGGAGTGCCGCTCACCCTCGGGTGAGCGCGCGCTCCGGCGAGCGGGCCCGCACCGGCGCACTCCGCCGCTCAGTGCCCTCCCCGCAGCCATTAGCCACCTCCGCCGTGCGCCGCCGGGCCGCCGCCACCGCCGCGCGCCGCTCGGGCCGCCGCCGCGCCGCGCTCGCCGCTCGCTCTCGGGACCGGGGAGTGGGGAAATGAGGCCTTAGGGTTTCCGGGGCGGCCGATGCGGCTTAAATATGCCCGCAATCGGTGCCTGGCCGTCGGAGGATTAAATCCGACGGCCAGGGTTTATTGGATCAAAAGGGAGCCCAGGCGGGGGGCGGAATGAGGGCCCAGGCCCAGGTTACACGCGCGCGCGCGCGGTGAAAACCTGGCCTGGGCCCAGGTTAAGTACGGCCTGCGCGATTTGGCCTCTGGGCCGTGTTTTGGACTGGGCTAAATCACTGTTTGGGCCAAAATTGCATTTTCTTTTTTCCGGAATTAAGTAATTAATTTCTGATTTAATTATTTTCTGGAAAATGAGAAAATTGCCCAAAAATCAGATAAAATTAAGTTTAATTCAGGAATAATTTTTGTAAATTTCATCACACTCAGTAGTATTATTCTGAATTTTTTGAATATTTTTAGAGCATTTCTTTGATATTTTCTGATTTTTATAAGACCAACGTCTTATTTAAATTAGAGAATAAGATTTTATTAAGTTATTAAAAATTCAGAATAATTTTCCTACTGATTTCTTTGTACTGATTAAACATTTGCTATATTTTTAAGTCTTCCGCTGTGCTACTACATGTTTAATCAAAATTTATGTTCATCCACTGTATTAAGTTTATATTTTTTTTGTCGATTAAATTTGAACCAACGGGATAATTTAATTGACAAAATAAAAGTTTGTTTTAGTTATTTGCATAGTGATTTTATCTCCTGACCAACGTTGGTGATAAAATAACTATGTTTGAGATGAATTGATTCTATTTCTGCCCAACGGTGATGTAGAATTAATTCCTATTTATTTATTGAGTTTTCACATGCTGATTTGACCAACGTTAAATTAGCATGTCACATTTATGCCTGTAATTAATCCATTTTGACTATCATTTATCAGGAAGCTTACTCGCTCAAATAAATCATATTGAGAAACTTAGGGGGGATAATTATGCATCTTGGCGAGAGGGTCTGCTGATCGCTCTCGCCATCCTAGATGTGGACTATTCTCTGCAAGAAGCATGTCCAGTTCAGCCTACTGAGCCAGTGATACGCACTGGTGAGGCAGCTGACGCATTTTCTGCGCGTCAGCTGGACTTTGCCCCCATAAGAATGAAATATGACATTGCGTACGAAAAATGGAAGCACTCAAACAGAAAGTGCTTGATGATTATTAAGAATTCTCTCTTAGAGCCAATCAGGAGCTCCATCCCTGATTGTGAGACAGCAACTCAGTATCTCAAGAAGATCGATGCTCAGTTTGCTGGATCATCAAAGGCAGCTTGCGCCTCAACAATTAAGAGGTTCATTAATGAGAAATACCGCGGTGGAGGCGTAAGAGACCATATTTTAAGAATGAGTAACTGGGCTGCTAGCCTAAAGACTATGGAGTGCGCACTGACAGAAACTTTTATAGTTCATGTCATAATGAGCTCACTTAGTAAGGATTTTGAGCACTTTGTCATAAACTACAAT
Source organism: Zizania palustris (assembly GCA_019279435.1). Lineage (NCBI taxonomy): Eukaryota > Viridiplantae > Streptophyta > Magnoliopsida > Poales > Poaceae > Zizania > Zizania palustris. Next base: position 40,651,752 of record JAAALK010000283.1, on the reverse strand, counting down.
TCTCTGCCAGAAGTGTGGACATTTGAAAAGTTAGTGTCCAACTGCGTTCAGGAGGAAGATCGCATTAAGGAGGCTAGAGGTAGTGATTCAGTTCACCAAATTCAAGATAAGGGGAAAAAGCAATTTACGCCTAAGAAAAATACTAAGACCTTTAAGAAGAAAGGAAAGGCGCCTAAGGACAGTGATGTCCCTCAAGGCGTCTGCAGGCATTGTAAGAAAGAAGGACACCACATGAAGGACTGTGTGGAGTTCCTCAAGTGGATGCACAAACACGGTAACGATGAAATTACTTGTATAGATGAATCCTTGTATTTAGATTATTCTACCAACACTTGGTGGATTGACTCAGGTGCAACTGTTCATGTTGCCAATTCTTTACAGGGATTCGCTACGACGAGAATTTTGGAAAGAAACGAAAGAACAATTAGAGTTGCAAATGGCATCGAAGCAGAAGTTGAAGCCATTGGAGATCTCCCATTAGAATTTAAGAATGGCTTTGTAATTCTTTTGCGCGATGTTCTTTATGTTCCTTCGATGCGCAGAAACTTGATTTCTGTTTCATGCTTAGTTAATAATGGGTACGATTGTCATTTTGGCGACAGACAATGTTCTATTATTTATGATAATAAAGTTGTGGGTCTTGCCTTCGAGCATGACAAACTTTATCTTTTGTCCTTAAGTGATTCAGTAAATACTATTAGTGAGACAGTCTCGTCTAGCAAAACAAATAAGCGTAAGAGAATTAGCGACGTTTCTTCGAAATTATGGCACTGTCGCTTAGGCCATATTTCGAGGGGGAGGATTGAACGTCTAGTTAAGGAGTCAATTCTTCCGCCCTTAGAGTTCACAGACTTAGATCAATGCATTGATTGCATTAAAGGCAAATACGTCAAACAAATTAAGAAAGGCGCGAAGCGAAGCACAGGAGTTTTAGAAATTATTCATACGGACATTTGTGGTCCATTTCCTGTTGCATCTGTAGATGGTTATGATTCATTCATAACATTTACAGATGATTATTCGCGCTATGGTTATATTTATCCAATTAAAGAACGATCAGAAGCATTGGATAAATTTAAGATATTTAAGGCTGAAGTAGAAAATCAGCATGATCTAAAGATTAAGATAGTAAGATCTGACCGTGGAGGGGAGTACTACGGTCGTCATACCCCGTATGGCCAAGTTCCTGGACCTTTTGCGAGGTTTCTACAGGAAAATGGTATAGTCGCCCAGTATTCTACACCGGGCGAACCACAGCAAAATGGAGTGGCAGAAAGGCGCAATCGCACCTTAATGGACATGGTAAGAAGTATGTTGAGTTATTCCACTCTACCGGTTGGTTTATGGATGGAGGCATTAAAAACCGCCATTCATATTCTTAATCGGGTTCCAAGTAAGTCGGTGCCCAAGACACCGTATGAATTATGGACTGGACGAGAACCCTCTCTAAATTATTTTAGAGTATGGGGATGTCCAGCTGAAGCTAAAGTATTTAACCCAAATATTGGTAAGTTAGATCCTAAGACAGTGAGTTGTCATTTTATTGGCTACCCAGATAAGTCTAAGGGTTTCCGTTTCTATTGTCCTGGTAGACATACCAAGTTTGTAGAAACGAGACACGCAGTCTTTTTAGAAGACGCTATGATCAGGGGGAGCACGGTATTAAGAGAAATTAGCCTTGAAGAGAAGCGGGTCTGTGCACCTACTCCTATGATTCAAGAGCCAATTCTTCATATACCTGTGATAGCACCTATTAGTCCAGCTCCAGGAGTTGGACCTTCATTAGCGACACCTGTTGTTCATGAGGAACCTGTTATTCAGGAGCCTGCAGTTCCAGTTGTTGCTAATGAAGAACAAGAAGAACAACCCCCTGTGTTAGAAAATAATGTGCCAGTTGAGGAGGACATCATAGAAAATGATGTACCAATTCAAGAAGACATTAGAAATGATGATATCCCAGTTCAAGAGAACATTAGGAGATCACAAAGAGTAAGAAGATCAACCATTTCTGATGACTATGAGGTTTATATGAGTGAAGAAATTCAAATGGAGGGCGATCCCGCCTCTTTTGAAGAAGCTATGAGAAGCCCTCACTCTTCTAAGTGGCTTGAGGCCATGGAGGATGAGATGAGGTCTATGAGTACCAACAATGTCTGGAAATTAGAAGAAATTCCTAAAGGAGCCAAAACAGTAGGCTGCAAATGGGTCTACAAGGTCAAACGTGACTCCCAAGGGAATATTGAAAGATTTAAGGCCAGACTTGTTGCTAAAGGCTTCACTCAAAGAGAAGGAATAGATTATAATGAGACATTTTCTCCTGTCTCATCTAAGGATTCATTTAGAATCATTATGGCTTTAGTGGCACATTATGACTTAGAGTTACATCAGATGGATGTAAAGACGGCATTTCTCAACGGGGATCTAAATGAGAATGTCTATATGGCACAACCCAAGGGTTTTGTCATAAAAGGGAAAGAAAATTTGGGATGCCATTTAACTAAGTCTATTTATGGTCTTAAACAGGCCTCTAGGCAGTGGTATCTCAAATTTGATGAGACAATTAGAAAGTTTGGGTTTAAAGAGAATGAAGAGGACAATTGCATTTATGCTAAGTTCAAGAATGGGAAATTTATTTTCCTAGTCTTGTATGTGGATGACATCCTACTAGCAAGTAGCGATGTTAATCTACTATTAGAGACTAAGAAGTTTTTGTCTTCTCATTTTGATATGAAGGATCTTGGAGAAGCTTCATATGTATTAGGCATAGAGATTCTTCGAGATAGAACTAAGGGGGTATTAGGTTTATCACAAAAGGCATACTTAGAGAAAATACTAAGAAAATATAGTATGCACTACTGTAAGCCTTCGCCTGCTCCGATAGTCAAGGGTGATAAGTTTGGGAACTTTCAGTGTCCCAGGAACCAATATGAGATCGATCAAATGAAGTCGGTTCCATATGCTTCTGCTGTCGGAAGCCTAATGTATGCTCAAGTATGTACACGCCCTGACTTAGCTTTTGCCACCGGGATGCTTGGCAGATATCAGAAAAATCCAGGCATAGATCACTGGAAAGGAGTTAAGAAAGCTTTGCGATATGTGCAAGGCACAAAAGGCCTCATGTTAACATATGAGAGAACAAATAACCTTGAAATAGTAGGTTATTCAGACTCAGATTTTGCGGGATGTGTGGATACTGAGAAGTCCACATCAGGTTATATATTCACACTCGCAAAAGGAGCTGTGTCGTGGAAAAGCTCCAAACAAACTGTGACGGCATCTTCCACGATGTATGCCGAGTTTGTAGCATGTTATGAGGCCACCGGACAGGCACTATGGTTTAAAAAGTTTATTCCCGGTTTAAGAGTGGTCGACAGTATTGAAAAGCCACTTAAGCTATACTGCGACAATGAGCCAGCAGTATTATACTCCCATAACAACAAGAAGAGTGGTGCTGCCAAACACATCAATATTAAGTACTATGTTGTTAAGGAGAAAATCCAAGATCAAACTATAAGTCTAGAGCATATAAGTACCAAGCGTATGCTTGCGGATCCGCTAACAAAAGGCTTACCACCCAATGTGTTCAGAGAACACTTAACCGGTATGGGTTTAAAGGAAAGCCTATGATCATTGGATTTGTAAGGGCCCAAAATAAGTTTAGAAACTATTTCAAAGTAGTGAAATGTGTTGTAGCTGTTGAGTCACGTAGTACGTAACTGACTATTGTGATGCATCATGCTCTATGCATTGATCTATAATGAGATAGAGGTAACGTTAAGTAAGTTGAGAACTAAGTCGAGATCTAGGGGGAGAATGTTAGGATAAGATCTCGGGGAGAGAGATTCGGATCTCTCTCCCCACATGCGCACTCAGCCATTCCCTCAACAAACCCCCCTATTCTCCCTGCGCCCTGATCGGGGGCGCCCCAACCGAACCATGGTTGAGGGGCCCCTGCCGCTAGCGCTATATTAAGGGGGAAGGGCTCAGACGTCAAGGTGATTAATACCTTGCACGCCCAAACACCTTCCCCACACTCCTACAGACCCGATCTAACACTAGCGCTAAGCGGCGGGAAGCCTCCCTCGCCGCACCGACGTCATGGCGTCATCGTCGTCGACTCCGGCCCCCTCCGGTGAAGGTACACGCCTCTCTACCCTCTCTGTTTTACACTAAGACCTATGCCATGCTTTAGATCTGAGTTAAACCCTGCTAGACCTAGCCTAGTGATTCTAATGTAGTCTATCATTTCACACCATAATCGGGTCCAGTCCAAACGATCCAATCTCGTACACATCGGTTACAAATTCTCGAGGATTATTACATGGATACTGTGCACTCAAAGATTACAAGTGCGTCTGCAAACGTAATTAACGAGTCAAGATAACCAGTTAACCCACCCTTCAAAGCAGATATTTACTGTACAGCGACTTAATTCCTCGTTGATATGTAACCATCGTGCTCCTGTTTTTAGCCGAAAGTCCTAATCCAAATCCATATGTTTGCGATGTGATGTCCACATCAGTAATAACTCCTCTGAAATTATGCGTGCCAAATCCCAAGCCATTTCCCCACTTGTATGTAATGTTTTCAGCACACATGAACTCGATCTGTATGCACAGTCAGAGCTGATCAGTAGCGTCATTGCATCACAATTCACACCGACGCTCCAATTGTCAATCGATGAACTGAGATGCATCCAGTTCAGATTCCTTGTATTCCGTCTGCAGCTATCCCTATCCCCATCGTCGATCGATGCACGCACTGCACGGAGCTCTCCGGCTGTACATGATTTGGCCATTCTGCAACTAGCGATTATTGATTGCCAGCCCCCCTAGACGCAATTTGACTAGCTACAGCTACAGGCCGGCTACAGACAAACAGTGCAGCCCGTACTCCCTGAACTGACTAGCAACATTGTATGTTACATTTTTTTTTTTGAAATAGACACATCCCTGCTTCATTTGAAAGCAGCATAGAGTCACAACCAAAATAAACGTTCAACCATGATCCATCAACTTGACGACGCATAAACATCTACCATTCAGCAATAACAAAAGAACCTCCCTAAATCCAACCAGCTTACCAACATCAACAACCTCGCATCACCAACAAACCACCAGAATAACATAGCTACCACACCCGCAACAAAAAACATTCTACAGACCCTACTAACCAGACACCAGCACCCACTGAACCCATCATTTTGCCGACCTCGACCTCTTCTTGATTCGTTCTCCCTTGGAAGTTGGGCGGCGGCTGCAAGGAGCAATGAACAGCAAGCTTCGGTCTCCTCAAAGCACCGCCCCTGATTCATCTTCTTCCACTTAATCACAAAGTTAACAAACTTATAAAGCACTGCAGAAATACTAACCAGCAATTTGTACGTGACATATCACATATCTAAAAGACACGAACGGTCGAACAGATCGATGAATCGATCTTCTTTCTTCTAGCTCCCTCTCCGGTTCTCCGTTTCCTATCTCGATGGACGTACGGAGACAAAAACAGATGCCGCATACGGCTGCTAAACAATTTGCCCAAGTGGCCGAGCGAGGCCGGAGGCAATGCACGAGGGGTGCAGTGAAAGTGTGAAACACGGCTTCAGGTTCAGGTCCCCGAGCTTAGCCGCCTCCTCGGTTAATCGGTTATCGAGCACGCAATGCAACAAGGAATTATAGTAAAAACTCGGCCGGCGTTGAACCAGATTTGTTTTTTTTCCTACTCTCCAGCGACGCGATCAGTCATCAGTGTGCTCAGTTTTTTTGTTTTTTTTTTCGTACCATGCAGGACCGCGCCGATTTGCTGGAAGGATCCAGGCTGCAACGTTTCGTCCACTTGTGTATGTGTCAGTGCATGTGAAGCTTAAAAAAAACTACCCTCCAAATTATATATTTCAGAATTTTAAGGTACAAGTAAATAATTATGGATCGTTTGTTATTTTTATAAAACGGTTTAGATTTAAATAAGATGATCTATTACATTTTTGTATTTTCTTTTGTTTTTACATCTATACGCACAAAATTGAGAATTAAGATATATGATTAATTAGAAGTATTGCTTCTTTAGGAGATACATGTTGTACCATGGATATATCTTTGATTTGCAATAAATTCTCTCGAAATCTTCTTCTCTTCCTTTAATTCTTAATAGTTTTTCTCTTCTGTTTCTTCTTTCCCTCTCTGACTATTATCATGCATTATTCCTAAATCTTAAGTTTTGTTATCGCTAGGCTTATTTTTTATTGTCAAATATCAATATGAGGAGATCAATATCAACAAATCAACTTTGTTGCTGAGCTGGCACCTTATATATAATTCCATTTAGTTGACTGCTACTAATCACTCCAACTTTGTATCAATTCGTCAAAGATCGAAGATATAATTTTATCAAGCGTAGGCATCCAAAACGCTAATCATGGCCTGATACGGGATAATTAACTTCGGTTGTCAATCAAGAACGCCAACATCGTCAAAGGATGGGACGCATGGTAGCTACGGTTTAACCAGCGAGAGGCGGAAGCTAGCGAATGGGAAGTCAAAGCCAGAGAGGCCACGTACGTACGCCGCCATATATACATTTGAGCTGGGCGCGCCTAGAGAAATCCTTGGCGCAACCGTGCAAAGCGGTGGTGCACACGTCGTGGTGGCTTCGTCCGCGTGTCTGCTATCGTTCGGAGATTTTTTTTTAAAAAAAAACAATACATTTTATTCGAAATTTCAAATCTGTTATACAGATTTTAGAATTTATAAAAATAATTTTCTATTGTTAATTGATCTGTCGATAGAGGCATGTTGATAGCCGATCTAGACTGACCGGTCTATATCGACATACCATCTAGTAGGGATGGCAACAAATAAAATATCCGTAGGTACTGCTCGTCCATATTATACTCAGACTAGAAATTTCGAATAAAAATGTAATATATACTTTTTTTAAAAAAAAATATCGTCCGAAACCGGGAGTTGGAGTCATGTCTGAGCTGGCCGGTCTACAGAGTTTGGGCTCGGCCCCAATGTTTTTTTACTCGTTGAGCGTCAAAACTCAAAAACTAGAGTGCTAAAATAGCAAATCTCTCGTGCTCTTGGAAAGATCGGCTATTTTGGCATTTCAAAGATGTGCACTTTGTTATAATAATACTTTTGTTATAATAATACTTCTAAGACTAACATGTACCGTCTGAGTCAATGAAAATAGATCGAGATGCCAAAAATACAAATCCACTTCTTTAGAGTGTTAAAATAGCAAATCTCTCCGTTTCTTCGCAGTCACAGCGATGGTTTGACTCCTTGTTTGTGCTACATTATCATCCATGGGAGTAGCGGACGAGGAGGTGGCACGGCTTGCGGGTGAGGCCATGGATGGATGGAGAAAAGCAAGCTAAGTATATGAAAGCGAAAGCAATGACGTGGACGGAGAAAGCCGTGGCGGCGACGGAGGAAGGCGGGACTTGTACAGTCCAAACTGACCGTCTGGTCGATCTTTTTTGCTTGCGGGAAATATTGATGTCGATTCATTCACATCACACATAATCGTTTAACGAGCATTTCAATCCCGATGTGACCATTTCCCAATGCAGCAGACTGTCGTGTACAGGTATTAGCTCTTGAGGCCTTGAAACGAGGGGAGAGCAAACATGAACAGTACGTCGACAAGCTCTGCTTGCACAGCGTCACTTTGTCAGCATTTGCATTTCAGGTTTGTCTGTGGTTTCACCTGTCGTTGTTAGACGCTCCATCCAAACGTATTGTACAGATAAGAGATAACCGCAGCACGCCCCCGGAATATGGAGAGTTACAGATTTTTTTATGTGAAGTTCGGTCGGACCGTACAATGCCTTCACCGAAGAAAAATGCACTGTGAAAATTGGAAAAGAATAGGAAATAATGAAAGAACAGATCTTTGGGTGCTTTTTTCAGTCAAGAAGTGAGTCCCTGGAACTCTGTTACAGACCACCAGGTGGACTGACATCGAATCATTTGGGAAGATTTCTCAGTTCACCAAGTCAGTTCGAGTTGTTTAGATCTGAATTTGATCCTACAGGCTTTGATTCTTCCTGGGTGTCCGTGGTTGTAGCTGCACTCGCAGAGACCGGCGGAGCTGGTTGAGAACCTGCTATATATGTCAGCAGTAAGCCACAAATTTTACTGAAAACATTAGTATGGAGGGTCATAATGACATACCGGATGTATCATCAGATTGCCTTGACATTGCATGAGGGGGTAACTGGAGTCTGAAATTGGGTGGAAGTGAAGGCCCCGGAGGGAAAGAACCCTCGAACTGAGTCGCTGGCTGCTGAACAAAAGGTGGACGTGCAGCTTGCTGCATCAGGGAGAAGCCAGTTCTTGGACCCGGACCACCCGGCATGTACCCCATGTACTGGTAGGATGGCGTCGAAGGGGAAGTTGGACCATACAGCTGAGAGTAGTAATGTTGTATCATTTGAGAATTGTACATAGCCTGCTCAGGAGTTTTCAGACATTGGATGGTTTCAGTATATATTGCCAGATGTAAAATAAAAAAGGCCCATACACACACTGGATACTTCAGTACTATATTTTGATGCTCTGATGTAGAAAAAATGCCGTGCAGGTAGTCAATTCTTGGTACTTAATGTCTCAGTACTCAAATATAAGTTTAGGATATGGCTAAATCTCGTGAATTCAGAGTTTCAGGCGATGAACACTGACAGTGGAGCTTATCATTTTCTTTTCGCGAGGTGAAAACTAATCTCTTATCTGTATAGTGCTGACAGTTTATTGGACATGCATGTTATGTAGCAAGAACCAATTTCAGGGTTGCATGTGACGGAAGTAAAACAGCAGAAATGGCATTGAAGTAGGATGAATATAATGCTTGCCTGTTGGTACGGATAATCAGGTGGGTACCAGTACCTGCAAAAGTTTGCATAATTTCTTCAGTGCATTAAAAAAGATTGAGATTTGAGAGGGATTGAGCTAAGAGTAAGCCCCACAATTGTCTGTAAAGCCCAATCTCGGAGCCATGTCCCCATATCTACCAACTATCTGTCTATCTTGGCTGTAAAGCCCAAACTAATACAACTTGCAAGAACCTGAAAACACATGGCTGTCTAAATCATAAACCTCGACAGATAAAGGCGTAATCTTTGGGAAAACGAAACTGAACATTAAAAAAGAACACTCCAGGAATGTTCACACATAAGTATCACCATTAACATTTTATCATGGAGGTCAACACCAAGAATTTAACTTTCATACCAACTTGTTCAATAATTTGCAAATGATAAATGCAGAAACAACTCAACCAATATTTCAAGGATTCTGTACCGGTCCGTGGCATAAAGTAAAAGGCAGAGGCTGCAATTTGCAACAGCAAAGCCAAGTGGCAGTGTGGCACCAGATCTGAATGCAGGCATTTAACTCTGCACAAAACCATCTGCTGTCATCAATCAGTACAGTAAAAGATCACTCTCCCATCTCGGCATCTCCATGAATTAGCAGCAACGACTTTCTTCGTTTTCTTGTCTACTCTGCTCCACTGCATTCCACCCAGTTTACCTGATTACCTCTGATGTCAGTTAAGAGCGTAGCATCTATTTCTACGAAAAGTTGACGTCTACCTCAAAAGTCAAAACCCCCACACCGTGAAACACCGGTTGCATTCAAATCAACAATGACGCGGAGCCCTCGCTGCCTATACCCAACAGCTCACCCTTCGGCCTTCTCCTCTAGCTGCGCGATGCAGTTTACAGCCAGGCTCTAAGGATGCAAACACGACGCAAAACTACAAGAGCGAGTGACATGGAGTCACATGAAGCTAGTGCTACTGCTAGCGCGCCGCTGTCGCACAGTTTTGCAGCGTGGCTCAGATCCCACGACGTCGACGGTGCAATATACTAGTGTGACGCTGCGGTGGATATCAATATTATGGCCCGTATGACTGTATCACCCGTCAGCCGTCACCCATGCATGGTCGTCGTCATCGTGGCCTCTGCGTCGTGCTGCATCCGGTGCGTGGTTTGGGGCCTTTTCAAGGAGGAGGAGGAGGAGGTTGCGTTCGAAAAGGAGACTCACCCGAACTGAGGATGGTATTGATGATACGTCGGGTGAGCCGGGTTCATCGTCTGCTGCGACGGCATCCGCCCACCCACGCTGTAAGGTGGTGGGCCCATGTGTAGCTGATCCGGAAAGTGGGACCCGCGTGGGGCCCGCCCTGCAGAGAGAGAGATTGTATTAGGCATAGGCATAGGCATAGGCATAGGCATGGCATGTTATGAGGAAACTGCACACACAAATGGCGCCAAGAAAAATAAATGAAGTGTGCAGAGGTAGCAGGTGTGATGCATGTATAACGGACAGTAGTTGCAGGGCTCGCAAAACAGTTGTATGGCCTGTGCAGAGAGGTGTCACCACGTGTCCCCTTACCTGACCGAGCTTGACTAGATGTAAGTTCATATGTTATTGCGGTGTAGTTTTAATTTTGTCTTGCTTGTCAAATGGTAACTTAAAAGAGTGCTAAAACTGAACAGAATTACTTCGATTTTTTACTTTTTTAGATCACTGTTTGGTTTCTGTTTTAGAAAAAAAATAGAAACTAAAAAACCGATTGCCCGCCCTTACTGCACACAAAAAACAAGTATTTTTTGTTTCCCGTCACAATAGGACACCGGCATTGTTATGAGATATGCATTTTGTTCCATTTTTAGAGGACGAATAGCTAATGATGGATTTATAGAAGTTTATTTTAGTGAGCATTGCATACATTAGCACACCACCAAATAATTCAAGACTGTTTTAGGTTATAGCTACTAGCACTACAACCAACTCCATTTGGCCAGTGTTGTGCTGTAGTGCACTAAACATTTTCTTTCTGCAAAATCAGTATGATGGCCCAATTGTTCTTGCATAGAAAGGGAGAAATCACTCAAACACCAATGCACCCATTTTAACCCTTTCAGTATATGCATCATAATGCATGTTTTCATCGCACACACACAGATGCTTAAAATCATGAGAGCATGCATGCTGCATTGCAAGAAACACAAATGATGATTATCTCTCCAGGGATGAACACAATGAAGTGAAAGTGAAGTTAAAGAAACAAGAGGATAACAGGCCCAGCACATTTGATGGGCAACATGCAGTAATACTGTACTAGTATCTAACTGTCTATCACTTCCAGTCGTTGATGGCAGTTGGCACCGAACCATACCGGTCAAATAATGCGAAAGAGTATATGCGATGGAGCATTTTTCTAATGCCCGGCACCGGTTTAATTTTCACCACAAAAGAAAAAAAAAGGCGGCTGGGTTCTTGATTCTCTCCAGCTGCAATCTCCCACCCCTTTACACCTCATTCTTGCTGGAGCGATTTAACATACCACCACTACATTCGTTTGATGCAAATTCCTTCCCAACAAGAAAAAATAATAATAACTTAGATCGAGATATGCATGGAAGAGAAGTTAAGTTCATCCCCACTCATCAACCATCCTATAAAAACAAGCTCTGCCAAAGTGACAAGCTTATTGTAATGATGTGATCTAATCAATCAGCAGCCAGGCATTCAGACTTAGATCAACGCTACTGCTACGGCTGGTAGCTGGGGAGAGTACGTAGCAGGCAGCAAATGCAACAGGTAATTAGGGGGTAGTGGTGAGTGGTAACTGCTGTGAGTCCAGGCTGGCCAAGCACACACAGCTAGCAGCTGAGCTAGCGCAGCCATGAGTGATCATGAGCCATGGTAATGTGATGTCTGATCTGCCTCCCCTCCCAATGCAGATGCCGTACTTGTGGTAGTCTTCGTCTTCGTACTCGTCTTCTTTACTGTGTGCTGGTGCCCGGCGTTTTAGGCTTTTAGCAGCTGGAGCAGGGTCCCACCCATCTGCCATGCCAACACGACCCACAGCCGCAGCGCACGCAAGGAGGAGGACGAAGAAGGGGGAAAAGTGTGGGGGTAAGAAAAGGATGGCGCCGTGCCCTAATCAAGCTTATCCGGTTTGATTGCGTTCGGGCAATCGGTTTACCGCTAATCATGGCCCAGTTATTGCGGCCATGCACATGCGCGTGCCTTGTTGTTGCAGGGAAAGGCGTCGATTTGGTTCGGTTCCTCGGGTTACGATGCTCACCTCTCGACGGCGACGGACGCGGCGGTCCCATCGACGCAATGTTGCAGTTGGCGCGACGGCCGCCGATTGTCGGGTTCGGGATCCGCACCGCCTCCCGCGCCGACTCCGGGTCCCGGAACGTCACCTGCGCGCGCGCGCAGCTGTGTGAGATCGATCAAGCAACATACATAGATACATGCACGGCGGCGCGGCGACCGTGTCTCATCGCCGGCCGGTCGGCCGACCGACCGGGATGTCCCTAGAGCGAGAGCCAGGGATAGAGAGAGAGAGAGGGAGGGAGGCAGAGCGGGTCGGGACGTACGAATCCGTAGCCCTTGGACCGGCCGGTCTCGCGATCGCAGATGACGACGGCCTCGAGGATTTCGCCGTACTGCTGGAAGTGCTCTTGCAGCCCCTTGGACGGCGTCTCCCACGCCAGGCCGCCCACGAACACCTTGGTCAGCGTGGTGTCGCCGAATTTCGACCGGTGGTCCGTTACCCCGCCGCCGCCACCCGCCAGCGCGTGTGCCGCCGGTGACCCACCGCCAGCAGCGGAGGATGTCGACGACGAAGCCGCCATCAAGCAACCACACAGGCTCACGTATGTACGCGACGCGCGTGCGGCTAAACTTCCGGCCGCTTAAGCTCAGTTGCTAGCTTCTCCCTCCCGGGTGCAAAAAGACGCAGTCTTTGATTGATCAATCGAATCGATTGATCCTATAAGGATTAAACTCCTTGTCCCGGTCTCTCTCTCTCTCTCCCTCCTATGTATACCAAGTTATCAACTTGATTGATTAGTGGCCGTGTCAGTCCCGACCCGGTGAGAAAGAGAAGAAGAGGAAGAGGAGGTGGGAATCGCTAATAAGAGAGGAGGCGACTCGGCCTCTCGGAGGAGAAGGCCAGGGAGGAAGGGATGGACAGGAGCTATGCGCTGGAACAGAGGGTTTCGGTTGTGGGATGACAGCTGCATGACCCTTTCTCGTCCAGCTTACCATCGACTATACTACTACCTCGTGCCTGCCTGCTTGTGTACTTCATCCTTTTTTCTCCTCTGCTTTGCATCTCTCTGTGGCTCTGTCTCCCTTCATGTGTTGTGTTTTTGAGAGAGGCAAGCAGCTGCCACCTTCACCCGTCCTCCCTTCCGGCCGGTCGCCCTCGGCCGATGGCGACCACCCGACCCGGAGCGTGCATACGTGCGTGCATGACGAGGCCTCTCGTGGATCGACTACGCGCGCGAGACGGCGAGAGCGTGTGAGTTGGTGGCGGCGGCGGCATCGGCATCGGCATCGGCATCGGCGCCTCGATCGGTTGCGGTTGCTTGCGGATTTGCGGTTGCTTCCATCTTCTTCACTTTCGTGCTTGCTTAGGATGCACAAACTAAACGAAGGCAACATTGTCGCTGTCACGTCAAGAAATCTGGGGAATAAAAATAGAAGGCAAGAACAGAGACTAAACCTAGTAGTTTTTGCATGGTCATCACGATTCACGCATCATTAGTTTCTGTGTCCACTGCTGTTTCGAGGAATCAGCAGTTGACGTAGACCATCATATGTGTTCGTTCTCAGAGCTAGCCTGAAATAAACGGAAGCCCCAGCGTGGCATTACCAGGTCGGCTTACGCGTGTGGCGTGTCTGCACCCTGCACTGCCCATCATCATCGTCAGTGCCACTAGTTCATACAGCAAACCGGTCCATTAAAATCGAGGTCGTTTTCGTGCGAGCGTGGCCAACTTATGTCACCAGTTATTTCGTTGAGACTCGAGATCAATGTCTGATCATTTATTTCTCTCACACAAAAGTCTGGTTTGTTTAACGAACTACGTGAATGCTGTCAATTGAAAACTAACTGTATTCATTGAGTACTAACTGTTACGAACTGCGAAGAAAAAATGATTGAGAAAGAACAATACTTATTCTGAGCTCTGAAGAATGCAGAAGTTGACATTTTCCTGCATGATCACGATAGACTTTAGAGTTGACCGTGGAGAGTCGTTGTATGGTTGTTGGGTTATCCACAAGATTACAGGGTCATCGGCTCCACGTCAGCAATGCGGCATTCCAGCGTGGTAACATAGCCTAATCAATGTGCTCTTGGACCCCTTGGTTATGCTTTTGGTCAGTCGTTTTTGCAACGAATATTTTTTAAGACTTTTATATCTATACTTGCAATAGCCTTAATATCAAAAATATCAAACCATTGATAAAAAATCCAGATAGTACTATAAAAAAAGTAGAGCCTAAGTTGACTAAGCTTGATGCTGGCCTTGGAAACAGAGGAGATTAGTATAAACCATATTCTGCCTGACCTCTTTGCAAAATACGGAGTGATCTATCGTGGCCTGGACAGAAACACAGAATACTACCCGCTTCACCACCATGTGAGCCACGCTAATGTGTTTTTTCCGGTTAGTTTAGTCTACCATTTGTTTTGTTTTGTTTTAAGAGAGGGGCAATAATATTTTCCTTGCCACTTGCAAACACTCCAGTTGTCCTTTCTATTGCTCAATACATTACATGAGCACTGCAGTAACGGAATCGTCAACCCAGAGAGCAGAACAGAGCAGAGCAACCCTTTGGCCACGCAAGATGCAGACAGAAATTATCAAAATATGCAAGGGGCGATAGGAACAGATGGATTATGCCAACCCTTTCCTCTAATTACCCACCGCTGGCAATTCGGACGCGGGTTCCATCGCAGAAACATCACTTCGTCAGACATTAACAATGGAGCTAACCGCCTAACCTGTCGCCGTCAGTCGTGAGCCCTACTAAATCTCCTTGTGAGCACTAACCTCACTTTCTTTCTTTAATAGCAAGCAACAAGGAGTTGAAAAATCTCATCGAAAACCAAGAGAGACACACAGAGAGAGAGAGAGAGAGAGATGAAAAGAGACGTCAGATGTGAGCCAAAGTGACAAGAATCCAGCACAGTTTCCTACTATCATCACTGAGCACTCTTAGCTGGCTGGCTGGCTGGCCGGCCTTTGCAGAGAATGTCGTGCAAGAGAACGATCTTGTGATGGCTAACATGGTGGTTTGTTTGGATCATCCTCTTCTCCGGTGCGAAGCATTGTCCATTTGTCCCTTTCGCGCAACTCCCGCGCGGACGATTTTGATTCTTAGCGGCTGCGCCTTTCAAACCAGCACAAGGAGTTGCAGACTTGCAGTTGCAGCTAGCTAGCGTTCGTCCGCTTGCTTCCCGGCAATTTCCCCGGAGCCATAGCTGGCCTGGCAAACGTCGGAACGAAGGATGCAGACACCAGTCCGCTTCACTCTGCCTTCCTTTACCTGCATTGGCCGTGGATGGCGGCCGGGTGAATCCCTGCTCATCTGCACGGAGATAGTGGTTGATTTCGATAGGATTTTTGAATTGTACGTGCTCGATCTTGCCCAGTAATGG
Organism: Zizania palustris; assembly: GCA_019279435.1. Lineage (NCBI taxonomy): Eukaryota > Viridiplantae > Streptophyta > Magnoliopsida > Poales > Poaceae > Zizania > Zizania palustris. Next base: position 40,636,269 of record JAAALK010000283.1, on the reverse strand, counting down.
CGTGGATTTGGTTTATTACTCCCAGGCTGAGGTGAGGTGATGATCTCTGAGCTGATGTCCGCGGGCGGCAGAGTGCATTGGATCTCTCACCATGTAACGAGTCTGGCTGGCTGGCCTGTCTCGATCTTACCCTGCGGTCAGCGTGCTACAGAAACGACAGGTGCAACTGTGCAGGTTGGTCCCGATGCAGTTATCACGCATGCAAGCAGTGCCGCGAACCGCTGACTGCTCCTAGTACGCACGGGTTTTCACCGCGGGGGAAATTTCTGATGTTTCCAAACTCCATTTCTTGAGCTGCAACGAACATACCAATGCTGGGTGCTAATTGCTAAATAATGCCAATTTGTTGCATGGGCATTTAGAGTATGTTTGGTTCAGACGTATGTTTGATTGAGATTTTTAATCAGCTTCCTGGTTTGGAAGCTAAAATCTGAACCAAACGACTCTTTTGGTATCCAGTTTTTAAAATTTACAGATTCTCATAATATAAATTTAAAATTTGATATAATCCAGATTTTACAGATTCTCAATTCAACTTTGAATGAATATTATCTACCGTACTATTAAAACATATCAGTTCATATGTAAAATTTGAAAAAGTAGAATTTTAATAAAATATATAATTTAGTGTATTTTAAAAATATATAATTATAATATAAACATTACAAAATTTCATAATTAGATTGATTTATACGTAAAATTACACATTAATAATGTCGTAGAATATCAAAACATAAGCCGCGTTTCAGAGTTCAGAGTCACGGCAGATTGGCGGTGTGGTCTGGAGGTCATGGGCCGGTGGGCTACGGTCTACACGACTACACTATCACGGTGGTTGTGTGGACCGGCTAAGTTGGGCTTTCTAGATGCCCGGCCTGTGTGAAGTATTATGAATTAAACATCAAATAAAAATAACAATAAGTGTATGAGTAACACAGATTTCAGATGCCATTTAGATTAAGAACACGTTTAGAACAGAACAACAATCTTCTTAATGTTTTTCAACAACAAAAACTAAAACTTTCTAAAAAGTCTTATCAAATCAGGAATTTTCTCCATGCAATAATAAACAAGAAACACTTTCCCGATTACATTTTTACCACACGCACGTATACAGTATGCACGCAATACACGCGTATACCGTGAGTGCACCCTAACACCAAATGAGATCGCCGACTGCAGAGGGCAGTCGCCCCTCGGAGCCCTCCGATCTCAATCGGACGGCTGTGCGAGGGGGCTTCGCGCTGGTGGGATCCACTTCGCAGGGGGCTTCGGAGAGAGAGGAGGGCTTCGCACCGCCCGATTGAGATCGGACGGTGCGCGAGGGGCGACTGCCCTCTGCAGTCGGCGAGGAACCGGTTCCCCCTAACACACACCTGTAGAGACTAATGACATCGAAAAACACGGACATACTGCTAAGGAATCCAAGGCTGGGTCTAGCACTATAATTGATTTTTTTTGACATCCTCAATGATGCCCTCCGACTATGTTTGAAAAACTGATAATTTTTCACTGTAATTATATAATTTTAATGTTCCATAGTATAAGAAATCGAATTTTCTTTACAGATTTCAATGTTTTTCTTGAAACAATTCATTTTATTAAACAAGGTAAGCACACTCGAAGGCAAAGAATTATTGAAAACAAACGAGAGAGCCAGATAGCTCACATCCCCGTAGCAAAGATCCCTAAGAGCACAACTTTCTTCTTTTCTACCGGTTCACAGGAGAAAACTACAAATATCTCTTCGTGACCGGCAAGATTATCTTCCAACCCAAAAATCTCGGGCAAAGTACCACACAAACCTAGATAAATCATATTGGAATATTGCATGATCAACTGTTTCCAACTGGTTGCACAGGCTACAGACCAGATCTCCCAACCATTTTTTTCAGCAGCTGATCTTCCACCTGAATTCTTTCCTTTAACACAAGTCAAAGAAAAAAACTTTGGAGGGAGCAACACACCTTAAATTCACATCAGTCACCCCCTCTAAAAATGAGCCATCTATACATAGATTTTGAAGTGAAACCTTTCTTATTCAGCTCCCAAATCACCTTATTTCGGTTGTCAACAATCGCAACATCAACACAAAGCCCCCTTACATCGTTCCAGAGTTGATTCTCTGAATAAGAAAAATACCTCTTAAATTAAATATACCACACATTTCTCCACACCTCCTCCACCCAAATTATGGGATGAAGGCTGCTATCATATAATTTGAAGAATCTGATTTTGAGTGGAGCATCTCCCAACCATGTATCCTCCAAAAACAAAACATTTTTTTCTTACCATCCCTCACTTTGTAGCCGCAATTTTTTCTGAAAACAAGATTTAACTTTTTGAAGGCTATTCAAAAAACAAGACTCATTTTTTATGTTCCCGTAAAAAAACTACCCCTGATACCATACTTCTTCTTGAGTAACTCGTAACATAAGCCTCCATGATCATCTAAAACTACATTCATATTTCTAGTATCTAGAAACCTTAAACCGCTAAATTCTTTTAGAATGCAAAGAGCTCTCCAATTAATCAAATGATACTTCTTATGACCTAACCCATCAAAAAAAACTTGTTTCTGATTTGATCAAGTCAGTAGTAGGTATTTTCAGGAAGTTGAAATACACTCATAACAGTACAATGAGATACTTCTGACATAAGAATTAATCAAGATCATCCCCCGTAGCCCTACGATACCCACACTTTCGAGTCGACAGCCTTTTTTTCTACTTTTTTTTTTTAACCCATTTCAATGTTTCATGTTAAGGGTGACTGATTAACGTAAAAAAAGAATACGCTTTCCAACTTGATTTTACGGCTCCCCCTTCCTGCACAGTGCCGGCCCTAAGCCAACCCCTGAACCCTCTCAATTCCCCCCAAATCCACCGCTCCCACCGGTGGAGCTCGCCGCCGCCACCCCGAAACCGCAATGGAGGAAGGCAGCGAGGCGCAACTGCCGCTCCCGCCACACGCAGAAGCAGCCGAACCAACGGAGCCGCTGCCACCCGTTCCAATGGACCAAGATGAGGGCCAGGCAGCGGATGCGGAGCCCATGGAGCGCGAAGGAGAGGGTGCTGCGGCCGCCGCGGATCCAATGGAGGGCGAAGTGGAAGACGCTGCGGCCGCTGCTGTTCCCATGGAGGATGAAGCGGCAGACGAAGTCGGCGCCGCGGAGCCCATGGACGACGACGCCCCGACGTCCTCACCGACCCCGTCCGCGCCGTCCGCCACAGCGGCCGTTGACGACTCTACCATCGCGCGGAAGCGCCGTCGCCGTAAGAAGCAGTTCCCCGGTATGATCCCCACGGCGGGTGTCCGTGTCATCCGAGCAGCCGCCCCTGCCCCATCCACAGCCCATCTCAACGGCATCCCTCGCCGCCGTGGTCGCCCCCCGACCTCCTCCTCTCTTCGCCTCGCCCGAGAGCTCGACGCGGAGGCCCTCATAGCCCTCGCGGCGGGGTTCCCTGCGGACTCTCTCTCTGAAGACGAGGTCGTCGCTGCCGTCCTCCCACACATCGGTGGCGCTGACCAGGCCAACTATCTCGTCGTCCGCAACCACGTCCTCGCGCTCTGGCGCTCAAATCCGCACTCCCCCGTTGCATCCAACACCGCGCTCGCTTCCATTCGCGTTGAACACGCGGCCCTCGTCGCCGCTGCACACTCCTTCCTGTCAGATCACGCCTACATCAATTTTGGCCTCGCCCCGTCCGTTCTTTCCCTTCCACCGTGCCCCCCTCCCTCCCTCCCGCCCCCTTCTATCCTTATTGTTGGCGCTGGTTTTGCTGGTCTCGCTGCTGCACGACACCTGATGTCCCTTGGCTTCAAGGTTGCCATTGTCGAAGGAAGACTGCGCCCTGGTGGTCGTGTGTTTACCAAGTCTATGCACTCCACTGCTGCAGAACATCCTGACATTGCTGCTGCTGCTGACCTTGGTGGTAGTGTGCTCACAGGTATCAATGGGAATCCCCTTGGTGTCATAGCCCGGCAGCTTGGTTTTCCATTGCACAAGGTGCGGGACAAGTGCCCGCTGTATCTTCCGGATGGTCGCCCAGTTGACCCTGACATGGACAGTCGTGTTGAGGCAGCCTTTAACCAGCTTCTTGACAAGGTCTGCCAACTGCGGCAGGTTGTTGCAGATAGCATCCCACATGGCGTGGATGTGTCACTTGGCTTGGCATTGGAGGCGTTCCGTGTGGCACATGGTGTCGCTGCTGAGCCGGAGGAACGGATGCTTCTTGACTGGCATCTAGCAAATCTGGAGTATGCCAATGCTGCTCCTCTTGCTGATCTGTCTATGGCCTTTTGGGATCAGGATGATCCATATGAAATGGGCGGTGACCACTGTTTTATTCCTGGTGGAAATTCCCGTTTTGTCTGTGCTCTTGCTGATGGCATCCCAATATTTTACGGGCAGACGGTGCGAAAGATACATTATGGGTGCGATGGCGTGATGGTGTACACTGATAAACAGACTTTCCGTGGTGATATGGTGCTCTGTACAGTCCCCCTCGGTGTACTCAAGAAGGGTGACATTCAGTTTGTGCCTGAGCTGCCAACTCAGAAGCGAGAGGCCATTGAAAGATTGGGTTTTGGGTTGCTTAACAAGGTTGCGATGCTTTTCCCCTATGACTTCTGGGATGGCAGGATCGATACATTTGGACACTTGACAGAGGAGTCTTGTCAGCGTGGCAAATTCTTTCTGTTCTATAGCTATTCATCAGTCTCAGGAGGACCACTACTCATTGCGCTTGTAGCTGGGGAGTCTGCTATCGAGTTTGAGAAGATATCACCTGTAGAAAATGTTGAGAAGGTGCTAGAAACACTTAGGAAAATATTTTCACCAAAGGGTATTGAGGTTCCAAACCCATTGCAGGCCATATGTACTCGATGGGGCACTGATAAGTTTACATATGGTTCATATTCATATGTGGCTATTGGATCTTCTGGTGATGATTATGACATTCTGGCAGAGAGTATAAGTGATAGAGTTTTCTTTGCTGGGGAGGCAACAAATAGGCGGTACCCTGCAACAATGCATGGAGCTTTGCTTAGTGGGTACAGGGAGGCTGCTAACATTGTTAGAGCAGCTAGGAGGAGAGCAAAAAAGGTGGACTCACCTGAGAAATTGGATGTTAATGATGAAGTCAAAGTTGATGTTAAAGTCGACAACATTGATTTGGATGATCTCTTCCATGCTCCTGATGCTGCTTTTGGGGGCTTCTCAGTTCTGCATGACCCTTCTACCTCTGAACCTGATTCATTTTCATTGTTGCGTGTTGGAATTGGTGCAAGGAAGTTAGGATCTGGTTCACTTTTCCTTTATGGATTAATCATGCGAAAAAATGTAGCCAATTTAGCTGCAATGGAGGGTGATGAGCAACGATTGAGTACATTGTACCGAGATTTTGGGACAAAACTCGTGGGTTTAGATGGCTTAGGAGATTCTGGGTCAAGCCTTATATCTCGGATAAAAGGTGCTGCCAAGAAATAATGCCAAGTGAAGATGTTGAAACGGTTGACTGTCACCTGTAATAGTTGCCAGCGCTGAGCATTGACTTTGCATGCTCAGCATAGTTACTGACCCAGCAAGTAATTTGTTCATTTTATTTTTTACCTTATACACCTTAACTCTGATCAAGGTGTAGGTTGTGCCATGTTGTGCGGATAAAACAATGGAGAATATTTGGAGATCATATTACCATGGAAATAATGGAAGGTTATGATCAACACTCTGAAACTACTGTGATAGCATTTCTACATAATATATTTATGTTAAGCGTTTTATTTAGCACTTGCTAGCATTTCTTCTGACCTCACTCCTCAGGGCTTATGATTTCTGCAGATGAATTATTCTGTCAATAATATCTGGGGAATATGTTGGTGCAAAAGGATTTGAGGTTCCTGATGCTGCTGACATGTTAACATTTGGGTGGTGATATATAGTTTAGGATTCATGGATAAGAGTATAAGACATGGTCTAATGGTTACCTGCTATTTTGCCGCACATCCAGTATGGGTGTTGTGGAGGGCAGGGATGTATCCTCGTATCTAGTAAAGAAAAAAAATCAGGAAATGTCGTGTATCACAATTATGGTTTTATTTCATTACAGTTTCAGTGTCACATATTGTATGCTTGTTATTCCTAAAAACTTGATCTGTGGGGGTCGAGGGGCTAGCAAATGATCTTTTTTAACCAAGCCTGAAATTTGCTCATGTGGGGAGTCAAACCTAGGACTTAGATGTACTACTGAGCACCGCAACCACTAGGCTACATGCTCTTTCGCTATGCTTGTTATTCTTTTTTACTTTCTACGGATATTGCTATTCCTTGTTCAGGTTGTGATTTGATGTGTACATCCAAACATGTCCTTGCTGATTATTCATTTTGTCGACCAGCTGTAGGTAAATGCTATAAATGGTGCTTCAAGTTAATGCAAATTGTGAGGTGAAAACTTCTTTTTACCGAGTCCCATAAGTAATGTGTTTTATTTTGTCTGGCTATGATTTCCTTATCAAATTTTATTGGCCTTGTGGTGACCTTATTACTTGTTTGCTAACTTGAGAAATGAAGTTTCCTTTCTAACTGTACTTATGTGATCCATCATCAGTATCTGGTTGTGATCAAATTACTTAGTTCAGGGTGTTTACCATGTTAGATCTGACATCAGGTTTCTCCCTTGCTTTAAAAGTTCGTATTTCTGTGATGACATATTGCTAACATAAACATGGCACACTATTATACTGCAATATAGAAAAAAGATTGTTACATGTTTTCCGTAATTGATTATTTGTTAAGCTGACAATTTCACATATAAGCAAATACTTATATTAGGTTGTCTGAAACTCAGGATATTACTTGTGTGCAACCTTTATGTTTCAGTTGATATTGCATCCCTAAAGACCTGCAACTGTGTTATATCCTGTAGCATGCGGCATGCCCAGGTTATACGACCTCTGTTGCATTAACCAGAAACCAATCGGATTTGATCATGGGGAAAGCTAGATAGTCTAAATTGGGTTCAAGTCTAAAAAGCTTCCTGTTTGATTATGTTCTCATTGTCACTGTTTATGCGGAAAAGATTTTTTGTCCCTAGCCGTTGTAATCAGACGGCACATTCTTCGTAGCATCATACATCTTAGATTAGCTAGAAATTCTGGGCATCCACATGTTTTGGTCGGTCTTTTCAGTTTTTATTTGCGCATCCAGCGCTGTGCATCAGCGATGGGAAATGTGCCTAAGCTTGCTTGACTTACAATTCTATGGACTGCTGTTCTGTGTGATCGTTCTGATGTGTGCTTGGGTTCTTTCGTTTTACCCAGCATCTGATTTATTCAGCTGTCGTTTGTTTTTGGTATTCATCAAGAGCCGTCAGGTTTCTGTTTATATTTGCTTGTTTTATGCGCTCTATGTTTCCCTTCATTTCATCCTTGTAAGTTGTAAGCATCTTGTCCCCGTTCAAAATTGGGTAAGACTGCATTACTCCGTCACCAACTCGGCATCTCTGCCGATTGTACGGCAGCTTTTCATGCTAATCTTTAGGCGGCCTCTACGCGAATTGAATACTGAGCAGAAATTTGGCCACTCTTGACTACTCATTGAATAGTTGAATTGATTATTATGTCAATTGATTGTTGACCTGCTTGTTATCGGCTTTTAATTTCATTCAGATCTGAAACCTAACCACACTGTCCCCTAGCCCAGCAATTCTGTTCGTTGTTCGCCTCATTACATTTGCTACTTGCTCGAATCATCAAATGTGAGTGGTAGAAACGCAAGAAAAAAAAGGAGAAAATCTCCTGCGTTTGGCCCAAAACCAACAGCAAGATTTCAGCGATTAGTGGGATCGTTGAGCGCCGCACCGGTGCTATGTTGGCCGCATCGCACACATGTGTATGAAATGGCCATGTACCAACCTGTTTGACATTGACGGCCATATGTCAAAAATCCTAGCTGTTCTATTTTGTCTCCACTGAGACGACGGACCCAGTGCCTGTCCATCCCTTTCAGATCCGTTACCACTAGCCGCCGCTCTCCAGGCAGGTGCATGGCCTTGTACACTCCGGGCTGCATGTGCAATTCAACTTGAGAGTAAATTTATAGCACTCTATGTGCAAGTAGTGAAGTCCAATCTGACAAAAAAATCGTGTATGATTCGAAATGGATAAGCAGCACGTCGTGGGACGAGTTCTTTGCTGCCGAGGTGAGTAATGAGAAACTGCATTGCACGGGCAGGAAGGGGACGTGCCATTGAATGCATGCGTCGAGGCGTCGAGCTTACATTGGAGAGGTAGATGGATTTTGCCAGCCGGATGGCCAGTCTGGGGGTGGCTGGAAGGGCGGCGATTCCCACCGACATTCGCGGTCCAGCCTTGGCCATGTCCCCACGCGGCCACGCAGGCGTCGGCGTCGTGTTGCTCAATTGCGTGCTGTATTCTTCATTCCAATTGTGCAGGAAACATGGTAGGGGGAATGCTTTGATGATCCTTGGAGCTAGGTAACTGTAGACTTCTGGAGCTGCTAGTGCTAGACGGCGAGAAATTGATGGAGTGTAGTACATTGTAGCGACGGATGAGCTCACAGCAGCATCCGGTTTTTAACTTCGCCGCTCCCCATTTCTGCGAGCTGGAGAAGTGGGGAGGAGAGTGGAGATTTGGAGAATAGTGTTTTAGCTTTGCAGTATATGTAGCATGGTATATTGGCTCATTTGTCAGATTTTACGGATATGTTAGTGGGAAATGATAATTGAGAACGATAGAACATTCCTGCTTCATCTGACGACTAAGCAAGCTGCAACACGTGTGGTCTTGATAAGCTAATCGCCGCATGCTGCATGCAGTCACTACCGATTTGATAACGCGTTCAGAGGTTCAGACCTCAGAGCGAGCTTTACAGTTTCTTTTCCCCTCCCTTTTGACGGATTCACGCTTCGATCTATGAAGAAGCTAAAGGTCGCCAGGTCTGCATAGCTTAGCTTTATGGAAGCATCACTGACCCACTGACCTTGGGCTACACTACACCTCGTTCTTGACTATACTGCACACTATACAGTACACACCTCCTTTGTGATAACATCCCACCGCTACCCGTGCACACCGTAAAATTAAGCGGCCAAAACCACGAACTCGAGGTTGCAGTGGTCTTAGTGGCGAGGCCACCCATGGTCACAGCGAGGAGCAGGTTGGTCGTCTCGCCACCGCTGGCCCGGGGCATCACACGGCCGTCACTCGATCACCATTCACGGAACGATAAGATCTCGCGGCTGCGGCATGCATCCGGCATGATCGCATGAGGGAGGCCAGCGGCCAGCCGGCCGGCGAAGACTTCCGACAAAGAGACGGTGGCGGCGACGCGGTTTCGTATCTGCGCTAGGTTGATTCGCGGCCAAAAAAAAACTCGGGTTGTCACGGCGGCCGTCCGGCAAGTCAGGTGACTGCGGTGTCAGATTTTTTTTTTTGAGAAACAACCAGCAGGAGAGGCTCCTACTAAGGTTATATATTAAACCGAACACGAAAAATACAGTGTAAAAAAATTACAGGGCTTAAAAGCAAAAAGACAGAGCAAGGGGTAGAAAGTTGAAAATGTAGCGGGATTATGCTATCCAGACCAAGAATTCGGACCTAGATCCTATCTTAATTCTGTTGCTTTGCAGAATGAGGCAATCTTTGAAATCAGCCCACCAGCTTGCTATTGACGGTTCCTGGCGTCGAAAGATGCATCCATTACGATGCAACCAGATAGTCCAGGTTCCTACTAATAAAATGTCAATGATAAATTTTTTCCTGCTGATAGATTTAATCATGGCAATTTGTTCTTCCAATGATTCACCTGGAGGCCAAAAGATATCTAGTTTTTCCCAGCAACTGTAAGCAAAGTGACAGTCAATAAAAAGATGTTGTGAAGTTTCCTTAGAATGTTGGTCGCAGAGAGGGCATAGGCAGTCCTCGTCATCTTGAATTAGGGTTTTCCTTTGTAATATGTCTCTTGTGTTGAGCCTATCTTTGAGAAGAAGCCAGAAGAAAACCTTAATTTTTGTCGCACAGTGACTGCGCCATAACCATTTGTAAACTGGGTGAACAGCCATTTGATTGAAAGTGTAGGCATATAAGTCTTTTGATTGATAAGGACCATTCCCCCAGATTAATTTCCATAAGTCATTTGCATCTGCTGAGTTTGTGCTCTGTATAAGTTTCTGCTGAAGAAAGGCCAGCTCTTGTTCTGCTTCGGTGGATAAGGGAAGGAAGAAACTTTGGTCCAGGCTGACCTGTTCTTTGAACTTCTGTATGGACCATTTTTGATGTTTGACAAATGTGAAAAGTCTTCCCAACTGGAGATGAATAGGCGTATCTGTCCACAGGTCAAACCAGATAGAGGCTGTTGCACCGTTATTAACCAGAGGTCTAGCAATCGCTAAGAAGTTCGGGATCAATTTTAAAACTCCTTTCCACCAAGCTGATCCTTTAATAGATTGGAGGTGGGGCACCTGCCCTGAATTGTAGTGTTTGTGCCAGATTAAGTTAATCCAAGGAATGTCCTGTTTATTGTAAAATTTGTCTAGCATTTTGACCATAAGCGCATTATTTTGTGCTCTTAAGTTGATAACCCCTAACCCCCCCTTTTCTTTCGGTTTGCAAACAATCTCCCATTTCACCATCGGTTTCATAGAGTCCCCCTGCGAATTTCCTCTCCAGAGACATGCTCGGCGAGCTTGATCAATCCTTTTAATTACCTTCATTGGAAGCAGGAACATACACATCGTGTAAGTTGGTAGAGCTGTGAGAACCGAGTTCACTATTTGCAATTTCCCTGCTGTGGAAAGCCAATAGGTAGTTGCAGCTAATCTGTTTTCAATTCTGTTTAGAAGATTGTTGAAGTCCTGAAATTTTGGATGTTTAATTCCCAGCGGAAGACCCAGATAAGGAAGAGGTAATTTTCCAATCGGACAGCCAAATGTTTTTGAAAGTACTTCTGCTTGCATGTCATCTGTATTTAATGTAACCAAGCAGGACTTAGCTAGATTTATTTCTAGCCCCGTAAAATTCGCATAAGTGTTAAGCAATCCTTTGATAACAAAAATATTTCTTTGTGTTGCCTTCGCGAAGATTAGTGTATCATCTGCATACTGTATTATTGGATAGTCATTCTCAAAATGGCAATCTGGGGCCTCAATTGTTCCTTGGTTGTAAGCCGTGTTCAACATGCTTTGAAGTAAGTCAGCTGCAATCACAAACAAAAGTGGTGAAAGCGGGTCTCCTTGTCTAACACCACGTCTGCAATTAAAGAATTTTCCAGCCGAGCCATTTAAAAGTATTGCTGTGCTTGCTGAGTTTAAGATAGAACTGATCCAAGATAACCAAACTTGTGGGAAACCCATCTCCTTAAGCATGAACAGAATTGCTGAGTGTTCTACTGTATCAAAAGCTTTTTGGAAGTCTATTTTAATCATGGCTACTGGGTCTTTTGATTTAGAACACTGATGTGTGTATTCATAGGACCATGCTAAACAATCTTGAATCGATCTTCCTTTGATGAATCCATATTGATTTTTGTGAATATCCCGCTGCATAATAGGTTGTAGTCTGTTTGCTAGGATTTTGGTTAGTAGTTTGACCGCAAAGTTTACTAACGCTATTGGCCTATAATCACTGGTGCAAGTTGGGTTGTTAACCTTTGGCAGTAGGATGATAAAAGAATTGTTTACTGGTGTCAAGTCTAGCTGCCCTTGATGAAAAGCTGATAAGAATTGATAGAAATCATGCTTCAAGGTTTCCCAGTTGGCTTTATAGAAAAAGTTGTTGAAGCCATCCGGTCCAGGCGCTTTATCTGAAGGCATTGCCCAAAGTACTTTGTCAATTTCCTCATGAGTAAAAGGTGCTACCAGTGGATTCAGATTCAAAGAATGAGAGAATATTATCGGAGAAATAAGATTCTTTGGAGTATTCCTTGTTGAACCTATTTTGGATGTAAACTCTTTTAGAAATAATTCTGCTTTGTCTTGTTGTGTGTGTAATTCTTGGCCATTATTGTCTTGAACCATCGAAATTGTGTTGTGCCTGAGCCTGGTTGAGGCTGCTGCCTGAAAGAATTTTGTATTTTCGTCTCCTAGACAAGTCCAACGTATTGTATATCTCTGTTTCCAATAAGATTGTTTGAGGTGCAATAAGGAGTTGATTTGATTCCGGAGTATTATTCTGAAGTTAAATTCCATGGTGCTGAGATTCCTGTCTTCCTCAAAAGCGTCTAACGCCGAAATAATAATATGGCAAGCCTTGTTTATTTTTTCTATCTGCCCCATTCGGGGAGCCCAATTTCTGAGCCTCTTTTGCAGTCTGGCTGTTTTCAGAGCTATGGCCTGCGCTCCAACAGCATTTCCAGAATGTTGCAGCCATGTGTTTCGAACTAAATCCTTAAATCCAGGTAGAAAGGACCAGAATTTCTCAAATCTGAAAAGGAGTGGTCTTTGAACTGAAGTGTTAATCTCAATGTAGCATGGGATGTGGTCTGAGGTGTGTCTGTCTAAACCTATGAATTTTGTGATAGGAAAATGTGTTATCCAATTAGGTGAAGTAAAACACCAGTCAAGTTGAATTAATAAAGGGTTTCTTTGCATGTTACTCCAAGTGTATTTCTTGCCTGACAACGGAATTTCGGATATCCCATGAAGGTTTCTTTGCGGTGTCAGATTCGATGTGGCTTGCTGCTTTGGGTTGGCCCCGAATATTGTTACCACTTTTTTTTCTAAACCTCACTGTGTTATTGCCACTGATTAGTATGCATGTTCGTCCTATCTGGTCCTGTGCAAGAGTGATTAATTGAATAATGCCAAGTGTTGATTCCACATTTGCGCCAATCATCTGAAGCTTACCGAATTAGCACGCCACATGTCCATACGAGTGTTAACAACACATTCTCTATTCCAATTTGACATTCCGGCTCGACCAAAATCGTCCGCACAATCGCTTGCGCGTCCCTCCACTCCACTGGCCACTCGCATGCTTCAGTTCGTTGTCAACTCACCGTGATAAACCTCGTAATAATAGCAGAGTACTACGACGACGACAGTGGTTCACTGGTTTGGGATCCAATGACCAGCACAATTAATAACCCATCAATCTACAGATTATATAATCTCCATGCACCAGAGATTTTTAAATTTGAGCTGAGCACGGCAGAAAACACAATTTCAGTCTGTAGCATCACGAGCTGAAACACACGTCAAGGTCAAACCCGTCCGGTACACCTCCAACTCCAAAACGACGCGGGCCCCACCTACCTCCCCCATCCCCTCCCTCTCTACCACTGGTCGTGGGCCCACCCAGCCAGGTCCCACTTGACAGCGTACAGCTTAAACCCGCCTCTATTTATATACCCGTGTTTTAGCGTGTTCCGCTGTGCGAGCGACGCGAGCGGGGAGGGGGAGATCCGGGGCTGCTAATCCATTACTCGCCGCGTGCAATGGCGAGGCAGAGGCAGTAGAGGGGGGAGTGGCGGAGCAGTGAGGCATTGTGGAATTGCTCGCTCAGGGTGGTGGGCGGGTTCGCGCGGGGGCGATCCATGCGGGTCTGGTTGGGCCCGTGAGATCCGAAGCTGGTGCAGGCGTGCAGCATGTCGCGGGCGCTGTACAGGGGGGCGTCGGGGATCGGCGGCAAGCCGGCAGCGGCGGCGTACGACGAGGCGCGCTACGACCCCAAGGAGCCCAGCGACAACGGCATTGGCGCGGGGGGGAGGGGGAGGAAGAGGCACCTCGTGGCGGCGGCGGTTAAGATCGGTGTCCTCGTGCTCGCGGCGGCCGCGCTTGTGGGGTCGGTGGCGTGGGCGGGGTCGCTCTACGCGGGGCGCGGGGCTGCCGCGGCCGCGGCCGCGGCCGCGGCGCACCGCGGGTACCGCCGGCTGCAGGAGCAGCTGGTCACGGACCTGCTTGACATCGGTGAGCTCGCCGGCGGCGGGGTCCGCGCGCGGGAGGCGGAGGTGTGCGCTCCCGAGTACGAGAACTACGTGCCGTGCTACTACAACGTGTCGGACGCCGTCGACGTGGCGGATCTGGGGGGTGGCGTCGTGATAAGCTACGAGCGGCGGTGCACGCGCGATGGCAAAGTCCCGTGCCTCGTTGCGCCGCCACGGAGCTACCGGATCCCCGTGCGGTGGCCGAGTGGTAAGGGGTTCATCTGGAAGGACAACGTGCGGATCAGCGGTCAGGAGTTCTCGTCGGGGAGCCTGTTCAAGAGGTGTGTGGACAATTTGCTCTCTTGGCAAATTATGTTCTGGTGGTTTGGTCTATTGGTTTTAAATTTGGTGGTTTTCAATTGTGAAGGATGATGGTGGAAGAGGACCAGATCTCCTTCCCATCAGACGCACATATGTCTGATGGCGTGGAGGATTATGCACATCAGATTGCAGAGATGATTGGGCTGCGAAATGAGTTCAATTTCAATGAGGCTGGGGTGAGTTGTATCCTCTGTTTGAACCTATGCTTTTAATGATTTGTAGCCTCATAGCTAGTGAATGCATGACTGGGACTAGCTAGTGCCTAGTGAGGAGTAGAACTAAACCAATGGCATTTATGTCAATTACTGAATTTGATTCTTCAAAACGGAACATATTCTCTATTGCTTCTTGGCTAAATCCTAGGAGTTACATGAGAGATTTCATTATATCAGGTGGAAGTGGAACAGTTTTAGGTTTTGTATTGGGTTAATTTGAAATCATCGAGCAAGTTCTTTGTAAGCAGTAAGCACATAATCTCAATTCGTCTTTTTTTGGATACATGTATTGCCTTTTTTATGACACCATAATGTGTTATTCGGCAGCATGGATTCATGATGTCTTGTCCACTATGTGTCCCTTTAAAAGTTTTGCATGGTGAGTGGGCTGGCTGGAAAGTGCTGGTCAATTTCTACTTAATCTAACCTTTGGAAACCATATGTATGGTCAATGCACTTGAAAGTGTATATCGGGATTTCCTTTACTGTGCTGCCAAAGTTTTCTTTGTAGGGCCATAAGAGATCCACAATGATCCATTATGTAAAACCTTGTAAGAAATTATCTTGCAATGCCCTTGTTAAGGTGGCATGATGTTTTCTGCTCTAGCTATTTTCCAGTTCATAATCATAGTTCATCTGCTTGTCTGTTGTCATAAGGCTTGAGATAATTGTAATTTTTATCACATTTATTTCTGATAGTATTTCTTGCCATGTCAATTTCAGGTCAGGACAGTTCTTGATATAGAATGTGGATTTGGCTCCTTGGGAGCACACCTTTTTCAGAGAGATCTCTTGACCATGTGCATTGCTAACTATGAGGCGTCAGGTAGTCAAGTGCAAATAACACTAGAGAGAGGAATCCCTGCAATGATTGGTTCATTTGCATCGGAGCAACTTCCATATCCATATCTTTCTTTCGATATGGTGCATTGTGCGAAATGTAACATTGAATGGGACAAAAATGGTATGTATAAATTTTGCTCTTTCTTGTGTCTTAAGTCATTGATCGGAATGGTTTTCGCCAATCTAGTTACTGCAATTTGTTTTGATTTCCAGTGATCAATGTCCTGTACATGTGCTATATTAGGTCAGTGTCTGCATATGTAAAGGATTAAAGACATGGTAAAATCTGTCTAAACCAAACATTTAAGGGCACACTGTTATCTAACTTAAGTGAAAGGCACTTTCATTATAGTTAGCGAATGGATATGGATTGCTTCAGTCAATTTCCCACCCTCGCAACTACTCATTTGCATATGTAGAATTACAATTCAGATGTAGTCATGTGGAAGATAGTAATTTTGTACTTTTGATGATCACATGATGTTATCTTACTATTTATTGCTTTACTCTGTAATGTTGCAGATGGTGGTTTCTTGGTTGAAGTGGACAGGCTTTTAAGGCCTAGTGGATACTTTGTCTGGACATCAAATTTGAATACACACAGGGCCTTGCGTGACAAAGAAAATCAAAAGAAATGGAAAACCATTCGCGACTTTGCTGATAACCTCTGTTGGGAGATGCTGTCGCAACAAGACGAGACAATAGTGTGGAAAAAGACAAATAAATTGGACTGTTACACTTCAAGGTATCCTGTTGCATTTTTGCATCTTGCCTATGCATTGAATATAACTGAATGCTGATAACGCTGATAACTACAAGTTCGATGATATGGATAAATGTTCACATGCATGATGAACTTAAGGTATTGTTTTACAGGAAATCTGGCCCTGTTCTTTGTGATAAAATCCATGATCCAGAATCACCATACTACAAACCACTAAATCCCTGCATAGCAGGAACAAGAAGTCAGCGTTGGATCCCCATTGAACATCGCACAACATGGCCTTCTCAAGCTAGACTGAACTCCACAGAA
The DNA here is from genome assembly GCA_019279435.1 of Zizania palustris. Classification (NCBI taxonomy): domain Eukaryota; kingdom Viridiplantae; phylum Streptophyta; class Magnoliopsida; order Poales; family Poaceae; genus Zizania; species Zizania palustris. The sequence goes on along the minus strand of JAAALK010000283.1, from coordinate 40,619,915 downwards.
CTTGATATACATGGTAAGTATCAGTCTACATGCAATTGGGGGAAAATAACAGACAAATCTTAAATCTACAGATAAAGAACACAGTGAAGACATGAATCTATGGTCAATTATTTGATTTATTTCTTTTCCTTGCACTAAGAACCTTATAATTTGTTAGGTGTGCATCCAGAAGACTTTGCTGAGAATACTGCAAATTGGGACTCCATGGCACGAAACTATTGGTCTTTGCTGTCTCCTCTTATATTTTCTGATCATCCAAAGAGACCTGGTGATGAGGACCCACAGCCACCATTTAACATGCTTAGGAATGTTCTAGATATGAATGCTCAATTCGGTGGATTTAATGCTGCTTTACTCAAGGCAGGAAAGTCTGTATGGGTGATGAATGTTGTTCCTACAAATGCCCCGAACCATCTGCCGCTAATTTTTGATCGTGGTTTTATTGGGGTTCAACATGACTGGTAAGTAATTGCCCATTGGTTTTTCCTGTCAAAATTCCCCTCTTTATTTCAGGTGTATAATTGTATAGGATCTGCTTATTTTAAACCTCTTATTGTCTTTATTTCAAACTTAGCGCATACTATATTACTAACTAGTAATTACTACGCCCCAAATGTCAATAAACGGCAAGCTTTAGCATTCTTAATGAAAGTACATTTAATGTAGAATTTAAATAATGTTGAGCTGAACCCATGTGTAAGGATTTTTTTAGATAGTTGTAGCCATGTGGATCTGCTGATTACATACATTTGATTGGCTGATGGAATGTGAAACATGTGTTTAGGTGTGAATCATTTCCAACTTATCCAAGAACATATGATATGGTCCACGTGGATGGCTTGCTGTCACTTGAAAAGCGCCAGAAGCATAGATGTTCTACTCTTGACATATTCTTGGAAGTTGATCGCATCCTACGGCCAGAGGTAAGCAAGTTTTCTGATTATACTAGTTTAGAAGCTGGATCATTTGGTCATGAATGTAACTACAACTCACATAGTCTTTCTAGGATACACGTGTGCCAATAAAGCATAACTTGTTCTTTTGGATGTTTACTGTTCAAAATGGTAAAATGACTCATATGTACTATTCTAGTTAGTGTTATTGCTCCAAGCATGTGCAGAGGACACGTGTGTGTGCCTGTGGTGAGTGTGAGTAAATAATGTATGCCAATGTTCTAAAAGGCACTATGCGCTAGTCGGGCGTTGCCTGCCTAGCGCCTAGGGGCGCCTAGGTGGCACCTAGGGGCGCCTAGGGCAAACCGGGAGGAGAGGATTGGCGCTGGACTGCTGGAGAGTGGAGACCAGAGCGGACGGCGAGCGGCCGTGGCGCACGAGGCCGAACCGCGCCAGAGAATGGAGACCAAAGAGCGGTCGGAGCGGGGCGCGCGTGAGGCCAGACCGTGTCGCACGAGGCTAGAACGTCGGAGCATGGCGAACGGCGGCAAACGGAGCCCAGGAGTAGCTAAAAAACCCTAAATACAGCCGGCGTTTTTTGCTTTTTATCCCCCAAAGACCGGTTTATTACTGTAGTCACCGTCGCCGCCCAGGGCGCCTAGGCCAAGGTTGACCTGCCTAGGCGCCTTGGCCGCCTAGCCGGCTGCCCAAGTGCTCCGCGCGGCGCTGGGGTGGTGCCTAGCGCCTAATCACGCCTAGGCGGGCGCCTAGAGCCGCCTTTTAGAATACTGATGTATGCATTGTTTGGAATCAGCACTCACCTACATTCTTTATATGTGAAGCAGTACATGCATTAATTTATATTCAGTATGTTGTCTAAATCCAGCTATTTGTTTGATGCCTATGTAGGGTTGGGTTATAATCCGTGACACTGCCCCCCTTATTGAAGCTGCAAGATCTGTTGTAACTCAGCTCAGGTGGGATGCCCGTATCTTGGATCTTGACATAGCTAGTGATGAAAAACTACTGATATGTCAGAAGCCCTTTATTAGAAAACAATGAGCAAGACACTGACGTGAGATATGAACTTATTCTTTACCATCTTCATACTGTTACAACTATTGTCCGAGGACCGTTGAGAGCACAATTCAGTTTCAACACTAGAGGGAGGGGTCAGCTAGCTTGCCATGCATCGTCATGGAACCGCAAGGTGCCATTGGAGTGATCGGGCAAGTACATGCTGCAGAACAGGGGCTTGGTGGCCAAGCTTTCCAGGCCGAAATTTTATTGCGAGGGTACAGAGATGAAGCCATCAAAGTTATTGAGTAGCAAAAAACTATATATCCAATAAAGGGATGATGCTGCGGTGTACATAATCGCGGCCAATGTGCCATATAGGTATAATTCATTTTTTCCAACGATAGATTCTTCCTTTTGTAACGGTACTTCTTTGTAAATCCGTTGGTATCTATACTGGTCATCCCTGTGCAATCAAGATAAATTGTTTTCGAGATGAATGAGAAGCAAAAAAATAGAAATATATTACACCTCCATTTTATGTATGTAATGGAATTGCATTTGTCAGAACATGGTACTAATGTCAGTTGAGGCGAATTGGTGGTCTCAGCCACTCATATTCTATGCACGGCGAAGTGATGCATTGATGCAGTAGGCGGTGATATTCTAAAGTAGTTTGCATGCCGCTTTCACAAATCATTATGCTAGTAAAAATGTAGCTCAACTCTGATCCTGTCCGGATAAATTCACTGCAAAAACATGAACAAACGAAAGCCAAAGCATCATCCATAGAACTGTACCCTTGAGTGCGGCTTGGAGTGCAGTCATCACAGCTCACAAAGCCACTGGTGGCGCGCCCATTCATTCTTCCACTGTTCGTCCGCTGGCACGATCTTTATTCGCAGTTGCAGAGTTGTGGTGAGAGCGACATGCCACCTGAGACCAGAGATGGTTGGCACATTCATTCCTCCTCCCGTCGCTCGATTATATTCCGGTCTGGTGATCTGGTTGTTCCAAAACGCACCCATTTGGAGCAACACTACTACAAACTGTCACTGTAGTGGCGTTGGGCAAAACCACTGTAGTGGCGGGCCATTAGATGCCCGCCACTAGAGTTGCTGGTGCTGACGGCAGCACCAGCGCCCGCCACTATTGCTGGTAAAGTAGTGGCGGTCGGTGATGACGTCAGCCCGGACCGCCACTAATGTACCAATAGCAGTGGCGGGCGCTGGTGCTGCCCGCCGCTGCTAAGATGGCCGCCACTAAAGTAATGATGACATCACTTGCGACCGCCACTACTATTCTAGCTATAAATGCGCAGCGTCTTCCTCCCCGAGCTCTACTGGAGTTCGCATTCAATTTTGTCCGTACAATGGCGACAAAAATCTAGATAAAGAGGGGGAGGCTTGTTTTCGTTTCTTTTGAAGGATTTCATTCTAGGAGGTAAATCCATTCCGAATCTCACATTTATTTTGTATTTAATCATGTATACAATGAGTTATTATCGTTTTTCTAATTTAGGGTTTAAGTGAATAGAAATTTTCAAATAATCTTCCATTTACGGTGTTACCTTCTCCCAAATGAACAAATATGACCCTCCTCACAATTATTCATCACTTGTATATTGATTTACGTCATTTTAATCTCCTTTTTAATTTGATTTATGATTATAGATCTAGAGTTATGTTGTTTGGAGAGAGAGAGAAACCAATATAGTTAATTTATTTAATAATTTTTTCTGCTTAATAAGTAGTTTTAATTAAAGCATTGAGGATTTTTAATTAATGTTGTTATGAGCGATAATAAATCAATATATTTTCAATTTGTAAATTAATAAAATTAACAATAATGATTTTATTAATATTTTTTCAAATAATATATGTTTTAGATGGAGCACAGGTCCTGGATGTACTCGTCCAACGACGGAGATGTGGTGGCATATTTTAACAGAGTAACTGAATTTACTGAAGCTGCCGCACAATATGCTTCCCGTCAGAGTGAAGAGGCAATATATTGTCCTTGTAAAGTTTGTAAAAACGAAGCGATGTATCCGTGTTCTGATCGTGAAACCATACGATTTCACTTGTTGAAAAATGGTTTCGTGAAGAACTATTATATATGGACGAAACACGGTGAGATGGGCCAAAATCCTCCTGAAGATTCTGATGTGCCGCAAGATGCTCATCAACATAGAAGAGGTTGTGATCATACATCCGACATAACACATGATGATGTTGATCAACATGATGATGATGACGCCTTTGATGTGGAGGAACTGATGCGAAATGTTGCGCCTGAGGTGTTGTTGCAGAGAACTACAACCAAAGGATACGATAACTTCGAAGCACTTGACAAAGCATCAAAAAACCTTCTTTACGAGGAACGCCACGGATGCGATAAGCAGTATACTGTGTTGTACACAATTCTTGAGCTTATGAAACTGAAGGCCAGCAATGGATGGTCTGACACCAGTTTTTCAGATCTTTTACAACTCCTAAAAAAGGTTTTGCCAAAACCCAATGGTTTACCATCTGATACGTACCAAGCAAAGAAGATGATTTGTCCGTTGACTTTGGGCGTTCAGAAGATTCATGCATGCCCGAACCACTGTATCCTATATCGAAAAGAGTATGGATTGTTAGAGAGATGTCCGCAGTGCAACGCGAGTCGATACAAACGTCCAAATGACTGTGCGGAGGACTACAATGACCACCAGAAGAAGAATAATAAGAGGTTGCAGAAGAGGAATAAAAATGTTATTGAAGACCATCCTGGAAAAAAGATGGAGAGGAAAGTTCCGGCCTTAGTAATGTGGTACCTACCGGTGATTGATCGCTTGAAACGTATGTTCTCTAATCCTAGAGATGCTGAACTATTAATCTGGCATTTCGCTGGGCGAAAGAAGGACGGAAAACTTCGGCACCCTGCGGATGCTAGGCAGTGGAAATCATTTGACTTGGCCCATCCAGATTTCTCGGACGATCCTAGAAATATCAGGATGGGACTTAGCACGGATGGAATGAATCCCTTCGGTGAGATGAGGAACCCACATAGTACGTGGCCAGTCTTTCTATGCTTGTTCAACATTCCATCATGGTTGTGCCATAAAAGAAAATACCTTATGCTCACTACTCTAATTTCTGGTCCAAAACAACCTGGCAATGACATTGATATCTTTCTAGAACCTTTGATGGAGGATATGAAACGTCTATGGGAACATGGTGTCTGTGTGTGGGATGAGCACAAGAAAGAGCACTTCAATCTAAGAGCCATAATCTTTTGCACCATAGCTGACAACCCAGGACGCATGTCCCTAACAGGACAGGTTAAAGGAAAGACAGCATGTGTAGTGTGTGTGGACCAGACAGAATCTATGCATCTTCCATCATTCGTTAAGACGATATATATGCGACACCGCAGATTTTTACCAAAAAACCACAAATATCGAAGAAATAGGAACCATTTCGACGGTACAATCGAGCTTGGACAGCCTCCACGAAATCGAGATGGCAAATTTCTATTCGAAATGGTAAAGAATATCAAAGTTGTTTTCGGAAAGAAGAGGAAGAAATCTGAAAAAATTTCAAAGGACGCTCCATTTAAAAAGCAGTCGATCTTCTTTAGATATTTGCCCTATTGGAAGGAGTTGGAGATTGGTCATGCTATCGATACAATGCACGTTGAGAAGAATGTCTTCGAAAGCACTATCGGTATTTTGTTAGACATACCGGGCAAATCAAAAGATGGACTCAAAGTACGAAGGGACCTTCAAACTCTCGGAATTAGACCCGAGCTTCACCCACAGGAAAGGGCCAATGGAAAATTTTTCCTTCCGGCTGCTAGCTATAACCTCACAATTGACGAGAAAAGATCAATCTGCAGGTGTCTACATGGAATTAGAGTTCCAACAGGATTCTCAACGAATATAAAGAATATTGTCTCCGTAGCAGATTTGAGGATGAGCGGCTACAACACTCATGATTGTCATGTTATGCTTGGGCTATTCCTCGCCATCGCAAGTAAGAGGAGTCAAACATTCATTTCTGAAGATGGTGATAACACGCATGTGTCACTTCTTCAATGTCATATCAAAGAAGGTGATCGACACTGAAGAGTTAAATGAATTACGTAAACAAATGAGGGAGACTATGTGTCAGCTTGAGATGTGCTTTCCTCCTTCATATTTTGATATTATGGAGCACTATATGATACATATAGCAGACCAAATCTTTGTTCTCGGTCCAACGTACCTGCACAATATGTATGCGTACGAGCGTCTAATGGTTATCTTCAAGGGTTACGTACGAAATCGTGCTTATCCAGAGGGTTCCATGATAGAGGGCTACACGACTGAGGAAGTCATTGAGTGCTATGCAGATTACATAAGAGATGGAAGACCAATAGGAGTTCCCGTGTCGCGGCACCATGGAAGACTCACCGGTAAAGGAACTAAAGGCAGGAAAATCATACGAGACAATAGTTATCAAAGAATAAGAGAATCACATTACAGTGTAATGCATCAGTTGGCGATTATGAGACCATATGTTGAACAACACCTACAAGAGCTTCGTGAAAAGAATGAAGATCACGATGAACAATGGATTATGAAAGAACACAAAATTTATTTCACATCATGGCTGAGGGATCTAAACCTTTCGATCGGAGAAACCGACGAAGAGATGATGATAAATAAATTGTCTTACGGTCCATTGAGCATGGTTAAAACATGGCAAGCGTATGACATCAATGGTTTCACATTCTATACCAAAGCAAAGGATCAAAGGAGTCAGCGCCAAAATAGTGGTGTCAGAGGAGAAGCAGAAGATAGCACTGGACAAAAGAATGCTTACTATGGATACATCGAAGAAATATGGGAACTTAACTACGGGAACTCTATAGAAATCCCTGTATTTAAGTGTCAGTGGGTGAGACATCCAGAAGGTGTGGAGGTGGATGATTACGGGTTTACGATAGTTGACCTTAATAAGGTGGCTTATAAAGATGACCCTTGGATACTCGCTTAATCCGTGGCACAAGTATTTTACATACTTGATCCTAAAGATGAGAAAAAATACATCGTTGCTCCAGGAAAACAAAGAATTGTTGGAGTTGATGGAGTCGAAGACGAAGAAGAATACAATCAGTTGATGAGGTGCCGTTTTTCGTTGACATATCAAGGATCAATGTGGTTGAAGCAAAACTGTCATTTGGCAGTGTGATTCCTTATCTACGCACCAATGGCGATGGAAAATTAGTTCAAGGCTAGATCATTTATGTTTAGTTGTAAAATCAATTATGTCATTTATTATTAAAACATTTTCAAGATCAAATGAGGATTGAGTGTTGTGAATTATTTCATGTCTTGTAGTTCAAATTGAACTTTTTTGACTTTGATCATAAAAACATACTTAATGAAATAAAAACAGTACACTAATTAAGGGAGAAAAAGTAAAGTGAGGCATAAAAATACATATTTTCTAATTTGATAAGTTATGATGTATTTTATTGTTAAAAAAACAAGTTCAAACTAGAATTTAATTATGAATAAAAAGTCATGAAAAATTAGAATAGATATGTAAAAAAAAATGTTTGGATGCTAGCAGCAAGGTTCGAACCTCAAACCGCCTGCAGGCAGCAAGGTTCGAACCTCGAACCGCATGGCACCAAGCAACCCCCGCACCACTGCGCTACTAAGTCTTTCTCGACTTGAGTGGCAACGTATGCTAGATAACCCCACCAGCGTCGGATTAGTAGTGGCGGGCAGGATGACGTCACCAGCCGCCACCGTTATCCTTTTAGTAGTGGCGGGCATGCTGACGTCATCATGCCCGCCACTACTAAGACACCTATATATACTTTCCACTCCCGCCGTCCGAAAACCTAGTTTCATTTTTCTAAACCCTAAACTCGCCCCCCTCCTCCCGTCGCCGCCGTCGACGTCCCGGAGCACGTCGCCGCTGCCCTCCGCCCGTCGCCGCCTTCCTCGGAGCCCGTCGGCGCCGCCCGTCGTCGCCGCCATCCAGTCGATCAGTAAATATTTATTAACCTACTTCTTTATTTGGTCTTATTTTATTCGAGCTTAGGGTTAAAATGATGGAGGATGTTATATTAATTTATGCGTGGTAATATAATTTAGTATAATATTACTAGTAGAATGCACTATAACAATAATGTTTTTTAATCTACTGTAAAAATTTCTGAGAAAAAAAATTTCCACTATAACAATAATTTTTTTTAATGTACTATAAAAAATATCTGAGAAAACAAATTTCCACTATAACAATAATGTTTTTAATGTACTATAATATTACTAGCTTAGGGTTTTTTAATGTTATAATATCAATGTGACAAAAAAATGCAGATGGCTCCTCCTAAGATTGAAACCAACAAACAGTCGATCCTCAGACTCTACATCAAGTGGCGTGTATGAGGTTTGCAAATGCGGTAAACATAAGGTACATGATGGTATAGTTTGCAGTTGTTTGGCGAAGAAAGTGATTCTCATAATGGACTCCGACTCGGAGGACGACTCGCGATCGCCGCAACCAGATAGGGTAAGTGTTGTGCTACGGAAGAATGATGAGACAACCGGTGGTAGAGGGAAACATGCCGAGGCTAGCGGTGGAAAAGGGAAGCATGTAGAGCAATGCGGGCAGCAAGAGGATGAGAGG